>JAKOGI010001038.1:137500-320000 GCA_029747015.1 Carnegiea gigantea
TTATGAGTTCAGATTATGTGGATTCGCAAACAGTGATTGGGCAAACTCATTGGATGGTAGATGAACTGTTTCAGCAAATGTATTCACTCTATGATCAAGTGTGGTCACTCGAAGCTTTAAAAAACAGGCTATAATTGGCTAAAAAAGGTGGCTTCAACAAGAGTAGAAGGAAGCAACATAGATAAAAGATATTTAGAGATAACAAAGCAGCCATCACCATGACAAAGAACCTAACATTTTCAACAAACAAAGCACATTGATATTCACTATCATTTCATTTGTGATATGGTAAGCAAAGGGAAAATAATCATGAAATATTACAGCATTCTAGAACAACTAGCTAATATACCAAAGAAGTATCTACTAAAAGAGAAATGCAGCTCTTTCAGAGGTCATCTTAGTATGTGTGACTTTGAATCAAGGGGGAGTGTTGAACACTGATTCAAAGGTAGCTGAAATGATGGGTTGTTCGAATTTTCTTTCAATGTTTTTAGTGGCTTATCCCACATTTTCTAATTAGCTAAATATGGTTCTAATAATGAGCTAGTGTTTGTTATTCCATAAGCCTATAAGTATGGCATTTTAAGTTGTTATTCATCCAGTTTTATAACAAGTAATCTGAGTTTTTTTACCCCTTCTCCTGTTTTTATAGCCTCTTCTTAACAACTCCAGCATCATTTTATTTCCTTTTTTTCTAAGGGCGATGGTGGAATGGGGAGGGCAAAATAGCTTCCTGTGTCTTAACATGATATGAGTAGTTGGAATTTGGTTCCAAAACCAAAACTATTTGTTAGTTATGCTAAACATCATAAATCAAGCTTCGCTATTTGCTAAAGAGATGCAGCTGTAATATTTTTGCTCAGAAAAGTGTAGCAGCAAACTCAAAGGTAAGCTTATGATACATGTATTCAAAATGTGGTTGTTCTACGACGACATGAACTGATCGAAAAGCTTTTTAAGTTGGACAACCACATTTTATTCCCGTGATAACCGCGATATATAATGCAATTATCGCACTTTATTATTTTGCCATGCTGTGACCTAAGATTAGAAGTTCTACACATTTTCATGGATTTACAGCAGAATTTTCTATATTTTTATAACATCACGGCTAACAATCTGTGTATATAAAAGTTTATGCTACCTATTTTGCAGATCATATTAGAGTCATTAGACTTGTATCACCATCTAAAATACATCAAAAAGTTGACAATTTACTTCAATTTGAAGAGCATACCTTCCTCCCTTAACCCCTGGGGGATTGCAGTATGATGTTGGGTCATTGTAGTACTTCAGTAGGTGTTGTAGCTTGCCCTGTCAATCCTCTCTTCCTTTGCTATTTTGCTCAAGGTTTTTGTTTGAAAAAAAATGAACTTACCCTGCTGTCAGCCTTTAGCTTTAGCTAAGTTATAGTAAGTGGTGATTGGATTCTATTAGAGCAAGCAAGCAGTATGTTAAAGGGTTTTTTAGAGAAAGATTGGGACAACATTAGGCTATTAATTTGCTGACATTAGGTTTTCCCCCTCTAATCAACAAAAGGGAGGATATTTTAAATCCATCTCATCAAAAAAGCACATATTATAAGCAATCAGACTAGATAGAGATTAAATCTGGGTCGTCATCGAACTAAAGCCTAAATAATAACATGAGCTGCGGAATTTCCCTTCCTCTTAACAGATGAAAAAGTGCAAAAAATCAAAACAAGAGCACAAACTAATAATGTCTGAAATAAAAAGACCAACACCTTCTACTTAACACTCTTTCTTCTTAATCTTGGTAATTAAGAAAGCACAATCACCTTCTACAACAACATTCTTGAAGCCATGATGAATGACGTTCCGCAAAGCAAACATACATGCTCGTGCTTCTTCCGTTTTCAACCCCAAGACACCATCACTGCCTCTAATTACCAGGCCCCAGCCATGGCCCCACGTCATCTGGCTTAGCAGCGTTGAAGTTCACTTTCCCTGCCTAGGGTGGAACCCAGCATAGATTGTTTCGAACCACTAATGCACTCCAAATCACCCGAGTTGCTCTATTATATTCACCTACAAAATCAATAACCTTACTACCCAACATCGAAAGCCCTCAATCTTCTTCATCGACACATGCTGTTTCCTAGCATTCCACACATCAGAGAATTGTGGTGAACTCACCTCATTCTACTAAGCCCAGAAGATCCCTAGCATGTAAAACAAAACCGCAAACGAAGGAGAAGGGGGGCATCTGAATGATCCTACACAACCAGACTTCTTATCGGGATTTCATTTGTTAACAAGTGACACCGAAACAATACAAGAACATCATCTTCCTCATAGACTTCTTACCCCATTCTGCTGAGCCTAGAACATCCTTTTTTTGTATGCTAAGGCCTTCTTCGATGATGATTGCATTACTATTTTCTTAGGAATGCTAGATGGGGTTTTGTCATCCTGCCATGCTTAGTGGATGGATGCTCAAATCTTCTGCAAGGGCTACTGCGAGATCCTTCATTCTGGAGCTTTTCACTTCTATTTCTTCCAACAGTAATTCCAATCTCAGATTATGAATACCTTGAAATGCTCATCTAGAAGTTCTCTGTTCTCCTCACCTGTGAAATCTCTTCTTTCTTTTTGGGAGTGTACTTAGGGTTTTGTGGCATGGTGATGTGCAAAAGGCGAGGAAAACCTTGGGCAGCCCACCATGCTTTATGTGAAAAGAGATTTTGAAATCTAGTGGCCACTTTCTTATGCATTGCCCCTTTCCTGAAGTTCTTGGGAAGTTAATTTTTAGTCGTCTGAGCTTCCATTGAGTAGTGCTAATTGGTGAGTGAAGTAAACTGGGATAGGAGAAGGAATTTCTCTATTGTTCTCCTCATTCATGGCCGACTATCACATGCCACATATACGTCATGGTCAAGGCATTGTAATCAACCTATGATCCTATCCCTAGCCTGCCAAACAAGTCACGCATAATACAGGGAAGGTAATAGTGTAATACAAATATAATATTCACCTCTTTCCTAATAATATAAATATAATATTAGAAATATTCTTCCCTAACACTCCCCCTCAAGTTGGAGCATATGGATTGATCATGCCCAACTTGCCTTGAAGAAAGACAAATTGTTGCTTGCCTAAAGCTTTTGTGAAAATGTCAGTAGGCTGGAGCCGAGGAGAGTTGTAGGCAGTGACTAGATCTTTCGACAAGAGTCGTTCCCGAACAAAATGGCAGTCAATTTCAATATGTTTGGTTTGTTCATGGAAGACTGGATTCTTGGTGATGTGAAGGGCTGCCTGATTATCACAATAGAGCTAAATAGGTTGAGTGTGAAATACGCCAAGCCAGGCAAGAAAAGATTTTACCCAAATAAGCTCACTAGGTATGGTGGCCATGGCGCGGTACTCAGCTTTAGTAGAGGAGCGAGAGACTGTACTCTGTTTCTTTGTCTTCCATGATATAGGTGAGTTGCCAAGAGTAATAAAGTATCCCGTCAATGATCTACACATAAGGGGGCAGGTTCCCCAATCAGAATCACAATAAGCATAGATTTGTAAGACTAAATCACCTCTTAGTAAGATTCCTTGGCCAGGATTTCCTTTTAAATACCTCAAGACTCATTTAGCTGCCTCAAAATGTTCCTCCTTTGGCTATTGTATAAATTAAGAGAGAATGTGAACATCATATCATAACTCTAGTCTGGTAATGGTAAGATAAATGAGACGACCAATCAATCTCCTTTATGATGTAGCATCATGCAAGAATGGACCATCAGTAAGTGCTAACTTGTGATTTGGTTCAATTGGGAATGCTGCAGGCTTCGCGCCAAGTAGACTGCGCTCATCAATAATTTCAAGGGCATATTTTCTTTGACATAAGAAGATTCCTTGAGGACTGCGTGCAACTTCAATACCCAAAAATATTTTAAAGGACCTAAATCCTTTATGTTAAAGCACTTATTCAAATATGCTTTAGACTTTGCACAAGCTTTAGAATCATTCCCAACAAGCACCAAGTCATCAACATATACCTATATAGCCAGGAAAACATCTCCCTTTTTGTAAGTAAATAAGGAGTAGTCAACAAAGGAGCGAACAAATACATACTCAAGCAGTTTAGAAGAGAGTTTCCCAAACCACTGGCGGGGTGCCTGTTTCAATCTATAGAGCTATTTTTGTAACTTGCAGACTTTGTTGGCCTGAGGAGAACGAAATCCTGGACGTAACTACATGTATACTTCTTCGTCTAAATCTCCATGCAGAAAAGCGTTATTTACATTCATCTGATGAAGTTCCCATCCTTTAGCAAAATAGCGAACACTTGCCATCTTGGCCACAGGAGCAAATGTTTCATGATAGTTAAACCCTTCAACCTGTTCATCTCCTCTGATCACTAAACGTGCCTTGTAGCATTCAATGGTCCCATCTGAATTATACTGTATTCTAAAGATCCATTTGCAGTTGATAGGTTTCTTACCTGCAGGAAAATCAATTAAAATCCATGTCTTGTTCTATTCAAGTGCCTCAATCTCCTTGGCCATAGCTTCTCCCCAATGAGGGTCTTTGATTGCTTCATGAAAATATCTTGGTTCCACAACTTTAGTAACAGCAGTAAAATAGTTTTTATGTGCATTAGAAAAATTATTATATGTAACATAATTTGCTATAGGATAAGGCTACCTGAGGAGACCTTATGGAGTGAGCTGGGTGGCAAGGGGTCTTTTCTTTGAGTAGAGTAACACAAATAATCTTGAAGATGTGATGGTGCCTTTCGCTTCCGATATCCTCTACCATATTATATTGTATTTGAATTCCCCTTATCCTGGGGTTGCGCATTATGGGCCTCAGTATCTTGGGCGGGTGCATGCTGAGAATTTGAAGCTGGGCTGGTGGCGATAATATCATTGCTGGGCTGGGCTGCATGTTCACCGTGGGCTAACTCATGCGAATCACTAAAGCCTCCCTGTTGTGCAGATTGTTCATCATAGCCCGACTCAGCTGAATCAACTGACGTGTGGTCTAGGCCTTTAGTGTGCGGCCCACTCGGTTCCCCTGGTTGAGGATCATCCTCAGCCCACAAGTTAGATGGTTCATGTTCCAATTCTTAGCCATCATTGTCACAATTTGCAAAGGGAAAAATTTCTTCATGAAAGACAAAGCTTCGACTCACAAAAATATCACCAATTTCTAAATCATAGACCTTCTAACCCTTCTTTCCATAGGGGTAACCCATGAAGACACATTTCTTGCTATGGGGTGTAAATTTATCCTTTTGCCGTGAATAATAATGCGCATAACATAGTGAACCAAACACCTTGATGTGATCATAAGATGGACTCTCATGAAATAAAATTTTGTAAGGTGTTTTCCTTTCAAGACAGTACTAGGAGTTCTGTTAATCACATAACCAGTAGTCAAGACACATTCACCCCAAAATTCAATAGGTAAATTGGCTTGGAAACGAAGGGCATAGGCAACATTTAAAATATGACGATGTTTTCTTTCTTCCTGACTATTCTACTGTGGGATATTTACACAACTAGTTTGGTGTATGATTCCTTGCTCTCCATAAAATTGTTTCATTGACCTAGAGGTGAATTCATGCACATTATCACTCCTAATAGTCTTGACATTGGCATTGAATTGTGTTTGGCCATCATGCAAAAATTTTTGACTAATTGAGAGGCCTCACCTTTTGTTTTCATAACATATACCCAAACTGCTCTACTCGCATCATTCATAATAGTTAAAACAATAGTGTGCTCCACAAAATGAGCTAACACGATATACGCCCCATATGTCACAATGAATCAAATCAAAAGGTCAAGAAGCTTTATTATTACTAATAGGAAAAGGCATGCGCGTCTGTTTGGCTCTAAGGCACACATCACAAAATCTATGTTTATCACTACTACTAAAATCTTCATGAATACTATTAGATAAGTAAGATAACATCTGACTTGAAGGATGTCCCATACAATGATGCCATAGGTCATTAGAAATAGTAGAATTTGCTTGAGCTTTTCCAGGAAGATCCTTCTTGAAGAAATAGACCCCTTGTTGCTGCTTAACCACTCCAATCAGGCTCCTCGTAATGTGATCTTGTATCACACATAGCTTATCAGTGAATGTTACAATGCAAAAAATTTCTCTAATTAATTTAGCAATGGAGACAAGATTACAAGTCAACCTAGGCACATAAAGAACATCTCGCAAAGTTATCTTAGGACTTAATTGAACCATTCCATGCTTGGTGGCCATTGTTTCTACCCCATTCAGAAGACCAACTCGAATGGGATAGATATTGGACACATTAAATAACAATTTTAATTCTCCAGTCATACGGTGTTAGGCTCCACTATCTAGAAGCCAAAATTTCTTACCCGATAGCTTCTCATACATGGATTTTGGAGTCTTAATCAGATTGAAAATCCTTTGTACCTGTTCTGGGGCGAAAACCAGCACATTAACATGATGTGCTTCGGCTTCTGGAATGACTTGTGCCTCGGTTGAGGATAGCACAGCTTGGACAGTCTCTCGCCCTCTTCCTCTTCCGGCTTCTCTCTCACCGCATCCGCCACGACTCCTCCCTCAGCCTCTGCTGCCTCCCCGTGGTGCCCAATTGGCTGGGTAGCCAATTAACTCAAAACATGATCCTTCATCGTGCCCATATTTTCCACAGTGTCGACAGGTGGGCTTCTCAATGTTTTGTGGTTTGGCGTGGTATTGCACAACAAAGACAGCAGGTTGATGTCCTCTCCCATCTCGATCAATCATGATGCATTTATGTTGTTCCTCCTGTTGCACCATGTTAAACATCCTATCTAGCAAGGGCAACGGGTCGAGGGCTAGAATCTAGCTGCGGATGGTGGAGTATTTATCATCATCGAGACCCATTAGAAATTGATGGGCCTTTTCCTCCTCCATGACCTTCCTGAATTCTTCAGTTGCTCCACACGTACACTCTGGCATCTTCACATAATTCTCGAGCTCGCTCCATAGTCCAGCGAGTTTTGAGAAGAACTTGATCACGTCGAGGTTCTCTTGCTTACATGAGGCGATATTGGCCTTCAATTGATGTATACGAGGTGTGTTCGGCACGAAGTATCGCTTTTGCAAATTCTCCCACATTGTTTGGGCCGAATTGACATATGCTACGCTAGTGTGCAATTTTAGCTCGATTACATTCAAGAGCCATGAACATACCATAGAATTTACCATCTCCCAAGCGTTGCCCTCAGGAGATACAATTTCGGTTGGTTTTGTGATGGTCCTATTGATAAAACCAAGCTTGTTCTTGGCCTTCGGTGCCGTTCTTACGGTTTTCTCCCATAAGTCATAATTTTTGCCGTTGAATTTGATAGCTGGGATTATGGCACCGGGCGCATCTGATGCATGAAGATAGTCAGGTGATTAGGGACTTACAACGAACTCTGTTTCCTCACTTTTCTTTCCGTCTTTATCATCACCTTTCTTGCTATCTTTGGTCATGGCTACCTCTTTCTCTAATCAAAGATCAAAGCTTGGTTATTGACTCTGATACCATGAAATAGAGTGGGACAGGAGAAGGAATTTCTTTGTTGTTCTCCTCATTCATGGCCGGCTATCACATGCCACATATATACATCATGGTAAAGGCATTGTAATCAACCTACGATCCTATCCCTAGCTT
Organism: Carnegiea gigantea; assembly: GCA_029747015.1. Taxonomy (NCBI): domain Eukaryota; kingdom Viridiplantae; phylum Streptophyta; class Magnoliopsida; order Caryophyllales; family Cactaceae; genus Carnegiea; species Carnegiea gigantea. The sequence continues at coordinate 145,151 of JAKOGI010001038.1, forward strand.
GCCAAGCAAGTCACGCCTAATACAGGGAAGCTAATACAAATATAATATTCACATTTTTCCTAATAATACAAATATAATATCAGAAATATTCTTGCCTAACAGTGAGACAGCAAGTGACTCAGAATAACCGCTCATGCAATTATTTGGTTGGAGGGAAAAGACTATTTGATGGCATCAAGATCCCTCGTGACGATAAATGCCCTTATCTGTAGGTCGAGGGGAATATTTGCCATTCTTCGTTTGATATTGTTGAATTTGTTAGCATGCCCCTTTTTCAGATTTAGTTAGCTCGCTGTAGGTTGCACGTTTGGCATCCAATTCTTTTGGTTTCCCCCAGAAGCCATTCGAAGAATATTCTTTTGGGTTTACTCAGGGATGAGTGGATGACTTCAAGTGTTACCTTGTGGGATGTTGTATTGCTGAGAAATTCGATGATGATTAGGGGTCAAGGACCTTCAAATATTCAGTGAGGCTCTTCTAATCATGTTTTTATGGAGTTTCATACTCACAGATGGTAAAGAGGTTTTGGGTGGAGGTGGTTGACTTCGAATACTGTGAAGCATGGCTGGATTCTTAATCGAACAATGTTTCATGCAACATGAGCCTTCATAGTTACAGCATGTCATCGCCTGGGAATAAAAAATTGATACGACGTTTTTTATGAGGATGGATATGGCTCTCTATCTATTTCGGGTATTTCCAATTGTTGATTTTATTGACAGCCTTCTTTGTTCCATGTAGATACTCCCTATGTTGAACAAGCATGCTTTGCATCTAACCGTCTTAAGTGCTCTTTTATCTTTGGTAAGATATTTTTCCTTGTGTGAAAATTAATGGTCTAGGTACTCTTATCGTCGTCTCTCACCCGTACGCTCCGTGTGTAAATAGTTGTGGGCGCTCTTTCTTGTTGCATCTGCTTTTGGTTGATGCCCTTGTGCTCTGTGTGTTGAAATAGATGTGGGTACTGTTTATTGTTCCATCTGTTTCTGTTTCTTTCTTTTCCTTTTCCTCGTTTTGAGAGGGGTTGAGGAAAAGGGTGGGAGGGGGAGTTTAGTTCTGGCTTATCCATGGAATCTGCTGAGAACACAAACTAAATCCTAATGGAACAAATTTGCATGTTCCATGATTGGAACTCGCCTTTTCACCGAGCCTTCTGGCACTGGAAAGTCTCTGTCTGGGTTGTGATTAGCAGTTCACATTTAACATTTTGCCTGAGTAAGGCTATTCCCTAATTCCCCCGTAGATCACAATCTTCAGAAGTGAGACAACTTGGTTGATCTGGAGAGTATTTGTGATTATTGTACCTATATTATGTGTGCCATGGCTCTCACACCCTCAGCATAGTGCTTTACTCATGAAGTCTGAGCCATTGCTCCGCAGGGTTTGAGATAATGTCAAAGACATTGCTTTGCTGTTTTATGTTTTGAGTACTTTTTCTCGTTAACCTTTTGAAAAGTTGCTTGTGCCGGCCTAGCAGATCTGTTCATTCATCATCATTTTCGTTTTTTTTTTTTTTTTTGGGTGTGTGGTTTGGCAGGATGCTACTTTCTAGCTGCTCCTCAGGTTGTAAATGTGGGGATGCTTGCATTAACAAACCATTTCAAAATCGCCCTATAAAAAAGTTGAAACTAGTGCAGGTATATTGTCTTCATGGTTATTAGTTTCTGTTAATTCTCTTCAGTCTATTGTGATGATTGCAACAGGTGCATACTGATATAATTTATCCAGTATTGCCCTTTCACCTATGAAAAGCTTTGAGTCTAATATCATATGTAAACATCATTATGTGAAAAGATGTCCTTTGTGGCAGCCCCAACTTGCAAATTAAAGCCGGCTTTCGTTACCTTAATTGTTCGTAATTTTAATTACTGCCTAGTTGCTAGCATGAAATGCCCATCGTCTAGGTCCGTTGTCATATTTTCTCAAGGGTTTATAGAGATGCTTACTATTCTCATTTGATAGAAGTTGTGATTTTACTTACCAAAGCGCATGAAAATTACTTTCTATCTTGTGTAACAAATTCCTTGATCTTGATTCAGTGTTATCCATTCTTTAGTTAATAGTGAAAGCTACTGTAAAATGATGGGCGTTATTGCCATACTTCCATAAAAGGATTGCAAGGCTACTTAATGCATATTAAAGCAGAAAATCTGACCTTGCATTAAAACAGTTCTAAAGTTCCTTGATAATATCTGATGTCGATATCAGATTCACTATTTCCATTTAAAGTCTTGAACTAGTGTTGGATGTAACTTAACCGAACATTACAAACCTTTAGGTCTTTACAAATAATATCATTGATCCTACTGACTTTGTTGCAACGACTAACATACTTGAAATGTGATCCGAGGCTCAATAGCTTCTACTACATCATCTTAGAAGAGTGACCAAGTTAAAAACATCGAGCTTCTTTGAGTACTCTAGTCCTCTTATTCATAAACACGAGAAGTAACTATGTAAAAAACACAGAGCTTTCTTGAGAATTGTGGTGGCTTGTCTTCTAGTTCACGTTGGGGTGTGTTTATTTGTGCAATTAGTATAAGCTGAGTACTGTGGAGATGTCATCCATAGAGAATGGATGATGAAGTGCAAGATGAAAAAGAAACTCAAAGGGTTGATTTTTACTGGTTGTAAAAAGAAGGCGGCAATACATGATTGCATATTTACGTATCTTTATTATTTACCACCGTCTCTCTCTCTCTAGTTCTCTCTCTCTCTCTAGCTGCCCTCGGTCTGTCTTGCTTGCAGAACTAACAGAACGGTCGCCTGGAACAGCCCAAGTCGACCAGCAGCCCAAGCTGCTCGCCGGCGTCACCCAGTCGGCGAGGGTACCGGAGCCGGTTCCTCAACATCAGGCCTCGTCGGTTTCGAGCACCTCATCGATTTCAATTTCGGGGCTCTGATTCCTTCTCTCTTCGCCGATCCTAGCCATCTAGGTAAGATCTTTCGGTCCCCTGGGTTCTCTAACTGCGGTTGTAATTCACAAGGAGGCGTCGAAGAGGGTTGCCTGGGGTCTGCCCTCGATTTCTCCTTAACTTTATTTCTTTGCTCTGTTTCCCCTGTGCCTATTCTTTGAGACTGTTGTAGTTTTAGTGGTAGTTTAGGGTGTGTTTGGATTGTGATTAGTGCACTAGATTGGTTTGGAGTGTGTGTTTTTCAGGCTATTGGAACTGAGGTCTCAGGGGCAGTGTTTTTAGTTTGGGATTATAGCTTATTGTTTGCGTGGGTGAATTGAGGGCTCAGGGACAAGCCCAAAACTCAGGCTGTGGGAGTTGAGGGCCAAGGCTGTTGAATCCAGGCTGTTTAGCTGTCTCTCTCTCTTTAGCTGTCCAACTTTTTGTGTGTTTAGATCCACCTGCTCTTTGTTAAGCTGTTCGTGTTGTGCACCCATTTGTTCTGACCATAGCTTATTACTTGTGTTTTTGATCTTAGGCCCTGTGTAAAGCTTTGTTTTCTCATGATTAAAGTGTGATTTTGCCCTTCAAGTATTACTCTGTGTTTTAGCCTTTCGACTAATCCTTCTGTGCGTGTAATTTGCGTGTCTTGCTGCGCTGGTGATTTTAGCATTGACTCTCTGAGCCACTGTTGCCCTTCAATTACTGTTTTCGCATTAGTTTCTCTTGATATTTTTATTATTAGTATCTTTTGGGTCGTTGTTTATTTTTATTTAACTCGGGCGTTTTCTAATAGTAGGTTTTGTTTAGTGTTTGTGTTGTGTTGTTATTACTATTATTATTATTATTATTATTATTATTAGTTTCATTACTATTATTATTAGTATTTGTTATTAGTTGGTAGACCTCTAGGGTGTTCGCTGGCCTCGTAGGCGTCTGCGTCTGTGGCGAGCCATGTAGCTGTTTCAGCCTGTCCTCCGGGGAGTTTTGGGGTTGGGAGGGATTTAGGGTTGCGGAAGGTACGACTAGCGTTTTGGAATATTGGGTCTCTCACGGGTAAGTCGATAGAATTAGTTAAGTCTTTGCGTAGGCGTAAAATTAGTATAGCGTGCGTTCAGGAGACGAAGTGGGTTGGGGCTAAAGTTAGAGAGATTGATGGGTACAAGCTTTGGTACTCGGGGTCAACCAAGGGGAAGAATGGAGTTGGCATCCTAGTTGTGAGGGATTTGGCGGACCAGGTGGTCGAAGTGAGGCGCAAGAGCGATCGGATTATGGCCATTAAGGTTTTGGTGGGTTCAGTTTTTGTGAACGTGGTGAGTGTGTATGCACCCCAAGTAGGCCTGCCGGAGGAAACTAAGAAGCTCTTTTGGGAGGATCTAGATGAGGTCACCCAAGAGGTTCCTCGGAGCGAGAAACTGTTCATAGGAGGAGACTTTAACGGCCATATCGGCGCGGAGGCAGCTGGTTATGATGGGGCCCACGGGGTTTAGGTTTCGGAGAGCGAAATGCGGGAGGGATCTCTGTGTTGGACTTTGCGGTGGCCTTTGATTTGTTGGTAGCCAACTCCTTTTTCAAGAAGAAGGAGGATCACCTAGTGACCTTCAAGAGCAGCTCTTACAAAACCCAGATTGACTACTTCCTTACGAGGAAGGACAGTAGGAGATCGTGTAAGGACTGCAAAGTGATTCCTAGCGAATCTCTGGGAACTCAACACAGGTTGCTGGTTTTAGATGCAGAGTTCAAATATCCTAGGAGGACGAAGAGGAGAGTCGGAGAACCCAGAATTAAGTGGTGGACCCTCACGAAGGAGAAGGCGGGGTTAATGGCAGAAAGAATGGCCGAGGAGGGAGCTTGGAGGAGGGCAGAAGATGCCGATTCGATGTGGGAGGCTGTGGTGGATTGCATTCGAAGGTCGGCTAAGGAAACCCTAGGTCTTTCCAGAGGAGGCAGGAACAGGATGGAGGGCGCCTGGTGGTAGAACGAAGAGGTAAAAGAGAAAGTCAAGGCCAAAAAAGAGGCTTTCGCAGAGTTCATGAGCAGCAGTTCGGAGGAAGAGAGGGAGCAAAAGAAGATTGGATACAAGGCGGCCAAGAAGGTAGCTAGAAAGGCGGTGGCAATAGCAAAGAGCCAAACTTTTGATAGACTGTACCATAGATTGGGGACGAAGGAAGGAGAGAAGGAGGTTTTCAAATTGGCTAGGGCGAGGGAAAGGAAGACTAGGGATTTGGGAGTGGTAAAGTGCATCAAGGACGAAGAAGGTAAGGTGTTGACTGAGAATGACGAAATTAGAGAGAGATGGCAAAGGTTCTTTGCTAAACTTCTAAATGGGGAAGGAGTGCGAGACGACTATAGTAGGGGTGGAGCGTGTAGCGATCAGCGAGTGGGCGACCATATAGCAAAGGAGGAGGTTAGGGAGGCCTTGAAGAAGATGGCGAATGGGAAGGCAGTGGGCCCAGACCAGATACCGGTGGAAGTTTAGAAGTTTATGGGGGAGGTAGGGCTAGAGTGGCTCACGGAGCTGTTTAATGTTATTTACAGAACTGCCAAGATGCCCAAAGAGTGGAGGGCCAGTACAGTCATCCCACTGTACAAAAATAAAGGGGATATTCAAGTTTGTAATAACTTTAGGGGCATCAAGCTGCTCAGTCACACTATGAAACTATGGGAGAGGGTGATTGAGAAAAGGTTACGAGAGGTTGTAGAGATTTCAGAGAACCAATTTGGTTTCATGCCAGGCAGGTCGACTACTGAGGCGATTCACCTCCTCAGAGGGCTTATGGGCTTGTTCAGGGATAGAAAGGTGGATCTCCATATGGTGTTCATTGACCTAGAGAAAGCGTATGATCGAGTCCCGAGGGAGGTATTGTGGAGGTGTTTGGAAGAGAAAAGGGTGTCGCCCGCGTACATACGTGTAATCCAGGATATGTACGAGGGAGGGCGGACGTGTGTTAGGACACCGGGAGGGGTCTCTAACGACTTCGCTGTTAATATGGGCCTACATCAGGGCTCCGCCCTAAGCCCGTTTCTTTTCACTTTGATTTTGGATGAACTCACTAGAGGAATCCAGGACGAGGTGCCTTGGTGCATGTTATTTGCAGATGATATCGTTCTTATTGATGTGACCAGACAGGGGGTGAATGACAGGTTGGAGAGCTGGAGGCATACACTAGAAGCTAGGGGTTTTCGGTTAAGTAGATCAAAAACGGAATACCTCCATTGCTGTTTCAGTGGTAGGATAGAAGAGGGGGGAGAAATCACACTGGAGGGGAGGGTGATACCAAAGGTCGCTAATTTTAAGTATCTAGGCTCGATCATCCAGCAAAATGGGGACATTGACGAGGATATTAGCCAGCGAATAAAAGTGGGTTGGTAAAAGTGGAAGTCAGCGTCAGGAGTACTGTGTGACAAGAAAGTGCCCATAGGATTGAAAGGCAAAGTCTATCGGATGGTAGTTAGACCGGCTGTTCTCTATGGATCGGAGTGTTGGCCTCTAAAGAAGACGCAGGCCCAAAGGTTGATGGTAGCTGAGATGAGAATGATCAGGTGGATGTGTGGTTTTACGAGATTGGACAGAATTAGGAATGGAGTAATCAGGAGCTTAGCTGAAGTGGCCCCCATAGAGGAGAAGATGAGGGAATCGAGGCTCAGATGGTTCGGCCACGTAAAAAGGAGAAGTGTGGCCGCCCCAGTGCGGAGGTGCGAGATGATCGTCCCCCCCGATGGAAAGAGAGGGAGGGGTAGACCGAAGAAGAGCTTAGAGGAAGTGGTTAGAGAGGACCTGAGAGTTGCTGGTCTGACGGAGGATATGGCTCAGGATAGGAGGTTGTGGCGGGATAGGATTAAGGTCTCTGATTGTAGGGGACCGGCCGCGTAGGTGGTAGTAGCTTCGGTGGGGTGGGGTGGGTAGGGTTTTGGTGTGCTTGTCTGCAGGTCGTGCTTTTCTGGGATGTGACGGCATCTAGTGACGGCATCTAGCGCCCCTGGTGGGTTGAGGTATGTCTCTACTCCTTGTTTATTTTGCTCTCCGGCCCATTTTCTCCTCCTTGGTTTTTGGTTTGCAATCGTTTTCTCTATAAACCTTTTTCAAAAAACTGTTTTGTGGGTCTTAAGGAATCAACCTCTCTATGGGTAGAAATACCGGTAGGGGTAAGGTTGCCTACAGCTGGATCTCCCCAGACCCCGCGAAAGCGGGACCCACACTGGGAGTTGTTGTTGTTGTTGTTGTTGTAGAGTATAGGTGGGGTCTCCCTCTCCTTTCTGTTGTTAATAGGTTGCAAAAATGAGATGAAATTATTTGGTGGAAAAGAAAAGCATTTCCTTTATATAAGAAGGACAATGACTTTATAGTTGCTTCTCATCGAGCGTTTTAGAAATTCATTTATAGATATGTGTATAAACCCGTTTATCACAAATTAGGCTATATATAACATTATCTTTCAAATAAGGCTGCTTGGGAACTCGACTTGTGAGAGCACATTTCTACTCATCCAAGCAAACATGGGAAGCCTAGTGCATATAGTAGGAGGGTATGCAACCCTGCCTTGAAGCAAGACTTCTTTGGATAGATAAGATCTCAATGCACTGCCTCCTTGTAGTGCTCTGATTGTGGCTTGTATGAGGGCTTGCCATAAACTAGGGTTGCTCAATCTCTGAGGAGAATGGCCTACATTGCTAAGGGTTGTTCATCCTTCACCTTAACGGAAGGATTCCTTTTAGTTCAAGGAAAAGAGTTAAGAGTCGATGGGAAGGCACGGGGAGGTGGAAAGATTTCAGTGCCCCTCCTGTAGCTTGGAGGCCTACTCTTAGCCATCTTGATGAAAGAGGAGCAAGTAGCTCATAGCATTGAACATGATATAGTCAAGCACCGGGGGCAAGCATTTATATATCATTTATTACTTCGTCTAGTTTACAAAGTTAGCTCCTATGCAACTACTTTAAAGAAGTCCTCAGGTGCTTTCATCTAATCAGCTTCAAGGCAACTTTTACTTTTTATGCTAAGTGGTTTTTCGTATCATGGTCACTCACATGTGGCACGTTAGAACTTCATGGCGGAACAATATCCAAAGCTTAGTGCATTTGATCAATAGCAAAGATCAAGATGTCATTGCAAACCTGCTAATGGTTGAAAGATGGTTTGTACGTGTCGGTTCAGTTAACAGCCCTTTACTTTTCTGTGCAGTTCATTCAACCACTCTCTGGTCTGTGGCTGGGAGATTACTAAAATACCCTTTTTATTTTTTGCTCATTGAACTTAGTGATGAATGAAACTTCCTTGGAGTGTTTCTGTCTGCTATGTCATGTCCGCCTTTTCAGCTATGTGTAGCATCTTTAGTGTGGGAGGGAGGAAATCATTTGGATGTTGGATTTATCTATACCATTCATGTAAGCTCTGGCCCAACTCATCGCCTTTGTGTCCACTTCCTTGAACCATATTGCCTCCCCATCCATCATCTCCTGGAACAGTGGTGACTGTATTAGTTACCTTCCACATATCCCTTTCTTTGTACTCAAATGAAACCATGGGGGGAAATATCTTTCATTTTTAAGCTTGTCTTGAAAGTTTTCCACATGAACTTTTGCGTACTTTTCGATATGGCTTTTTGTTAGAAATTCAGTTCTTCAATTGCAGCTAATCAATTCTATTGGGTATATATCTATATTGGCACTGGTGTCTATCCCAAAATCCACTTTAAAATTACATATTGCTTGTAGACAGAGAAATGTGCCTCTGGCATTGTGGCTCATGAAGATATTAAATAAGGGGAATTTATAATAGAATATGTTGGAGAAGATGATGACTTCATTCTTTTTGAAGTGATTTATTACTTTCAAATTTTATTTTTTAATTTGCATATCAATTTGTAGTTTCCTCATATGTTCTGTGTGCTGGTTGATGTTTGTGTACGATACAGTTATTGATGGCAAAACATGCGAGGAAAGTCATGGAAAATGAAGCACCGTGGGGAGACCAACTTCTATCTTTGTGAGATTAATCGAGATATGGTGATTGATACCATATAGAAGGGAAACAAATCTAGATACATTAATCACAGTTGCTGTCCCAATACAGACATGCAGAAATGGTTTTCTTTGTGTCCCTGGAGCTATTTCAGTTACATTATTTGAATTTCACGTCAAACCTTTTCTATTAGGAGCACTGATGGTAAGGATTGGCATTTTTGCCACCCGTGACATCAAAAAGGGCGAGCATCTGACATATGATTACCAGTACTGAATCAGAAATCTTTTTTTTGCAGATGCTATAGCTGGAAACTGCCTGAATGGAACAGGAATAGTTGAAAAGATCGTGTTTTCTATGACTTTATTGAGGATAAGATTTCTTGTCTTTATGAACTGGGCTAACAAATTCAGCAGGTTTGTTCAATTTGGTACAGATAAAGATTGCTATTGCGGCACTATTGGCTGTAGGCGTAAACTTGGTGTTAAGCCTAACAAGCCTAAGATGCCTTCTTCTGAAGCTGCATTGAAACTTGTTGCATGCCAGGTAGCTGCATCATCTCCAAAGGTGAAAGCAATGTTGTTTGGAAGAAATGTATGTTATTGTGGTCTATTTTCTTCCCAAGTCTTGGGTTATGAAGTTGCTCTGAATTTTGCACTCAATACCTCAGTTGCCTCTGGCTGCGTATTGCTTGCTAGGACCTTGCTGTTTGTGTTAGGAGCTCAATGATTTGTTTAAAACTTAATCTTGATGTGCTTGCGATTAGATGATCAGATGCTATACTTACTGAATAGAAAGTGTCGCCATTGCTGGCATTTGGACATCTGATCAGGGATAGGGTTATACAAAATTAACTTACAATCAAGATTCACATAATGAAATTTCCAGATCTAAATAGTGAGCAGCTAAATGCTTGTCTTCTCTTCCAAGTTACAGCTACCAAACAGCTTGGACAATCTTGGACTGCTGTGTGTATGCCAAACTCTTGCTTCTGGCTGGATCGCTTCTAGTTGAATCAAACAAAACCATAAAACAGGGAAAGTGGTGGGGGTCTGTTAAAAGAAGAAATGAGGACTAGGGAAGGACTGAATGACGGGAAAAAAGAAGCGAGGAAGTGGGAAAAACAGTTGAATTAAGGAGGGGGAGGGAAGGGAGAGAGTTGCGCAGATGGGTGTGGGTACACTAGCAATATATGCGGGGTTATAACCAGGGTTGGCTTGGCTGTGCACGGGTCACTGAGTAATGAGCAATAAACGGTTGAGTTGGCTACTATTTGAATTCTGTGGGGCCTTCAATCTGAAGCAGATTTGACATAGATAACATTTGGATTTTTCTGATATGATTCGGATCCTCTCCCCACCACTCCTGGATTCAAATCACAAAATTCCGCCTTGGGTCAGGTCGGTTATTGCATGCGTTTCAGACTGAATTGCTATGCCATGTTGGATCTACTGCTACAGGATGGTAAGATATAACTGCATGGGGATGTTGAAGCCTTTGACGGCGATGGGCACATGCTTAGGACTTCAATCCTCAACTTCTTGGGGCCTAATTCTATACTTCTATGTGGATTTGTCGTGTGCAATTGCAGTCCTGCCCTTCTTAACAGGGGTGCTCTGTCCAAACTGAAGGTTGCTTGAACGCCCGCCAACAAGGTGAAATGAACATTAATTTATCTATTGAGAGGAGCACACTGATGGCGTCAAATACAATGGATGCACTACAGTTCTTCCTATGCTGGGTGTTGTGGGTCAGCTACTTAGATGTACACAGTCTTCCCCCTGAGTAGAGAATCAATGTCTATTGAGCCCCAGATTTACATAGCGCTGGCTGCCTTCTGCTCCATAGAAGTACAATGAGACGAAAACTTATTGAGGCATTTTACTTTAAGTAACATTAAATGTAAAGCTGCCCAACCAAGCTGGAAAAAATCATGTTCTTGACTTCACGCAGCTTAATTTACACCGATTGGGGTCAATGCTGCTGTTGATTGGGTGAAAACAAGCTCAAGTGGAAAATCTGGAGGAATTTGATACTTTTCTGTAGGTTTCAGTTTGATACTCTCTATCTAGATACGGCAACTTCAGCAAATTGACTTTCTTGGCTTGCTTCCTAGTGGTTACAGCAGACATATAAGGCTTTCATTATTACTTTGACGCTGAGTGATAAAAGATATATTTGCTTGTCGCTATAGGGAGATGTGCTGAAACTGATCCATATTAGCGATGATGAAACTGATCCATGCTTGCTTACCTGCCAACAACAAAACACAAACAGAGATAAAACAATTGAATTTTGACCCAAACCTGATTTGATTTTACTAAAATGGTCGTACATAGTTAACTTATTGATAGTATTGCTTAACTTGAATGGAACCCAAATTCTGACCAAAAGCCCATTGGACTTCAATATTCTATGAAGCGACCATTATAAGACGTGAATGACACTTTGCCAGGTCTAGCTGCTGTTATTTATTTCATACTCTGCTGGAGTAGTTAATACCATGTAGGGTAAACAAGAACTTGGCAGATTCTCCACCTTATTTTCCGAGTGATGGCTGCCAATTGAGGTTGGGGGGAGAAAGAGGGAGAAGAATAGGGTGGTTAATCGGATGTGAAAGGCTTGCATTCTTGTGTGAATTAGAGACTATGCAGTTTAAGTGATTGTAGAGGTTGAAATTTAGTGAGAACCCATGAAATCGGTGAAAAGCCACTATTGCTTCAGTCAAGTAGTGGAATGTTTCTGACGCATATTTGACAATGGTTTGGTTTAGATTGATATATCTTTAAGATTAACTGCTTTTCTTAATTTTAATTTTTTAGTTGGAGCATTTGTTTGCAAGGTTGCTTTTGAGGCTGCGTCCCTCTCAAATTCAGTGTGTTCTCACTCTCTGTGTGTGTGCCCTTCATTCTTTTCTTTTCTTTTTTTCTTGGGGGATGGCAGCTGATGTTTGACTTCTTATTTCTTTTGTCTTGTGTGTTTACTGAGATACTGATATTTGGCGCACATCAGCACCCCACCCCCACCTTAGCTGCCTGTGGGGCAGGCCCTGGTATTTGCATGTCTATTCATGCCAAATCGTTAGTCGACCTTTAATTGTGCATAAAAACACTTGAAGTTGTTGGACTAATATGAAGTTTTTGTTTTTCTTGCATCCTGCAATAGGTTTATCAGAATGGAGCTTTGCATGGAGGTAATAAATGTGCAGTGACCAATGTCTCTGTGTCTCCATTTCCTTGAACCAAATTTTAGCAGTCTTTTCTGTCGATTTATTGGTGCCTAGTGGCATCTGGTTGATCTCATTTCTGAGAGTCTGCTGTTCTATTGTGTCATGTAGGAATGGACTTACTTCGTTGGAACAGCAATAATTGCATTGGTGAAGTAGTTAGAATTCTTCACCCTGAGCCTAAAAGGCACTCGGAAAGTGCTTGCCTTCAAATTCCTGCCGGAGGACCTGGGTTGTTGATGTTGTTTATGAACTTCAGCCCACTAGACGCTAATTAAATGGGACCATCTCTTCAGTAAAATAACAAGGCATACGTTGAGAAACTTGCAGCAGTAGATTTACCAATTTCCATCTAGGACAAAAGATCGTGATATCATACACACAACGATAAAGGCCATTTGTTTAGGTGAACTCCCATGATCAAGTGACTGAAAAACCATCGTGAGCCGGACTACTAAATTTTGTCAAGATGGAGGCAATACCTAGCCCCCCCCCCCCCCCCCCAAAAAAAAGTTTATAAAAATCCTTTTTTTGGGCAATGAGTAATTAGGAGCCGAATGAAAAGCATTTGTGTTTTTTATTTTTAGTTTAAAGCTACCTTGCAGGTCTTGCTTGATATTCAATATGCAATATTATTCACAAAATTATCTTTTTCCATACAATCAGACAATTCAGGAGTTTGTCAAGTTTGTCTGTTATAATTTTTATGACTCTTAAATCCCACACTCATACATCTTGCTCACAGAACCCTAAGGTATTGTTCATTGTCTTGCCCCATTTGTTCTCCGTGGTCCACAAATGGAATTAATTCATAAATAAAAAGGAAAAGCTGGAAATTCTTACCTGATTTCTTGATTTTGATACTGTCTATCCATTTTGTCCATACTGACTTCTGATTCAGATTATCTTTTCCATTAACTCATCTCAGGTCGTTTGGTATCATAAAGCGGTTTGGCAATTTCTCAAAGACGCAGTCGGTGAGTATTTTGGTTCTCTTTGTCTTTCGGGTTGGCTCCATATATTGAAATACGACTAACTAATACTGTTGCAGATCATGTTTGAAGACGGAAGTGCTGAACTTATTGACATATCTAAAGAAGAATGGGAATTTTGCAGCTTCATATTGTAGATAGGGTGAGTACTCTTTCTAATTTGTGCGTTTGATTTCAGTTTTATTGATGCGGAAGTGGTAAGATGGGGCCTGGTTACAATGTACTGGATAACATTTTGTTGAATCCCCTACGCAAAAGAAGCAAATTCTGTGGCTTCCTTTGGGAAAGGTTCTCAAAGTGATTTAATGACAACGGGAAAGCTGATGTCGGCACTTAAGACACCGAAATTTACCATAGAACTGATCCTAGTTCTTGTAGGACGGGGAAGCTTGCCCTCCTTGCAAAGAATACTGTCTAGTAAAGTAGGATACCAACCCTTCAATCTAACAAAACCCGATGCAAAATCAAGAGATAAGAAACCAAATAAGGAAACAGCAAATGAATGAAAATATGTGGTTGCATAGATAAATTGCTTCTGTATTCTGTCTTCATCGTTAGTCCTTTTATATATTTGCAGTGACGATTTGTTCATCCAAGAAATAAAAATAAGTTCCTAATTAAGTTTCAATAATTTTTTGGGAGTTTGGTAAAAAATCCATTTCCTCTCAAAACGATAGGACATGGGTGTAGTGCTGTTCATCAAGAGTATTTTCATCATCCCGATTTCTAGGAATCTGAAGCTGAGAATAGTACGGATCATTGGTCGACATATGTGGTAGGGTGTATGTACAAGCTGCTATCTTATGCTCAAGGGTGTCATTGGGTTCTTATTTCAGAATACGTATATGCTTTTGTTGGATGCCAAGAGATTTTAATTTTAGCCGTCTTCCATTTTGCATTGTCTCCCAGCTGTTGATAAACCCTACCAGTGCCGTACTGCTTCCAAATCTGGTTCTGTATGAAAGGATACAGTTTCCTTTACTATCAAAGCGCTCTACACCTAGCACTAAATGGCATCTGTCAATTGGTTTTTGGGTGCCAGGAGCCAACCCCCAAATATCTAACCAGCATAAAGGCCTTCTGCTGTGGACACTATTGACAAATCTGATGCTGCTGGTTGAGATCTCGTCCACCAGAAGGATTTCTGATTGCGGTTGACAGAATTGAACATTATCCTTATCATCCCTTCCAAGCGATGATAGATCATCAGCAAATACGCCTGCATCACGAGAGTCAATAGGTGGGGATAGAGGTGCTCCCTTGTTCCTGATTCTTTTTTTGAGAGCTACTAGAAATCCCAACTTACATATGGTCTAAATACGCTCATACAATTGAATTTTATACCTCCCTTGAATTAGCCGTCAGCAAAAATCTCAACAAAATCCTGGTCCTATTGTGATGCTTAGTTCGTGAGCAAGAATGGCATACTGACCAATAAATTTTGCAGGCATTCACAGGACTGGGTAAAGCGTTGCCATAGTTCTATTTGCAAGAATCTGTAATAAATAATTTTGCGGATGATTGCTTAGTAGAAGATAGGCGTCAATCACCCACTCTTGAAGGTTGTTCAACTTTGACAATAAGGGTGAGAGGGGTACTATTGTTAGATTTCTGATTAGTGAAGAAACTCTTGATGGCCTGGTAAATTTGATTACCAGTCACAATCCTGAAGTTGTGAGCAGATGAGTAGCCATCAAGCATGGGTGCTGTATCTTCATTGCTTGATTTTGTTATTGGTTAAAATCCAGTTTCTGGAGCCACTTGTTGTATCTGAAGAAAGTATAATTGTTCTCGGAAATTGCTCTTGGGTTGATCATTTTCATTTCTGCTGTATGAGATCCCAACAACTGTGTGCAGAGAACAATCAACCTCTCTTGATTAGGTTACATAAAAACTTCTGGTTAGTAATCTTAAACATCTGCTTCAACTGAAGGCGATTTTGAAATCCACCTCGCGTTTCCAAGGACATGATCAGTTTTGGAGTATATTACGGTAGTCTATTTGATCTTATTTTGCTCCCAAGTTGTATGCTCCTAAAAGTAATCATGCTTATTTGGAAAATTGCTGATGGTGTTGTAACATTTGAAGAATAACTTCCATTTAACCTCATTTTCCGAGTTTTGTTTTTGTTGCTTTTTTCCCCCTTTTTTCTTTTCCTCCCCTTTCCCCCTCTTTCCAGGTTGCATCGTATATAGGAACTTCAGTCAATTATTTCCTTTTTTTTTTTCCGATTATTAGTTGGGCATTGCCCTTACAAATAAGAAGGAACACAACCACTGCACATCTTAAAGAAGTAGCTAGAATAACACTTAGGCTAAGAGACACAAGCAAACTCATTCATACAGCTCACTAATCCAGCACAAACATCAACTAGGACGTCACACTCATGTCTAGAAGATATCCTAAGAACACAAGTCTCTATTCTGCCTTTTATCTTCTAACTCTTTTCCCAAACTTCTGGTTATTTTTCTAATTACCGGGACTCATCACCAGTAATAGAAAGACCAAGTTCTTTTCCCAAAATCCAGAGCCTCTTTTGCAATTTTAGTAGGGGTGGGTGAATTGAATTTTGTGCTGACTTTGGACTCTTGCTGCTTCTTTTCTTATCCTTACTGGAAAGTTTACCTCTCTTATATTTCTCTTGATGTTGCAGTTCCATCTCAAGAGGACCATCAAATGGGCGCATGGAGCTATCCATTTCTTCACCACCCTCCAACGAGGATCCACGACTTTGGAAGTTGTTGGGAGGGGAACTTTCCAACAAAAATTGGGCGACTGTGTGCATTATCCAAATGTTGACTAATTGTCCTGCTACTGTCGGAAAGGTCTTCACGAACACCTTCCTCCACTACCTCATTAGCACTTTTTTGTCGTTCAAATCCATTTCAATTCGGATTGCTCAACAGCGCTTGCTTATAAGGGGAAGAGGAATGATGATTGGGAACATTATTGGCCCTGGGAATCCAATTCCAAACAGTCTTTTTTCTAGTAGAAGAACTCCCTCTTCGCCCTGTAGCTGGCAACCTTTTTGGGTATCTCACCCACATAACATGCAACTTATAATCACCTACACTTTTACCGTTCAAATGCTCAATTGCTTTCAACCCCTCTTGAATGCCAACATATCTAATAAAACCGTATTTTCTGCCTGATTTTCTCCTATAATTGTTTGGGATGTATGCATCCACAACTTCCTCACAACTACTAAATAGATCCGTAAAGTTGGTAATACCCAAATCTGCTGATAAACTATCAACGAAAATAGAATAGACTTTTGAAGTATTACCTAAGGTCTCAGGAATAGGTTCTCGATTTGGTAGTGCTTTGCTACTAGAGGTACGTTCCTTGTGATGATCGCCATTAATTCCGACATGAATGAATCTTGAAGAACTTAGAAAACCACTCGCATAAGACATCTTCTGATTGGCACTACAAGAAGACATAAGTAAAGGCAAGGGCTTGGAGGGTAAACCCTTCAGTTCTCTCATAATGGAGATCACCTCTCTCGCTCTATCATCAAAAGCAGCCATGGAAGCACAAGAGTCACCACCCTGACCAATGGAGTCCTCTGAGAAGGACAACACTAGGTGCTGCAACTCACCCTTCAAAGCCTTGAATCTTACTTGGGTAGACTTCTCATAAGCCCCACCATGAATCGCCATGCGATTTGGAGAACAAGTGGAGAGGAACCCACTACCTGAGAGCACCAGCGCTCCAACTTTATTCCCTTAAAAAAACATATGATGACAAGTAAGTAAAAAGAGAAATATGGAAAAAAAGGGTGATTATAGTTGACATGGTGAACAACCGCGTACCTATAACAAGTATTCTATAAATGCTTAGTTGTTACTCATTATTCCTAAAAGAATACAGTATATAATTGAAGGTAACAAATGAGATAATTAGATTATGCTGAACATTTGAGGATCATTGGTTCAACAATCACATTCAAGATAAGAAATAAGAATGCCAGCAGTTATGTTATAGATTACCATTCAAAATTTATTGGATAGCAAGAGGGACGGTAATGCCTGAGTAGGAATCACCAGCAACATAAAAAGGATTGTTTTGAAATTCAACATGTTCTTGAAGACACCATAAGCATCTAAAGAGACACAATGAGACAGAAGTACAGAACAACACATTCTATAAAGCCAGAAGGAACGTTAAAAAATACTTTAATAAACAAATGTTAAGCAGAAGAATTTCAGTATGCTAACTCCAAATGGGGCTTTTCTAACCTTTGTAAGGAACTTATTCATATGCCTTGATGCTGTGATATCATCACTGTAGTGGCCTTCTAAAGTTGTTGCATATGAGAAGCCTGTCCCAACAGGCAAATCAACAAATATTATGCTAGCAACCTAAGAATTGATGTTGTAATATTATTAGCATATTATTCTTATCTTTTCCAATTTGTTGAATTAAATGAAAAGGCCAAGTGTTGTATCTGGAGAATATCTGAAAGGAAAGTGTATGATATCAACATACACATACACAAACAAGCTAAATCTCATACCTTTGTCCAAGAGGGAGGATTCAATTTGAACTTTGGAACCTCTGATTGCCAACTTATGACTGAATAAATGAAATTTAGAGGGCCTGCATGTCCAGTGACGTCAAAATTCGATTTATATCAAAAGTGATTTAAGTTGTAACATTAAGATATGCCATGTCAATCAGGATGTATCTGTAATTCTATTTTTAGGGAGATCCTCTGTACCAAATGAGGTTTTACACTGGCCTTTCTTTTTTAATTTTTTTGATCTAAGGTGCTACACACTAGTGATGAGCCGATGAACGCAAATGTCTTTTGATCCATTCTCCACATGCCCAACAGCATGTTAGTTAAAGTGGTCAAACTCTTGTAGATTTTGTAATTTTTCCCTCCAAGAAACCATGTAAATCCCCCCGGCCCCAGAGATACACAAGTTCTTGTGTGAAGGAGGGAATAGACCCGTGAAGTAAATTCCTCACACATTGAAAAGTTTCACCTTAAGAATCCCACTTTGAGGCATCTCATGGTGCTTGGATATGTTGCCCAACCTTTGGCATTGATCACATGTCATCACAAACTTTCGTGCATCCTTGAAAAGAGTGGGCTAATGCAAGCCCCCTTGAAGAACTTTGGTAATGGTCTTGTTGGGATCAAAGTGTCCAACATATGTAGAAGCATGACAATGACATAGGACACTATGTATGTCATCTTCTGACATGCATCTCCTATAGATACCACCTCCACACAACTTGTAGAGGAATGGCTCTTCTCACACATAATACTTAACATTGACAAAGAATTTCTTCTTTTGTTGATAAGACAAACCCGACGGCAACACTCTACACACGTTCCAATTCACAAAATCATTATAGCACGAAGTGGCTTGGTGAGATATAGCAAGGAGTTAATCATCTGAAAATGAATTGTCAATGGGAACTCTTCAATTGGAGTGGTCTCAGGACCTAAGCTAGATAAGTGATCCGCCACCACATTCTTTGACCGAGCCTTACCACGAATCTCCAAATCAAACTATTGGAGAAGAAGGACCCATCGAATAAGTTGGGGCTTAGAGTTGGATTTCTTCAAAAGATGCTTCATTGCAGGATGATCGGTGAAGACAATAACCTTGGAGTTGATCATGTAGGAATGGAAATTCTCCAAGGCAAAGTCAACCACTAAGAACTCCTTCTCTGCTATGGCATAATTCACTTGAGCCTCATCCAAGGTCCGATTCGTATAGGATTTTTTGTTCTTCCTTTGGCCTAAGATGGATTCCAATGCATAATCACTTACATATCACATCACTTCAAAGGAGAGCTCCCAATTCGGGGCTTGTATAACTGGAGTTGAAATCAATGCCTCTTTCAACCTGAGAAAAGAACTCAAGCATTCTTCATTAAAATCAAACGGGGCATCCTTAACAAGAAATTAGGTGAGAAATTTTATCATTTTTGAAAAATCTTTTATGAACCGTCGGTAAAAACCGACATGCCCAAGAAAACTCCTCCATGCTTTACAGAAGTTGGTGGCGATAATTTTTCAATCACCTCCATCTTTGCTTTGTCAACCTCAATGCCTTTATTAGACACAATATTACCTATGATAACCCCCTCTTGCATCATAAAATGGCACTTCTCCGAATTCAAGACCAAATTCACATCTTCAAATCTTTGTAACACTTTCGACAAATTATGCAAGTAATGGTCAAAAGATGTACCATACAAAGAAAAACCATCCATGACCACCTCCATAATGTCCTCTGAAATCAGAGAAAATGATGATCATGCAATGTTGAAAGGTGTCAGGGGCATTGCGTAACCCAAATGACATCCTCCTATATACAAATGTATTATACGGACTAGTGAATGTGGTATTTTCTTGATCATTAAGGTGAATAGGGATTCTGAAAAACCCCGAATACCTATCTAGGTGGTAAAAATAGGAGTTCTTAGCCAACCTTCCAAGCATTTGGTCAATAAAAAGGAGATGAAAGTGGTTCTTATGGGTGACTTCATTCAATTTCCTATAGTCAATGCACATACACCATCCCGTGACTGCCCTAGTAGGAATCAACTCATTGTTCTCATTCTTTACAACCATCACCCCCCTTCTTAGACATAACATAGACCGAACTTACCCACTTATTATCGAAAATAGGGTAGATAATATCGGTCTTAAGCAATTTTAGGATTTCTTTCTTAACCACTTCTTTCATGTTAAGATTCAACCTCCCTTGATGTTCAATAGATGGTTTATGGTCATCTCCCATTAAAATGCGATGCATGCACACAGAAGGGTGAATTCTTTAAGATCATCAATTATATACCCTATGTCCTTGCGATGCAATCTAAGTTCCTTAAGGAAAGAGTCAATTTGGGATACACTTAGGTGTGCATTAACAATCACAAGATATGTAGAGTTAGAGCCATGAAATTCATACCCCAAAGAAGAAGGAAGAGGTTTCAAGTCTACCTCAAGGGCTTGCTTCTCTTCCAAAGAAGGCTTATCATCACTTACTAGCCCTTCCATCTTGGCAAGGGCAGGTGGAACTTGTGGGCAAGCTTCCAAGAATTGAGCACATATTACGACTTCGGGATTCTCATCCATAGAAGTACTATCTTTTAAAATACATTGCTCAAGTGGCTCATTAGAAACATGGTTAGTGGCTTCCTCCTTTAACAAGTTATCAACACATCAATTCTATGGCATTCATCAAAAATGGAAGGAAATTGGGAAGTCTTAAACAAATTAAATTTCATTTGATCATCCTCCACATCAAATGATAGTTTTCCATTTTTCACATTAATATAGCACCCGACGATGGCCAAAAGAGGCCTCCCAAGAATGACTAGGGTGTGCGTATCCTCTTCCATCTCAAGGATTACAAAGTCTACTGGCACATGCAAATCTCCCACCTTAATGGGGATATCCTCGAAAACACCCACAGGTATTTCATAAAACGATCTGCCAATTGAAGGGAGATTGTACGAGGTCTCATCTCTCATAGGTCTAACTTTTTGCACATAGAAAGGGGTATTAAGCTCACACTCGAGCCTAAGTCACATAAAGCTCACTCAGTGCTCACATTCCCTATCAAGTGAGGGATGAAAAAGCCACCAGGATCCTTGAGGTTAGCGAGAAGCTTGTTTTGGATCGCGACACTATGCTATTCAGTTAATGCCATAGCCTCATGCTCTTCTAACTTTCTTTTATTAGACAAAATCTCTTTCAAAAACTTAACATATGAAGTCATTTGGGACAAGGCATTAGTGAATAGAGTATTAATGTAGAGTTCCTTTAAGAACTTTAAAACCTTCTCAAATTGCAAATCAAGTTTTGCCTCAGTCATTCTTTGAGGGAAAGGCAAGGGTGCAGTAAAAGGTTTTAGGGAAGTTTATTTAGGGTCTTTAGGAACCTAATTAGCATCTTTCAGTCACATCATCAGAGGGACTAGACTCCTCTTTCTCAACCACTACATCAACATTCTCTTCATGCCTATTCACATCATTGCTAACCCCCTTAGGCCCCTTAAGTTGTTTACCCATCTTAAAATCATGGCATTGCATTCCTCCCTAGGGTTAAGTTCAAACTTACTAGGAAGTCCAACGGTAGGTGTAGATCAAGATGTAGCTTGCTGGGCAATCTGAGCTTCTAATATTTTATTATGTGTAGTTAGTACATCATCATTAGCGGCTAGTTGCTTAATGCACTCATCTTGCTTTATTGTGCTATAAGCATACTCTCCATCATGGCCCTCAAGTTAGACTTTTGTGGAGTTTGCTGAAGGTAAGGAGGCCTTTGAAATCCTGGGGCTGTCTAGCATTCATTTGAGGCATATGGGAATTAGGCCTATATAAGAAATTTGGGTGACTCCTCTAACCTGGATTATATGTATTGGAAGATGGATCATTGGTCGGTCTTAGGTTATAATTGTTGACATAATTAACTTGGTTACTATTATCTTGGGCAAAGGGCCTCCGGACTTGGCAATTTGTAGTCAAATGGTCAACAGAACCACAAATTTCACATGAAGGGGAAGGGGCATTTGATCCCACAACATTCACATTCAAATGGCCCAATCTTTGAGTCATAGCATCTACTTTAGCGGAAAGTAAAGTAACAGCATCAACTTTTAACTTACCTCCAACCCGCTTGGGTTGGCCTCTTTTGTTAGACCATTGATAGTTGTTAACAACCATCTCCTTGATTAAGTTATAGGCCTCTTCCTGTGTTTTGTTCATCAAAGTGTCATACGCTGCTGCATCTACGGTAGACTGCACCGGTTGAGTGATTCCATTGTAAAATGCTTGAACAACCACTCCATTGAGCTTCAAAGTGTCATACATCTCTAAAAAGATCGAGAGGTATAAATTGGGATCCTCTACTAGGGTGCCTCTTTAAATTCAGATTGTTGCACCATGGAAATAAGAGTCGGCTTGATCTCAAAATTGTTAGCTTCCATGTTCAAACGAGCAATGTTGGATGTGATACCCAGGACCCCTAGGGTAATGAAATCACGAAGTATCCTTCTTTGGTCTCCTCCTCCTCCGGTCATTGTTGGTGAGGTCTCATGAGCCTTGCGCCTTTGTTTCTCCAACCATTGCTTCTTCCTCCTCAAACAGAAAGTTCGTTCAATCTCAGGATTGGGTTCGTATAGGATCAGATTTCGTGGGCAATACCCTACAAGAGCCAATATAAACACTACTAGAGTAAATTAAAAAATAAAAAGAAAAAAATGCATAGTCAATCTTATGAGGACTAACTTGATAGTTAGCAAATTTGGTCCTCAGCAACGGTTTTTTTGGCACCTAATGCAAGCACATGGGGTGTTGTAGCCTAAATTAAATACCATCCACATAGGCCAACGCAATCTATCAAGTTTAAGTCCTTATAAAAATGCTTAGCGTAATAAGTTTTGAATTTGGTTACTTACCTAGCAGTATGTAATGCTTGGAAACTAAATCAATCAAAAAGAATCTAGGGATTTGAGTTGCTTACAATGAGTTAAAATCAATAAATGAGACATGTGCTTATCTAGAGTAGTTTGATTCAAATAATGACAATCACATAACCTCAATCTTTTCTTTCGAAATAAATTGAATTACTAGACTAATCCAATCACTAATTTTTCAAAGGGGTCATGATATAGCTAAGTCAAAGATTATTATTGGCAATTTTTTCCTCCCAGCATACACCTCTCTTTTATGAATCAATAAGTTGAGTCCAATCTTGTTAGTCTCAAATTAGGTTTCTCCTTTCGGTACCTCACCCAATTAATCAACTATATGCAAGCAAATAAGTCAAATTCACTAACGACAAATGAAACACAAAGTAGATTGAATCAAACAAAATGAGAATCAAGCACTAGGTTGATAAAATTAGGATATAAACATCATTCTTTGGCTAGCAAATCCCTAGACTAAAGAGTTTACTCACTTATGTTAATTGAAACAAAAACAAAAGCGATCAAACTAAACATATTTCAAACTACAAATCTAAAAGAGTTTAAGAAATAAAAAGGAAGAGAAATGCTCATCAACAATGGAGATTCTTCAATTGATCTTCTTTTGCTCCAAATTAATAAGAACAAGACATAATTTTGGGAGAAAATGAGAGATGGAATGTATGATGATCCTTTCGAGCGGTCGAGAAGGGCCCAAAAATAGCTAATCATGAGCATCCTCAGCCACTAGGTGAGAGGAAAATGAAAAGTTTTGGGTGTTCCAGGCTACCACGGACCGTGGTGGCCACCATGGAGCCTCCATGGTTCTCTTTGACTCGATCGTCTCTTTCTCTTCTTCTCACCACGATACATGAGCTGGAAGGGCATCTGTGGTGGTCAATTTAGCATCATTTGGAGGGTTAACAGCCGATCAAAAAGGTCTCAAAACTTGTAAAACACTTCGAACAAGCATACCCAAGCGTAAAACAGAAATACGGGCGTAAATCATCCATTAATACACTTAATCCCCTTAGAAATACTGGAAGATAGCCCAAAAGTGATGCACATTTTAAGCACTTATCACCATCAGACAAGCTTTTTGGGGAGAGAGTAATGACTCCATGACACATGGCAAGTGAGAACCTACTTTCAAATGGAATATAACATCCATGTTTACCAGAAGTAACGGCCACCATAATCTCAACATACTCACACCATAATCACGCCATTAATTTGGCAGTTACAAAGTGATTAATTGGGTATTAATCAGCCAATTCAATTCATTGATTTTGTTTCAGCTTAGTGTTGTTATAAAAAGGGGGGATCAGATCAGGGGAACACACATGAGCAAGCAATTTCCCATAACTAAAATCCATTCACTACTCTCTCCTCACACTAATCTAGGCATCTTTAGGATTTGGGTTTACGGTGCTGACTTGCTTGTGACTCTAGTAGTGACCTTGTTTGTGGGTAGCAGACAGTAGATAGTTTCGAGTTAATTTTTCATCGAGGTGACCCATCACTATCCACTAGTGATATCAGAGGCTAGAGGCTAGACACATACTCATGCTGATGCTCGTAGCCAAGCCAAGTAATATAAGAGTTAATTTTAGGAAAAATGGCAACAAGGAACATGCTTCAATTCAATATACCAGATAGACGTCATGAAATCTGTAGTTATCCATCTCAGATGGTCACATAGCCTGAGATTTAGATACCACAAGGCTGTGTAGGGAGCGAGTTATGCACTATGGCCAACTTTTCAAAATCTTGATTACAAGTATTAGTTTAATGCTTGTCATTACCACATTGAGCATGTTGGACTATGCTTTGGAAAGCTTCAAACACGATATCGATCCCTCAAGGTCAGATAAGTAGCAATTTTTGGTATGATTTATGGTAGTACTTGAACTACATTTTTCAAGATAGAAATGAGCTCATCAGCTAATCTAGTATGCGTAATTTCATGTCTAATGGTCCTAACCATTCATCTGGGAGCTGAAGTCCAAGATGCAGATGGAATCTTCTTTTTTCTTTTTTTTGGTTTTTGGTGGGAAATCTTTTAATTCATCCATTACATGTAGGATAGTATACTAGAAGAAATTCCTGCGATAACTAACATTAGACTTCTGTTTGTTTAATTTGGGGGGGGGGCAGAGCACGCTGACTGATATGGGACTATGGCTTATAAGACCATTGATAGGTTAAAAATTACCGCAAGTGCACGGTGTAGTTGTAGCTAACAACCGGTAAGTACGGGTCGGATTCCACAGGGAGTTGGGTTTCAAGTACCAAAGCTTACTCGAGCGTATCAATCTAGGTAAGAAAGAGAGTAAGGGAAGAAGGACTAAACTACTAAAACAAATAAACAAACATGGACTTGGGTTTATAATTTCGCCAAATGACGAACCAACTAATTGAGACAAGTCCTAACCTACCCAAACTACGTCACGAACTAGAGATGATTGGTTGCACCATCAAAGGCCACCCAAGCCCTCTCTCAAGGGTCATGAGCTAGTCTAGTTAACCTAACCACCTATTTTCATGGGGTTAGCCCAATTAGACCACAAACCTAGCAACCCCGGACCTAGCTCGATTCGGATACTATTTTCATGTCCCGAACTTGGCTATTCCCTCTCCCACACTAGCTAATTGACCTCACCTCTCAGCATAAGTCAATCGCCCAAAAATATGGATGAAAGCTCTCTCAAGCATTTCATCGAACGCTTGGCGGGCGTGAAGGAAAACTCTAAGTTCTAGGCATAAATTGGGTATGGTTAGGCCAAATACAAGATTAATTAGCCATCACGAGGCTCATCACAGCCCAAGTCCACAAATTCTAACAACTAATCATTAACAAAACACAAAAACCTAAACCTAAACCTAAACTAACGAAGAACGTAATAAACATGAACTGAAGGGGGAAAGAGAATGAAATCTAACAACCAAATAAAATATGAATTAACAATCAAAACTAAACACTTAAACTAATACAATCTAAACTAATAAGATTAAGCAAGAACAAACAATAACAAAATTGAAATAATAAGAGAGGGAGAAGAAGACTTGTGCTTGAATTGAATGAGTGAAGTGGAAATCCCCAAGCGTCAATCCCAAATCAATACAACTAAATCTTAATCTAGTCCCCTCAATGGGGTTTTTATTGGCTAAAAACCTAAACTAAACTAACCTAGAAAAGTAGAAGGAAGAACCCCATTTCAGAAACGCCCGAACGAAGCTTAAATAGAAAACCGAGCATCGACGAACTGGAGGGAGCGGCACGGTCGTGCCATGTGGCACGAGCAGACCGTGCCAGGGTGGCACGGCCGTGCCACATAGCACAGCCACACCGTGCCACATTCCTAGTGGCACGGTGGCCATTTCCCCTGGTTTTTCCTCCTTTTGCCGGTTTTCGTCGGTTTTCGCTGTTTTGTCCCGTCTTCGTCCCTTTTTGCGACGTTTGCTTGATTTTGAGCTATTTTCTACAAAACATAAATAAAACAAGTAAAAATCCTAAGAATTAAGTTATTATACGAGCTAAAAGTGAGTGAAAGAGGCACGTAAAAATGGGTAAATTTACCGTTCAACACTATCAGTATAGCAAAATCGCTGATGAGGTATTCACCCTAGCTAGGACACCATGAACTGCGTCGTCATACAAGTAAATCCATAATATGGAAGTGAACAACAAAAGCCAAGGAACAGAATAAGAGAGTGATCGTGAAGATGACGAGCATACATTCCATAAAGAAGTCTAGGGCTCATATGGTGTCCCTCTTTGTCTGCTTCCATGGCATGCTATGCTTCCATCACAAATGCTAGTCCACTTTGCAGCTAAATCCCCCCCCGAGGAATCATTTCACTTTGGGAAAAGCACGTTTTTGATTGCTGAGCACCCAAATGTGATTAGGAAGCATACAAGCACCCAAGCAGCTGAGCAAACCCTTAGGGGAAGGAAAACACACCTTGCAGTAAATTAGGTTTTGAGAGCCCGATTTTATCCGGTTTTGGACCCTCATTTTAACCCACCAAAACTAGGCATGATTTTGATTGCTGGCCATAGGGGGAATCCCTAGGATGTGCACAAACCCCCCAAACAAAGAAATCAAGTTTATGACTTGTCTAGGTAGTATAATTTCACCTAAACATATACCCGGGCAATTTTGGACTGAAACTGATAGGGTTGACAAAATGGCTTGATCTCTTCTCCTCTACTGGGCATGATTGGATTTACTTGCTTGGACCTGAAAGGTAACATTTAGAGGGACCCAAAAATGCAAAAATTTAGGACTTATGCCACAAATGTGGCCTAAGAAATCATATAGACAAAACCGGGTACTTTCTGGTCATTGAACCTGTACCTTCTTCTTGACTCCTTAGCACCATGTGAGTCATTGCTTGGACTTTGGAGACTGCATTGGACCTTCTAGACTTATTGGACTTTCTTCCATGTCTTGGCTTGAGGGGACTCCGTCATCCTCACCCTGTTGAGAAGATTTGATCCTCAAATGGACAAGGTGATCATCGGTAAGGCAAGGGCTCAAATCAGCCACATTGAACATGGCTGAAACTCTATAATCACCTGGAAAATCAAACTTATAAGCATTGTCATTAATCTTTTCCAGTATCTCAAATGGACCTTCAGCTCTTGGCATTAGCTTGTTCTTCCTCTTTGAAAGAAAACTCTCCTTCCTTAGGTATATCCACACGAGGTCTCCTAGTTGAAATACCTTCTTCTTCTTATGCTAGTTGGCCTGAGCTTCACAAGATGCATTAGTCTTATCTATTCTGCTCCTCACCAACTCATGGATCTTCTTCATTTCTTCTACCCTTGCTGCTGCATCTACACTTGGCTTTGGTGTAAAGGCCGTGAAGTGAGATCAAGTTGGCTAGGGAGATCAAGTCCATATATCACTTTAAAAGGAGATAGACCAGTGACCTTGCTTGGAGCCTTATTATAAGCAAACTCTGCATGAGGTAAAAGCAAATCCTAAGCCTTGGCATGAGGTTTAATCGAGGCCCTTAAGAGAGTTCCAGGATCCGATTAGTGACCTCAGTTTGCCCATTAGTTTGTGGATGAAAAGTGGTACTATGCTTAAGTTTAATACCCAACTTCCTTCACAATGTAATCCAAAAATGACGAAGAAACTTGATGTCTCGATCAGAAACAATTGATCTAGGAATACCATGTAATCTAGCCATGTCCCTAAAGTACAGCTCAACAATATGTGTAGCATCATTAGTTTTGTTACATGGAATGAAATGAGACATCTTAGAAAACCTATCTACCACAACAAAGATAGAATCCTCGTTCCTTTACATTTTAGGTAAACCAAGAATGAAATTCAGACTTATATCAACCCAAGGATGAGTGGGAATACGCAATGGTGTGTAAAGGCTGTGGGGAAGAGAATGACTCTTAGCCACTTGGCATGTACTACACCTCTTTAGAATGTCTTGAACGTCTTTGTCCATACCTGACTAGTAGTAATACTCCCTTAGCATGATGATTGTCTTGTTTTTTCCATAGTTACCAGCTAAGGATCCTCCATGTACCTCTCTAATCAAAAGCTCCCTTGTGCTACACCTCGGTACACATAACCGTGTACCTTTGAACAAAAACCCTTCTTAGACTAGAAAATCTCCTTTGGGGTGTTTCATCTAACTCCCCAAAGTCTTCGTCTTCAGCATACAAACACTTTAGATGCTCAAAACCAAGTACACAAGCATCTAACTAAAACAAAAGCAAGTACTTTCATGATAATGCATTGGCTCCTTGATTGAACTTCCCGGATTTATGCTTGATAGTGAAGTGAAATGATTCGAGATACTCAACCTATTTGACACGACGTGAGTTTAACTTGTGTTGGCCTTGAATGAACTTCAAAGGCTCATGATCAGAATGCAATATGAACTCACTAGCAACAAGATAGTGACTCCAATGCTCTAAACATCTCATAATAGCATAAAAATCTTTATCATAGGTGGAGTACTTTCTTATTGAATCACATAATTTTTCACTAAAGAAGGCTAGAGGCTTACCTTCTTGAGTAAGAACGCCACCTATACCAACTCTAGATGCATTACACTCAATCTCAAAGACTTTCTGAAAGCACGGCAAGGCTAGCATGGGTGCTTGAGTTAGTCTCCTTTTGACTACTTCGAAGACAGATTGGGTTTTAGGGGTCCAAATGAATGATGTACCCTTAATAACCTCTATCATGGGATTCATCATTGTACTATAGTTCCTTATAAACCTCCTGTAGAAAGATGCAAGCCTATGGAAGCTTCATACATCATGAATGCTTTGAGGAATAGGCGAAGACTGAATGCCTCAATCCTACTCTCATCTACCTTGATGCCATCTCCAGGGACAATGTAACCTAAGAATGTTACCTTATGAGTGAAAAAGGCACATTTCTTAGGGTTACCAAATAGCTTTTCTCGTTCAAGAACAAGCATAACTTGTGTAACATGATCTTGATGCTCTTGCTCACCCTTGCTATAAATCAGAATGTCATCGAAGTATACAACCACAAACTTACCAATATAAGCCCTGAATACTTGATTTATTAGCCTTATAAAGGTACTAGGAGCATTTGAAAGACCAAAGGGCATAACCATCCACTCATACAGTCCTCCTTTAGTCTTGAAAACCGTCTTCCATTCATCTCCTTCTCTAATTCTGATTTGGTAGTAACCACTTTGAAGATTAATCTTTAAAAACACTTGAGAGCCATGTAACTCATCTAGCATGTCTTCAAGTTTAGGTATAGGATACCTATACTTGATTGTGATCTTGTTAATGACCCTACTATCCATAGACATACGCATTCCTCCATTTTTCTTGGGAACTAACAAGGCAGGTGACACAAATCAAGGACTCACGGATTAAGCCCTTTAACATTAGTTTCTCAACTTGCCTTTGTATCTCCATGGTTTCCTTAGGGTTCATTATGTAAGCTGGTTTATTTGGTAGGATAGAACCAGGAATGAGGTCAATGTGGTGTTGGATATCTCTTTTAGAAGGTAAACCCATGGGCATCTCCTCGGGGAATAAATAAAAGAACTTTTGTATGAGTGCTTTGGCTACGGGGTGAGTGGGTAAGGGAACAAATGAAAGAACTTTTATATGAGTGCTCAACACATGCCCCGGTCACCATATTTTTAATACAATAAAAAAGGTTCCTTTAGTACACTGATGATTTTTTTTATAGTATACCTCAATAACATGGTGATTTATTCACAAAGTCTTAAAGATCACATTGTCTACCTAAGGAAAGTCTTTCAGAAATTGAGACAATGTAAGTCATTTGTCAAAAAGGAGAAATGTGAGTTCGTCCAAACCGAGATATTATTTCTCGGGCATTAGATAAGTAAAGGTCTTATGCGAATAGACGAAAGGAAGGTAAAGGTAATCAGGGATTGGCCTACACCTAAGTCAGTTTCTGAGTTAAGGTCTTTCTTAGGGTTAGCTAATTACCCCTGAAAGTTCATCCAAGGCTATTATAGAGGGGTGGCACCCTTGACTGATCTCTTGAAAAAGGATCAAAAGTGGGCATGTGAAGCCACTTGTCAAGCGGTATTTGAGGAACTTAAGGCTAAGGTACCCTCGGAGCTAGTCTTGAGATTACCTGAGTTTGGTAAACCTTTCGAGGTTCATACTAATGCTTCTGATAAACCGATCGGAGGGGTATTGGTCCAAGAGAGACACCCCATTTCCTTCGAGTGAAGGAAGCTTCATGGTGCCGAATTGAGATATTCGACTCATGAAAAAGAGATGTTGGTTGTAGTCCATTCTCTTCGAGTTCTGCAACACTACTTACTGGGATCGAAGTTCGTTGTGAAAACGAACAACATAGTTAACACCTACTTCCAGACCTAGAAGAGGTTGTCTCCAAAACAAGCTCGTTCACAGGAATTTCTCCAAGACTATGACCTCATGTAGGAGCATAAACTTGGGAGGCATAACTTAGTCCCGGATGCAATCAGTCGAAAAATGATAGCTTCGGCGATAATTATGTTAGCCTCTTTGTCCAAAATTGAGACTTACTTTGCAGCAAGGGTGTAGGAGCATTCCAAGGACGAAGTTGTGTACCAGCGTTTGCATCAGCAAGTGCTCGACCGTACCTTATGACGGTATTGGTTGGAGAATGACTTGCTTTTCACACACGATCGTAGGCTTTACGTACCAGTTGGACAATTACGGTATGAGATTCTGCGAGAAGTTTACGATGCCAGATGGGTTGGTCACCCAGGACGGGAGAGAACCCTAGCTTTGTTGGTCGGAAAGTACTGTTGGCCTAAGATGGAAAGGGAAGTCAAAGCCTATGCCAAGTTGCGCATGGTTTGTCAACTTGACAAAACCAAGAGAAAGAAAGAAGCGAGGCCTCTTCAACCTCTGCCGATTCCAAAGAGGCCTTGGCAATTAGCCTCGATGGACATCATCTTGGGATTTCCAAGTGCTAATGGGTGTAAGTCGATCATGGTTGTCATTGATCACTTCTCTAGGTACGTGGTGTTTGTGGCAGCGCCAGGTGCTTGTCCTACCGATGAAGTGGTGAAGTTGTTTCACAATCACGTGGTGAAGTACTTTGGCTTGGTCGAAGACATCATCAATGATCGTGACACTCGCTTCACGAGTTAGTTTTGGATGGCACTCTTTAAATTGATAAGCAGACGGACAGAATTAACTCTCTACTTGAGGAGTATCTGCTTCACTATGTGACGGCTTCTCAACATAACTGGTTCGAACTCCTCGATACTGCCCAATTCTGCTGTAATTTACAAAAGAGCAGTGCTATTGGCTATAGTCCCTTTGAGTTGGCCATGGGATGGCAACCACTAACTCTACACGAGGTTGGTAAGCAGAATAAAGACGGTGTTTGCCCAGGGGCACACCACTTCATCCTGAATGGGCAAGTTATGATGGAGGAGGCAAGGGATAGCCTAGATAATGCTGCTCACCGCATGAAGAAGTATGTGGACCTCAAGAGGAGGCCTCTTGAGTTTGATGTGCGAGATCAAGTCTTGTTAAAACTGACTCCCCAGATCTGGAAACGGATCAGTAGCGAGATTTTATAGCGGTCTTTGATCCCGAGA
Organism: Carnegiea gigantea; assembly: GCA_029747015.1. Lineage (NCBI taxonomy): Eukaryota > Viridiplantae > Streptophyta > Magnoliopsida > Caryophyllales > Cactaceae > Carnegiea > Carnegiea gigantea. The sequence goes on from JAKOGI010001038.1 coordinate 176,764, forward strand.
CAGGATGGACCTTTCAAGGTTCTACAAAGAATAGGTCGGGTGGCCTATCACCTGGAATTGCCAGAAAGATTAAAGGTATACCCTACTTTCTATGTAAGTTTTCTCAAGCCGTGCTTCCCTGACTTGGAGGGCTTCATCCACCTATGCGTAGGAATCCTCCCACAGTCCATCATCAGTATGACGAGGATGTGGAATGGATCCTCGATAGGCGAATGAAGGGCCAGAGCAAGAAAAACCGGAGGATTGAATTCTTGGTCCAGTGGAAGGGACAATCAGAGGCTGAGGCTACTTGGGAAAGGGATGTAAATCTTTCGCAGTTCGAGGACCATATTCGAAACTACTAGAAGAGGGCGTCAAGTTCTTCTAGTAGGGGTGGTTTCTAAGACCCCTCGCTAGTCGATAGTGGCTTGGCATGCCATTTTGCTTCTCTTGTTTGGGTTTGTAAAACCCCTCGCTAGTCGATAGGACATGCCTAGCACCACCAAAGGTGGTTGGTGTCGTTGTACAACACCAACGGTCATCTTATTCGTGCCACTGGAACAAACGCTCATTCATTGTCCCATCGAGGAATCCACCTCGATAATGCTCCGTGTGACCCTGTCACAACCGAGACCTATCCTACGCGACCCAGTCACGACCAAGGGATATGTCCTACGTGACCCAGTCACAACTCATGGACAATGCCAATCGCATTGGCAAGTCGGCACACGAATGACCAAAGGGTAAACAACCCCAAGACCCAGTCAAGACAAGCAAAGTGGCAGGCCAAGCCACTATCGACTAGCGAGGGGTCTTATAAACCACCCCCACTAGAAGAATTTGACTCCCTCATCAAGTAATCTCGAATATGGTCCTTGAACTGCCAACGATTTACATCCCTCTCAAAAGTAGCCTCAGCCTCTAACTGTCCCTTCTACTGGACCAAGAATTCAACCCTCCGGTTTTTCTTGCTTTGACCCTTCACTTGCCTATCGAGGATCCGTTCCTTATCCTTATCGTACTGATGACAGACTGTGGGAGGATTCCTGCGCATAGGTGGATGAAGCCCATCCAAGTCAGGGAAGTACGGCTTGAGAAAACTTACATGAAAAGTAGGGTGTACCTTTAATCTTTCCGGCAGTTTCGGGTGATAGGCCACCCGACCTATTCTTTATAGAACCTTGAAAGGTCCATCATATCTCGAGATCAAAGACCATTGTGCAGTCTTGCTATTGATCCATTTCCAGATCTGGGGAGTCAGTTTTAACAAAATTTGATCTCCCACATCAAACTCAAGAGCCCTCCTTTTGAGGTACGCATACATCATCATGCGGCGAGTAGCCTTCTTTATGCTATCCGTTACCTCCTCCATCCTCTCTTGCCTATTTAGGACGAAGCAGTATGCCCCTAGGCAAACACCGTTTTTGTTCTATTTAGCAACCTCATGTGGAGTTAGCGGTTGCCATCCCATGGCCAACTCACACAGACTATAGCCATTAGCACTGCTCTTATGCAAATTATAGCAGAATTGGGTGGTATCCATGAGTTCGAACCGGTTACGTTGAGAAGCCGTCACATAGTGACGTAGATAGTCCTCAAGTAGAGAGTTAATTCTCTCTATTTGCCCATCGGTCTAAGGGTGATTAGCCATACAAAACTTCAACTTGGATCCCATCAAATTAAAGAGTACTATCCAAAACTGACCTGTGAAGTGAGTGTCACGATCACTGATGATGTCTTCGGGCAAACCGAAGTACTTCACCACGTGATTGTGAAATAACTTTGCCGCTTCCTCGTCAGGACAAGCACCTGGTGCTGTCGCTAACACTGCGTACTTAGAGAAGCAATCAATGACAACCATAATTGACTTACATCCATTAGCACTTGAAAATCCCGAGATGATGTCCATCGAGGCTGATTGTCAAGGCCTCTCTGAAATCGGCAGAGGTTGAAGAAGTCCTGCTTCTTTCTTCCTCTCGATTTTGTTAAGTTGACAAACCATGCACAACTTGACATAGGCTTCGACCTCCCTTTCCATCTTAGGCCAACGGTAACTTCTAGCCAACAAAGCTACAATTCTCTCCCATCTTGGGTGACCGGCCCATTTGGCATCGTGAACATCTTGCAAAAGCTCATGCCGTAACTGCCAAGCAGGTACGTAAAGCCTACGACCCTGTGCGAAGTACAAGTCATTCTCCAACCAATATCGTCGCACAGTACCGTCGAGAACTTGTTGACGCAAATGCTGGCACACAACGTCCTTCTTGGACTACTCCAACACCCTTGCTGCAAAGTCAATCTCAATTCTGGATAATGAGGCTAACATAACCATCGCTGGAGCTATCATCTTCTGATTGATTGCATCCGGGACTAAGTTATGCCTCCTAGGTTTATGCTCCCACATGAAGTCATATTCTTAGAGAAATTCCTGCCAACGAGCCTGTTTTGGAGACAACTTCTTCTGGATTTGGAAGTAGGTGTTAGCTATGTTGTCCGTTTTCACAAGAACTTTGATCTTAGCAAGTAGTGTCGCCAAACTCGAAGACAATGGACTGCATCCAACATCTCTTTTTTATGAGTCGAATATCTCAATTCGGTGCCATGAAGCTTCCTTCCCTCTAAGACAATGGGGTCCCCTCTTAGACCAATAACCCTCCGATTGCTTTATCAGAAGCGTCAGTATGAACCTTGAAAGGTTTATCAAATTCGGGTAATCTCAAGACTGGCTCCGAGGCTACCTTAGCCTTAAGTTCCTCATATGTCGCTTGACGAGTGGCTTTCGATGCCCACTTTTGATCCTTTTTTAAGAGACCAGTCAAGGGTGCCACCCTCATAGGGTAGCCTTGGATGAATTTTCGGTAGTAATTGGCCAACCCTAGGAAAGACCTTAACTCAGAAACTGACTTAGGTGTAGGCCAATCCATGACTGCCTTTACCTTCCTTTCGTCCATTCGCATAAGACCTTTACTGATCTTATGTCCGACAAACAATATCTCGGTTTGGGCGAACTCACATTTCTCCTTTTTGACAAACAACTTATGTCGACTCAGTGTTTGAAAGACTTTCCTTACGTAGACAATGTGATCCTCAAGACTTTGTGAATAAACTACAATGCCATTGAGGTATACTACACAAAAATCAAGGAACTCGTACAGTACATCATTCATCAAATTACGAAAAATGGCTGGGGCATTCGTTAGCCCAAATGGCATATCCAAGAACTCGTACGAGCCATATCTTGTGACACAAGTAGTCTTCGGCTCATCTCCTTTAGCAATTCTTACTTGCCAATACCCCGATCACAAGTCTAATCTGGTGAAGTAAGTAGCCTTCGACAAACGATCAAAGAGATCGTCAATTCTCGGGATGGGGTACTTGTTCTTGATGGTTACCTTGTTCAACGCACGGTAGTCAATACACATGCGAAGCAAACCATCCTCCTTCCTTTGGAAGAAGACCGGAGCACCATATGGAGCCTTGGACGGTTGGATGAAACCTGCATCCAATAACTCATTAAGTTGTTTCTGTAACTAGGCAAGTTCAAAGGGGGACATCCTATAAGGGGCTTGGGTCAGAGATCTGGCTCCAGACTCCAACTAAATGACATGATCCACAGCCCTTCGCGGAGGTAGTTGCTTGGGCAATTCTGGTGGTATCATGTCTTGAAACTCCCCAAGCATCGAAACCACTTCCCTTGGTATGTCCATCGTCTGTCCGGGTTTGCTCTCTACCAAAACCGCAACAAAGGTTGGCGCCCCTTTCTGAGCACCTTTCCTGGCCTACATGGCTGACAAGAAAGGACTTATCTCTTTCATGTCTAAGGGGACCGCTTTTATAAAGCATAGGGATCCCTCATCCCCAATTAGAATTCCACCAAGGTGAGGCATGACTATAACCTCTGCCTTCTTTAGGAATTCATCCCTAAGGATGACTTCAAAGTCATCTAATGTGATGGCCAAGAAATTTGCATTTCCATTCCAGCAATTGAACCCCATCGTGACATTCTTAGCCACAGTGTGTGACCTCAAAGCCATAGTATTCACAGATTTCATCATGGAATCGGAAGGAGATAGGCTTAAACTGAACCTCTTTGTCGTTTCCACACTAATGAAATTATGAGTGGCTTCGGTATCCTGCAAAGCCTTCATGTCATGATCGTTGATGCTACATTGAACGGGCATCAACCCCTTGCTAAGCGTGACTCCTTCGGTGTAAATCTGGGTGAAAAATTGGCCTAATATTTACCCTGTGACAAATGAGATTTCTCCAGACCCAGCCAACTCATGGGGTAAGTTGCTTATGGTTTTCATATTAGTTTAGAATAATGTTAGACTAGTTTATTTTCGTAGTTACTATACCTTAATGATACAGGATAAGAGTAAACAATGGGTAAAAAGATTTGGAAAATTAGAATATTTTGATATTAGAGATCTTTTGTAATTTTTTATTATTTTCGTTGGTTATTTTTAAGCATATTTTAAGATAACCAAAACAATGATATGTAATGATTTTTTATTAAGATTTAGTTTCCTAGTCTATTAGGATAATATTGGGTTATATATTTTTATACATTTCTAGTTTATATTTTTTATTTAGGTTTTCTAATACTAGTTAGCCTCTTAGTTATATATACCCTTTATGTAATTGAAGAAGGTAGATTATGAATAAGAATTGATATCGAGTTTAAATGAAAATTCTTATGTGAATTTTTTTAGCGTAGGAATTGCTCCTAGAGCGTCCTACATCAATTATTCGCCTTTGTAGGAATCTGTTTTGAAGTGTCCTACGTCAATTTGGTATCAGAGCTTGCGATCCTTGTTGTGCCTGTGTATTTTCATGACCCTTTTCTTTTTTGCGCTCAAAAAAAAAAAAAAACCCCTTGTTGAAGACTACAAACCCTAAGTAGCAATCTGCATTGTGCTTGTGGCTTGACAGCCTTGGTGCTTTCTGTCTCGGCAACTTGGCCCGATAGCCTCTTGGTTGTGCGGTTGTGCCATCCCGCCACTACTGGACCTTCTTTTTGCCGGAAACTACTCTCGTAGCTTGATTGCAGCTTGCTTCCTCTGGTCGCTACTATTCGTTCCCAAGTTTTGTTGCTGGCATTCATTTTCTCTTTCCTATTATTGTTTGTAGCCAGATTTATTTTCATCTTCTGCTGCTATTCATTGTTAAGGAATGCTCAGGTTTCTAGGTTCTGCTCCTTACTGATTTGTTGTCATGGTGACATTCAAACCTGCATGGCTATGGGAGTGAGAGCTTCCAAGTCAACTTTTACACTTTAGAACTCAATTGTTAATTCTTCCATCATCTTCCAATGATCTTATCGGGTTGTTCGATAAAATTGGATGTCTTTTGTCTTAGGTATATCAGAATCCTTCAAAATCTATACAACATGCGCTAGTACCTATAAAGGGAATTTTGATCTCAGAACTGCTTACAAATCAAGTAGATTTTGATGTGCAAATTTCTCTTGCTTTATGCCTTTCGAAGCTCATTCGTATTACGACTCTGAATCTCGCTTTTGAAGATAAGCTGATGAAGAAAGCCTTTCGAGTTATTGTTTCATCTTTTGAAGCCCTACCTGAATGTGATGGCAAATCATACCATAAGAGATGTCGCATACTTGAGTCCATAAGCAGAGTTAAGTCTTATGTGGTGTTGTTAGATATTGAATGTGATACTCTTATCTTGGACATTTTCCACCATTTGGTAGCATCCCCTAAAGATGATAATTCTACTATGACTCTTACATATGTAGAATCCATCCTCGTGGGCATTCTCACTGAAGTGGATGACCTCTTGTTGGAATGTCTTATTTCCATACTCTATCAGAGTCATTAAGTTATTAGTCAAAGGGTATCGGATGCATGTACATCTCGGATCCCACTTCAACAAACTATTTCCTCTATAGATGAAACTACACAAATCAAGTAGAATGAAATTAAAGAGGGTCTGAATGAGGAGGGCGTTGGCTTCAAAAATGCTGATGAGAAGTATCAAAATGCTACATATGAATGCAAGACATTGCATAAGTTTGGAAATTTTCGACTTTGGTATCTAGAACTTGAGTGTGTGAAGTTGTCAAGGCTAGAAGGTAGGAACTTTGATTTGCTTATCCCTAACGAACTTCTAGTTCATAAGAAGCTACTTCCGCTAATTGAATTCCTACTTTTCTGTGGGAGGTTGTACAAATTACAGTTTTATCATATGTGCGACAAAGGAAGATGGTCTCTTGCTTGATTTTCTTCATTCTATCCTTATGCAAAACTCGAGGACGAGTTTTTTCCAACCAGGGGATAATGATACAGGATAAGAGTAAACAATGGGTAAAAAGATTTAGGAAATTAGAATATTTTGGTATTGGAGATCTTTTGTAATTTTTTATTATTTTTGTTGGTTATTTTTAAGTATATTTTAAGATCACTAAAATAAGGATATTTAGTGATTTTTTATTAAGATTTAGTTTCCTAGTCTATTAGGATAATATTGGGTTACATATTTTTATCTATTTCTAGTTTATATCTAATTATTTAGGTTTTCTAATAATATAGTTAGCCTTTTTGTTATATATACCCTTTATGTAATTGTAGAAGGCAGATTATGAATAAGAATTGATATTGAATTTAAGTGAAAGTTCTTATGTGAATTTTCTCAGCGAGGGAATTGCTCCTAGAGCTTCCTATATCAACTATTCCCCTTTGTAGGAATTGCTTTTAGAGCGTCCTACACCACTTAATATCATCCTCGTCCTTGATGAGACGACTCTCAAATACTACTGTGATAATCGTATGCTTCTGGCATTTGTTTTCACACTCGAAAATATCGAACATAACACCGAAGTCAATGCACCAAAAATTCTCATCTTGGATTATGAAGACTTCAAAGATCACGACAACAAATTCTTCCTTTCCATCGGATTGCTTGCCCGATCTGGACTTGTTAAAGTCCTTCTTCATTTTCTTCTCAAGGTTAGGACAATCACGTCTCAAGTGATCTAGGCTACCACAATTCCAATAGACCTTTCTCTTTTATTCTTCTTGTTATTATTTATGTTGTAATTTCTTTTTTTAGTTGGCTATCTTCCACAACATTAACACTAGAGACAATCTTATTATCTTCTCGTTTGCGGAATTCCTCTTCTATTCGAAGAGAATTAGCGCACTCCTGAAGAGAAAAGTCTTCTTTTTTTATGTTTGAGGCTATGTTGAAAAGATTTCCGAGACGTAAGAGTAAGTCAATTATACTAGATACTACCATAGTTTCATCCATATTCATATTATGCATTTTAAAATGCCCTAAAATCCTCTGAAGTTCATTAAATGGCTCCATTATAGAACAATCTTCCCTCATTTGATAATTACTAAATTAACTCACCAAAAATTTCTTGCCAGCAACATCCTCATTCATGTATCTTGTCTCCAAAAGACTCCACAACTCCTTTACGTGTGGCACAATTGGATGTGTTGGACAATCGCACATGTTGTTGAGGATATGGCCACGAAGAATGTAGTCGTCATTGTCCCACTTGTGATGATGCCAAATTTATTCAACAGTCTCATCATAACATTCTTCTGGTCGGATGCAAGGACATAGACTACTTGCAAGGTGGTGAGTGGGAAATGCATCTTTTTTTGTCATAGCCTGAAATTTCCTCCATAGAATCTATCCAACTTTATAATGTTAGTGGCCATATCTATAAGATAAGAAGTCATATTTGGAGTCTTTAGATTATTAGACAATTTAGGAAAAAATCTTGGTCTAGGATCACTTCGAAACTTCTAGTTAGGTGGCATACTCTTTTCCTAAAGACTATAATTGCCCCCAACTTTGCAGCAAGGCTTAGTGATTAGGTCTTTAAGACACAAAGGAGTCTCTCTATCTACATATTGCATACACAAAGATAGGCATTAGGAGCCTTAGGACGTAACAGAAATTCAAAGACAAGAATGCTAGAAACAATTTTGGGAATTCAAACCACACCACTCATCCTCTATTTATAGAGAATATGGTGTCTTTTTGAGAGACGTGCAACTTTTTCTGAGATGAAATCTCATCCATTTATTTTAGTCTTAGTGGTAATAATTTAAGATACACTTATCAATTTGTTACTTAATTAACTAATTGCATCTTTTCAATAGTAAATAATAGAAATTACTAATTATGTTCTATGGCAAATAATATTATTTATTAGATGCCTTCTGCCAGAACTCATGGTTTGTACATGCATGCTTTGAAGCATTTAATTAATTCCAAATAATAACAATAATAAAATCATATCGCTTATAAATTTCCATTTTTATGGAATGTGTCTACCAACAACATGATATAAGTTTATTGTGCTTGCAAATGAGAAACTTAGAAAATTAGTTTGACAAAAGGCACGTGAAGAAATAATAGGCAAATTGTTACAACAGTTAATAATTTACAATTAGAAAAAAGCATTATTGTAGACTATTTAGAAAAGGGTAAGGAGAATTGCAGCTGAAAATTAAAATGAATCTCAAAAATCGGCATCATATGACAAATTTTAACTGATAAGCTGAAAATTATGACCTAATTAGTGAGTCTGAGACTTACGCTTGTATTAAATAGAAAAAGTACAAAATTATTTGAATGATCTTCTGTGCACTTTCGTCAATCAGTTGTGAAGTCATAATTTTAGAGAAGGGAGATGGAAATAATAACATGTATAATATAAAATTTAACAAAGTCACAAAATTGAAATTAAATTACTGTTACGTTTCATGTAATCCAGTAGTTGTGTGGCTTGAATTTAATAATATTTTACACCAAAAAAACATAAATTGGGCCAGACACTAAAATTTTTAAAAGCTTAAAAATACTTTTCAAAAGCTTTCTTGGCCAAATATGCTGAGGTTTGATGGGGTTCCACCCAGATTTCAATTTTATTTAAAACTACCACTCATTTTTTTATATTCAAATTTACCATTCAGTTTTTATCTTGTGGCCACAACTACCACCACATGCTTTGCTTAAACGGTTGTTGGAGTTTCCTTTTTATAAAGAAGTAAAGGAGAGTGAAGACAGGAAAGGAAAGATACCCATCATCACAACTATCATTTTACATCCCTCCCCATACTAAACTCTCCTCCACAACCACTGCCGCTATTCTCATCCCACTCTACTCCCAGCCACAATCATTATTACCCCCTTCTCTCTCCAATCTTTAGTCACATTCCTTAATGGACCCCTTCCCTCTCTCTTCCCTAGTCTTGAACTTGCAGTCCACCATCGTTATTGCCACCCATAAATATTATTATCACCCTCTCTCTCTCTCTCTCTCTCTCCCCCCCCCCACCTAACCAGTGCCACCATTGTTGTCACCTAGCACCACACCAGTCGCTAGTAATGCAAAGACCATGACCACAATAACAACTAGTAGGTAGGAATTTCGAATCTAAATTGTTTCTTTCCCCTCTTCCTTTGTTCAACTTGATTTTGACCCATGTATTTCTTGCTTCCCACTCTCTAATCCCTCATTGATCCTCAATTTTTTTTTCCTGGGAAATAATATAATTGATGAGAAATTGTTATCCTAAACCATTGACAACCAAATTACCAATAATTCAAGAAACTAGAAATTTCAACCCATACCAATACCTTCCATTCAATTGATATGCTTCATTAATTGCTCATATTTCCTAGCCAAAGGTTGATGATTAGTTAAGGAATAGGGTTTCAAAATCTAGGGCTCCTGAATTCAAGCAATCTCAAGCCTTTTCGTTGGAAATTTATGGCTTATGTCATTCAAATTATTGTACGGATTATAATTTGATGTCAATTTTTGGATTCAAGTGGGTTTAATGATGAATTGAGGGGGTACAGTTTTCAAATGAGAGGGATGGGATTTAAAGCAATGATGTCTAAAGGCAACGTAAACACGAGAATGAAAGCAGGGAGGAAGATTTTTTGAAGTGTTTCTTTGGTTTACTTAAAATGCTGCTTGTTTAAACATATTAAAAATAAATCAAAAACTGTTATTTACTACCTATGTTGATTACATGGGTACGGGTGGTGATAGTGGACATAAAACAAAAGTTGAGTGGTAAACTTAAACATATAAAAAGATGAGTGGTATTTTTGAACCAAAATAAAACTTGGTGGTAATATAATCTAAGAACTCAGGTTTAATTAAATGCTTATCACAAGACAATTATGCCCCTATAACATTAGGATTATTCCCAGTCAACCAATATTAGTACTATGCTTTGTAGTTGCTTTTAACTCTCTTCTCCATTTGCATCTCAATATAAAATACCGACTAAACGTTTTGCTTTGGATTTGTATTTACTTCCCTCAGTTTTGGGTTTCTTTGCCATCTCAAAAGTCGTAAGGCAATGATATATGTCCGGCTCATCAATTATGAATCTTACATTTCTTTCCCTTAGTTCTCTAATTTATCCATAGTCGTGAGTTTTCCTTGTTCCTCTTGAGTTTTGAACATTTTGAACACTCTAATATCCAAATTAAGGTTTGGGATCTCAATTTTCCACACAATTCGTTGATGTAACTTGATAAAAATGAGCTAATCTTTGATAATGATCAATGAATTGATCAGTCGATTTTTTAAAGGAATAAGTAGAAACTATAACCCATGAAGAGAAAATGGGCAATTCAATTGGAACGAAGAAGAAATAATAATCCATGGAGAGAGAAAAGGGGCTAGTTAATTTCTCTCCCAAGAGGTACACAAACGGCTAAGAAACAAACAAATGCTAATGTCATAATAGGAGGCTCTTGTTTTCTTTTTTATCTATGAAATTCTGAAAATTCTACCATAATTGACAAAAAAAATTCAACAATTATAATTGAATCTATTAATAGGGGTACTTTGCACTTACCTCCCTTTAGGTTTTCGACAATATTTTTTTCAACCTTGACCTTTTCGTTTTAATTTTTAACTACCCTGAGATCTTATGCTTGTGATTATTACCTACCTTTTCTACTATTTTCTTTTACGCTTTTAGTCCAAACCTTTTAAAATCTAACGAGAGACCCTTGTTTTGGGTAAGATTTGTAAATAAGCTGTTTGTAGGGTTTTTTTAAGAAATATGCTTGATTTAATGGATTAGACTTCTTATAATGACTTTACTAGTAACTAGTTATCACAATCTACTACTTATATCATAAATATTACATTTTCTGTGCTTAGAGGTCCACCATACTTAGCAAAATATTTAAAACATAGTTAGAGAGTTTTAACCATTATCTAAACTTAGTCGGCGCTGGACTCTAGCGTTTTTCTAACTTTTAGTTTACAGAGAATGCTAGTCTCTACCCTACCTTCCTTAGATTAGGTACAACACAGATCTGTTTGTTTCCTACCTCGGACCATAGTCACTAATCAAGTTTAAACCTTTTAAAGGATAGTGAGATTTTAATCAAGAAATTATAATAATTAGGACATAAGGTTCAATTGCATGACGATCCCTACTGGGAAACTTCTTTTATTGAAAGTCTGAAAGTGAAAATATTATAATGAAAAGATTGAAGAGGGACTTAAACTACTAAGATCATTAAAGATGCTTTCTTATATAGAAATGGAGGATCCCAACTCTTCCTCTTCCCAAGAATGCTCAAATGACCCTGTCCCTTCTCAGCTCACTGCCACTCCTTTTATAGAACAGTTAGGTTGCCTATTATGCCCTGAGGGTTATAGTACACACATGGCTACAGTTACACATACACATGGCTACAGTTACATACTGGTAATACGCATGGCTATAGTAGACAATATGATTTTTTTCCGACTTGATAGTGAACAAAATAGTACCATAATGGAACAACTTTTCAGAGTCTTTACTACTTGACAAGACTAATCATCCATATTGAGATTTTATATGCCTTCATCTCTAATAATATCTTTCAGTCCATCATTATCCATATATTCATCAAAGTCTTCATCAAGTTGAAGGTGCTCTGGATCCCATTTTTCAAATAATTTATGAAGATACTTTTTCCCCCTTTTCTAATAAGAATTTTTCAACTCCAACATCAAAGAGATAATCAAAAACATCTTCAGAAGTGGCTCCTTCTACCTTCATATATTTGTTGAATTCAATATGGTAAACGAAAGTAGTATTTTCGCACTGCATTACTGTTCTTCCCTTTTCAATTAATGCCCAAAATTGATGATAAATATTGTAAAATTTGATTGCTTTACCTGAAGTAGGATCAGTAACTACTTCTTGTTATTTTGGAAACCAATCTTGTTGTTCATTATTGGGATCATCAAAATGAACTATCTGAATAAGATAATGCATTGGTTTGGTTTTCCCATTTTCATACTCGATTAATACACAGTGTACTTCGATATATAGATATCTATCGTAGGAGATTTTTGTTGGATCGTCTAGAGGCGTAAGAATTCAATGGATCATTTTGAACATGTATTCTTGGAACTTAATTAGTCTTGTGAAAAAGGGGCACTTGGGATCAAGAATTTCCATGAAGTAAACTCCCATTCCATATTCCTAAGCTTTGATGATGGGGTCATCTGGAAAGATCGTATTAGCTGGCAGGCTAACATCACCAACTCCAGATCTATCAGGAAAGTAGATTGTAGGATTCCATAACTCCCAAATATCATAAGAATAATTATGATAATAGTCAATGCAGGCTGCATACCATTCGTTAAACCATTTTTCTTAAACATAAGAACTTATTTTTTCTTGGATCTCATACGGACACTGTAAGTAATTTATTTGCAACTCTAAAAGACTGAACCTTTGAACTATCAGACAGGCATAAGATAATAGACCAAAGCATGATCTACTTTTTGTATGGAATCCTAAGTTGTCTATGAGGACTTTACTAAAAGGGGAGACCTGTTCTAGTAATAATGGCATTTCATTATGGATTTCCTCCTTTTTGGGCAGGAGTTCTGTTCTGATGATCATCATTGGTGAGTTCTCGAATTAAACTATGTCCCAGAGAGTTCTTTGATCCCCGTATATGTTCAATAGAGAAGGAAAACTGGTTAAGCCATGATTACCAACGCAGAAATCGCATTTGCGCTTGCATATTTGATAAATTCTTTTTCACAATACGAAGTATTCCTTTGCAATCTATTCGAATGGGAAAAGGTTTTAGGGCTAAAAAGATTAGGAACTTTTCAATTCCCCTTATGACGGTAAGGATTTCTTTTTCCATTATAGGATAGTTGTATTCTGCTTTATTAAAACTTTCACTGCAATACTTGCAGAGTTTTTCACCTTCTTTCATTTTGAATATTGCACTCCAATGCTCATTGCTGGCATCTGTCTCAAGAAATAAATCATCTCCTTCATTAGGCAAATTAAAAATAGCAAGATTTTTACACATCTTTTTAAATTTCTAAACAATCTTCATATCATTAGTGGTTCATGTCCAACTTACATCTTTCTTGGGTTTTTGTTACAATTGTTTTCATAATTTGGCTAGATCCTTAATGAAATCTGAAGTATAGGTAAGACATCTAAGAAATATTTCCAATTACTTCATATCTTTAATTTTCTCGGGGAAGTTTTCTATTTTTTTCAGAACATACTTTTGTAGGATGATTTTTTCAACTTTTATTTCTAAATCTAGAAATTTAATTTCTTGTTCAGCATAAATGCATTTGTTCTTACCAAGTATAATGCCATGATCAATGCACCTTTGAGTGACTGCTAGAACATCATCTTTGTGTTATTCTATGGTCTTGGAAAAAACAAGGATATCAGAAACTAGACAATAATGATCAAGATCTTTAAAGATATTATCCATTCTTCTTTGAAATATTTGAAAAGTATTTTTAAGACCCAATGGCATTACTACCCATTCATAATGTCCTTAAAGAGCACTAAATGCAGTTAATGGGATGCTTTCTTCTTTCATTTTAATCTGCCAATATCCACTTTTTCAATCCATTTTTGAGGACTAAGAGACTCCTTGAATTCTATTGAAACGAACAGTTTTGTTAAAAATATAATAACCATCAAAGACAGTATTATCATAAAACTTTTTGTGATTGATTACCATTCTTGCTTTACCTCTTTCTTCTTCAGTATGATTCCTAGCCAAAAAAGCGGGACTAGTGCAAGGACTCTTACTGTTTTTGATAGTCCTTTATTTAATAGCTCTTTGATTTGCTTATTAAATTCCTAGATATCTTGGTGTGTATACACCATTTGTTTGACTCGGATAATAGTATTGGAATTTAACAAAGTAATCTTTGCAAATGTATTATCTTTATCCCAAAATTTTAGAGGATTATTAGAGTGGAGTCCTTTATATAATTGCTCTTGTTGTTAAACAATTTGCTCCTTAATACATAACTCAAGTGGTGAAATTGTTAGTGCTATCTCACTTGTGCATGTATCACCTTCTCACCACGCTGGTTGCATGTAAATCCAATCTTTTGATGAGGGTAAGCCTTAGTTTATCAATAGGGACTAAGTGACCATTTATTGCGAATATTGTTTGGTTTATGGTGTGTGTGCATGGAGAATACAAGCTCTAAAAATTATTTTCAATAATCGTGTCATAAGAAGGCTGATTAGTAGCCTGTAGAGCTGGTATAATACATTAAGCTCTATAACGCCCAGAATTTTTATCCCCTTCATTAAGGCATTGACGCTATTTTCTAGCGTTATAAAATAGTATTCTCGATAGATTGAAATAATATCGATGTGTCTGCTGAAGTACTATTTTTATTGAGAAGAATATTATTCTTATTTTACTGTTATTAAGGATTATTATCGGGCACTATATTGAGTAAATTCCCGAATATGACTGGACTGGCGAGCCTAGGTACTAGTCCTGCAATTTATTGAATCGAACCTTGGGGATAATTTATGATGTGATAAGTGGACAAGCTCGCATTAATGATGATGTGACAAGTAGATAAGCTCGCATTAATGACAAGGTGACAAGCGAATAAGCTTGCATTAATGATGATGTGACAAGCGGATAAGCTTGCATTAATGACGATGTGATAAGTAGATAAGCTCGCATTAATGATGATATGATAAGCGGATAAGCTCGTATTAATGATGAGGTGACAAGTGGATAAGCTCGCATTAATTATGATGTGACGAGGTAATTATCCAAAACAAAAGAAAAAGGAAAAAGGAAAAAAAAAAAAATATATATATAAAAGGCAAAAAGGGGCCGAAGCCCGTGTTCTTTTTCCTCAGCCAAAAATCACAAGGAGGGGGCTCCTAGACCCCTACCCTGTGATCCACACACACGCGAGGAGAGAGGGGCGTGGGGGAGGTCGCCGGCGGCGTCCCGATGACTCCCCCACGGTTCGCCGGTGATGGCGGTTCAGCAGGAGGCCGGTGATTAGTGGATGGGAAGCAAGGAAGGAATTGAGCCCACACCGAACCAACCCAAATCAAGCCCTGAAACGGGTCCTTTAGCTTGTGTTCGAGGTGGGTTTCCTCTTCCTCCTATTTATGGATAATTTCGATGAAATTTATTGATTATTGATTATAGTTCGTTCAAATTGAAGTCAACCTGATTATCAGTGATTTGAGGAATAAAGTTTATCGATTATATAGTTTATTGATTATCTTGCTTCTATAGAGTTTACCGATTATATATAGTTTATCAATTATGTGAGATTTAAGGATTATATACAGTGTATCGTTTATATAGCTTATCGATATTTGCAGTATATTGAACACATATATATATCCCGATGATATGAAGTTTATTGATTATATAAAGTTTATCGATTATTGAAAGTTTATTGAAAATACATCGATTATTGCAAGTTTATGGAAAGTTTATCGATTATTGAAAATTTATTGAAAATATATCGATTATTGCAAGGTTATGGAAAGTCTACTGATTATTGAAAGTTTATTGAAAGTATATTGATTATTGAAAATTTATTAAAAGCCCATTGATTATCAATAATTGAGGAATTGTCAAGTAAACTGAAAGATGCCTAATATATAGGTTGTTCGTACTGAACAAAAGTTTATCGATTATATGCTTATAGTGCTGGGTATTGTTTATATGTATAAAGCTTGAATTAACAATACTTCCTCTATTTATAATGGCTATATGTTTAATTATATTATTTGTATGATTACATATAAATGTTTATAATTTAGGAAGTTTGAACAGAGGGAATTGAAAAGTAAATCAAATGATTGCATCGATTACAATCGTGTGAGTTGTGTTATAGTTGGAGAATTGATCGATGATATGATTTCATGACGTGATTATACGTGCTATGTGAAATCCTTTTCCCCTGAATTAATGACTGCATGGGATGACATTGACTTCAAAGTATCTCTAAATGTTCATCGGTTACCTGTTTAATTGACGAGTCCTTAGTGACGAAATAATCCTAAATCATCGGACTGCTCAATTGAATGAGGCAGGAAACCAGTCAATAGGTCTAGGAATCCTTTTCAGAAAGGGCTTAAGTATTGAGCGTCCGGTTATATCATATCCCTTGCTATGGCTAACGTAGGTAACCCAGTACCCTTTTATCTAAGTTTACATGAGAAATTCAAGTTCAATGATTCATTGTCTGCCAGAAGGCAGAAATTCAAGTTCAATGTTTATTATTCTGCCAAAAGATAGAAATTCAAGTTCAATATTCATTACTCTGCCAAAAGGCAGAAATTCAAGTTCAATGTTTATTGTTCTGCCAAAAGGCAGAAATTCAAGTTCAATGTTTATTATTCTGCTAAAAGGCAGAAATTCAAGTTCAATAATTTATTGTCCGCCAGAAGGTAGAAATTCAAGTTCAATGTTTATTGTTCTGCCAAAAGGCAGAAATTCAAGTTCAATGAATCATTGTCTGCTAGAAGGCAGAAATTCAAAGTTCAGTAATTCAATGTTCCCCAAAAGGTAGGGAATGCAAAGTTTAGTGATTTAATGATCCAAAGTTCAAAGTTTCATAATTCAGCCAGCAGGCATAAGCTTCAAAGTTTGATGTCTCATAGTCCAGTCAATAGAAAGAAAATTCAATGTTCCTATGTCCTATAGTTCCGCCAACAGGCAGTACAGTTAAAGTTTAATGTTCAAGGTTCATTGTTTATTGCTCAATGTGCAAAGTTTAATGTTCAATGTTCATGGTTTATTATTCAATGTGTAAAGTTTAATGTTCAAGGTTCAACGTTCATTGTTTATTGTTCAATATGCACAGTTTAATGTTTAATGTTCATTGTTCAAAATTTAATGTTCATTGTTCATTGTTTATTGTTTAATGTGCAAAGTTTAATGTTCAATGTTCATTGTTTATTGTTCAATGCGCAAAGTTTAATATTCAGTGTTCATTGTTTATTGTTCAATGTGCAAAGTTTAATGTCCAAGGTTCAAGGTTCATTGTTTAGTGTCCAATGTGCAAAGTTTAATGTTCAATGTTCATTGTTTATTGGTCAATGTACAAAGTTTAATATTCAGTGTTCATTGTTTATTGTTCAATGTGCAAAGTTTAATGTTCAAGGTTCAAGGTTCATTGTTTATTGTTCAATGTGCAAAGTTTAATATTCAGTGTTCATGGTTTATTGTTCAATGTGCAAAATTTAATGTTCAAGGTTCAATGTTCATTGTTTATTGTTCAATGTGCAAAGTTTAATGCTCAATGTTCATGGTTTATTATTCAATGTGCAAAGTTTAATGTTCATGGTTCAAGATTCATTGTTTATTATTCAATGTGCACAATTTAATGTTCAATGTTCATTGTTTAAAGTTTAATGTTCATTGTTCATTGTTTATTGTTCAATATGCAAAGTTTAATGCTCAATGTTCACTGTTTATTGTTCAATGTGCAAAATTTAATATTCAGTGTTCATTGTTTATTGTTCAATGTGCAAAGTTTAATGTTCAAGGTTCAAGGTTCATTGTTTATTGTTCAATGTGCAAAATTTAATGTTCAATGTTCATGGTTTATTGTTCAATGTGTAAAGTTTAATGTTCAAGGTTCAAGGTTCATTATTTATTGTTCAATGTGCAAAGTTTAATGTTCAATATTCATGGTTTATTGTTCAATGTGCAAAGTTTAATGTTCAAGGTTCAAGGTTCATTGTTTATTGTTCAACGTGCAAAGTTTAATGTTTAATGTTCATGGTTTATTGTTCAATGTGCAAAGTTTAATGTTCAAGGTTCAAGGTTCATTGTTTATTGTTCAATGTGCACAGTTTAATGTTTAATGTTCATTGTTTAAAGTTTAATGTTCATTGTTCATTGTTTATTATTCAATGTGCAAAGTTTAATGTTCAATGTTCATTGTTTATTGTCCAATGTGCAAAGTTTAATATTCAGTGTTCATTGTTTATTGTTCAATGTGCAAAGTTTAATGTTCAAGGTTCAAGGTTCATTGTTTATTGTTCAATGTACAAGTTTAATGTTCAATATTCATTGTTTATTGTTTAATGTGCAAAGTTTAATATTCATTGCTCATTGTTTATTGTTCAATGTGCAAAGTCTAATATTCAGTGTTCATTATTTATTGTTCAATGTACAAAGTTTAATGTTCAATGTTCATTGTTTAAAGTTTAATGTTCATTGTTCATTGCTTATTATTCAATGTGCAAAGTTTAATATTTAGTGTTCACTGTTTATTGTTCAATGTGCAAAGTTTAATATTCAGTGTTCGTTGTTTATTGGTCAATGTGCAAAGTTTAATATTCAGTGTTCATTGTTTATTGTTTAATGTGCAAAGTTTAATGTTCAATGTTCATTGTTTATTGGTCAATGTGCAAACTTTAATCTTCAGTGTTCATTGTTTATTGTTCAATGTGCAAAGTTTAATATTCAGTGTTCATTGTTTATTGTTTAATATGCAATATTAACATTCAATGCGTTTGAATGACTCTTCACATTATAGATTATATGAAATGAAACAAGCCTCGAGGACATAATACCCATATGTATAAAGTTTAGCAATTGGTCCAAATACTATTGCTCTTGCATTGTGGTTTGAATACATTGCAAGGTAAGAGAGGAAACTACAAACGACTTTTGAAGGTATTATTGCACTTTAAGTATTGTTTGGGAGAGGGGGTTATCCGCTGAGTGATCATTGCTCATTCCCATCTATTATTGTTCCCTTCCCAGGTTTCTAAAGTAACAAATAAGAGTCGGTCCAAGTAAGCCGAAATGGAGTCATTGCTGTTCTAGAAGCAAAGTTAATGTTTTATATGTGTAACCTGCAACTGTACTGTTATGTGATCTAAGTCCCTGAGTGCATGAATTGCATATCATCTAGGGTTGCCCTGTACGGCCATGTGAGCCGATCATCTTTTAACCAAGATTATTTATAGTTGGGATGTAACCCCAGTACTCCGGACGTGTGGACAATGGAGTTGTACTTTTATTGTTTCATTGATTTAGTATTAAACTGTGCTAGTTGATATGCTCCGAGCGGGTGGCCCGTAGAGCCGTGAACTCCGGCGGGTAGCCGTTGAGTGGTTTTATTATTACGCTAAATTGCAGGAAATTTAATATAAGGCTTTAAGCTTGCGAAACAGTCAGTTTCAGGGGAAATTCTATCCGTTTTTCTCTAGAATTTAAAGAAAAGCAAGGTATAACGTTAACACTCTTAGCCTTAGGGTTGGGGGCGTTACAAGCTCCTCCTAATTCTATGGATAACCCTTCTATACCTTCATTATGACTCATAATATTATTATTAGCTATTCTTACCTGTAAATGATTTTTGGCTTTTTTCCACATAAATTCTGAAAATAATGATCTTTTTCCAAAACAGACAGAATAACCACTATGTATATAAGCACGCAATTCATATTTATTATATCTCTCTAAGCATATATTTATTAGGATAATAAAGCTATTAGAGTTTGTATTAGTGATTCATAGCATATCTCTGGGGTCATATTTTTGGCTAATTCGTCTTCATAAATTGGCTCACTCACAGTTCTAGTTTTGTACTGAATAACTTTAATTTGTATCTAGAGTCATACTTCGGTCTACACTTTGTCTTGTGGGTTCAAAATTTATTCTATTCGTTTCACTTGTCATACTTGCCACATCATCGTCCTTAAGTTCTTCTTTTGCAGATGAAGAGCCTTCTCCCCATTCTCATCTTGTATTCATGCTTCTTAATAATTGGGATTTAATAGTAATCTTACCATTCTCATCAATTTTGATCACATTTTTCTTAATGATTTTTGTGGGATTAGCAAAGCAAGACATTCATGATCTATCTATTTTAATCTCTTATAACTTGGATTTTATCCTTTGGATCTTTTGCATTGGAGTAGGACTTTCAAATTTTTTTAGCTTCTATATCATCACTTTATTCTTTGGATCTATAGTAATATCTAGTTTATAGATTATTTTCTAAAAGATCCTTAGTGGCTAACCTCCTCTCTTCATATCCATTCCGATTGTCTTTATCTTAAGGGATAAGAAGTTTTTAGCATATTCATCTTTTAGACTCACATAATACCCTGACCAGCAATTAAATCCTACTGATCTATTGCATAAATTGGCTTTAATCCCGGTGATAATTTGATTGTTAAACTTTGTATGTCTGATATCATAGAGTAAGGTATAAAGATCGATATCTTTATCACAATACTGCAATGTAGTAATTTGCACTTGGACACTTCCAACATGGATATATCTATATCTTCTATCCTTGTTATGCTTAAGGATATTTTTCAAGTTAATGAGATTAACTTCTCCTACGTCATACTCACAATCTTTTATATCTAAAAAAATCTCCTTCCATCATTTCACATACATATTTGCTTTTTAATTAAAAGATAGATTTTTTTATAGATCATATCCTTCTGGATGATGGGAACAACCCAATCTCCTTTTGCTTCTTTATGGTCATTATCTATGACAAACTCTTCTCTTTGAAGATCGCTAAGACTAATTGAACTATTTTCTATCATATAGCTGGTTTCTTCATAATCACTTTCTTCATATTCATCTTCCAATATAATCTCGACTATACCCTTGTAATATTTTAGGGCTAGATTTAGTGTTTCATCTTTGCTAAGTTCAAAATAATCTAGACTCCCCAAAGTTTCAATAAGCTTATTATTCTTTCTATTATTGCATTCATTAGCATAATGCCCTACTTCTCCGCATGCCCAGCATTTGCAGTTGTTTTTCTCTACAGGACAATAACTAGCCTTTCTAAAAAATCTTCGTTTTTTAGGACTTGGTTTGTTATAATATTTTCTTTTATATTTCTCTCCTCTTTATTTGTTAAAGCTCTTTTTCATATAAAATTTTTTTTTCTTCTTCTTTCAGGTTCCTTTCCCCATTGATGAGGAGAATCCCAATAAGGAAGAAATTGTTTCTTCATTTTCTTTTGCTTTTGTAGATCTAGACACTGATCATTGACCTATTTTCTTAGATAAGCGATTCTTGAGCCAAGTGTATGTATGACGTCAGCTTTTTCAAGCCATGCAATGTATTTTTCATTGATTATAGAATTTATCGAATATGGTAATTTGTCATAGAACATTCCAAGATTAGTTTCATTATGACCAATTTTGTAATAGTATTGACTAAATTCAGCAATGTAGTTTTCCAGATACCTCATATCCCAAAGCTCTATGTTATTAATCTTTCTTTGTCATTCTCTAATTTTTTTCTTCAGAGTCAAGTTTAGATCCACTAAACTCAGTTTTCATTTCTTTACACAAATTTTTGAATATTGCAGCAGATGTTTCCATCATTCCTAATGCATGTTTACCATCTTCATTTAACAAATCATACCAGTCCACTATAATAACAGAAAAACTATATTCAATATAGTTCAGGAAATTTGCAGCAGTTCATGTAGTATTTAGATTTAGAACACTATTCATACCTCTCTTTCAATGTTTAAATATTTCTTTTCTATTACGAGCGTCATCGATGTTAAGGATATACCATGTTTGACTAATTGGGATAAGACCGATTTTTCATAGGTTGTGGTTTTCTTTGGGATGAGCCCAAAGGAAAAATTAGTTGTACGTCCTGCTGGAACGTACCTAGATCTCATTAAATGGGTATTCCTCCTAGGTGGTTCACCAAATTCTTCAGGTTTAGGAACAACATTGTTAACTAGATTGAATTCAATTTCTTCTATATTAAGTTCTTCTCCAATCTCATTTATCTCGTCATCTAATGACATTTTACCATATTTTTTTTTATCTAATTTTCTTCTGACTTCTTATAGAGGTACAACATTAAGATCTTCTAATTTAATTAGGTTCATCTATTGATATATTTCTTCTTTTAACTAGATATTATTAGTCTCTTTATTATCATTAGATAATACCTCTTATTTATCAACTATTGCACCCATAATTTTGTTTAGTTCTTCCAGGTTTTACTCTTTATCAAACATATTTTGCAATTTTGCAATAATAAAGTGCTTATATTCCATCTTCTCCTTCTTTCTCTGCATTTTTAGAAGTTCATTCAGTTGATTGTTCTCCCACTTCTTTTTTGGATTATTATATCATGTAAAGGAAATAGATTTTTGTTTTTTGGGTTTTGAAAAGGATATTTATGCTGAAATGGATTGCTGATACTTAAATCAGATTTTCCACTATGCCTAACTTCGTTGATTAAAGATAGATGGGTTACGATCAATTGCTTTTTAATCTCCTTAGTTTCTGCCTTAATTTTAACTAGTTCAATCCAAAACTATAACAGTGATATGGTTTAATTCACGTGCTAATGAAGTAGTACCTTCAGGTGTATGCACAATATGAGAACAATTAGGCACAGGATAAGAAGATGAAGATTCAAACATTAAACATAGTTAATTTAGCTTAATTAGCAACTAATTATGCTTAATTAGCTTAATTAAGAAAATTATTTTTGATCACGTGGCTCTGAGACCAAATGAAAGAGGATGTCTAATAGTGCTTATGAGACAAAAATCACATGCACAAAATTAAATTTTTCGAAAAAGTTTTTAAGGATTAAGGTTAAAATGCAATTTTAAAAAGTTGCGAGATCAAAAAGAAATATGAAGGGTACCAAAAATTAAGTTACATAAACTGCGAGGTACTAGAATATTAACTTGGAAAACACAAGGTTGAAAATTTTAATAGCTAAAATTTCAGGGTACCTGAATACAAATTACCCTAATAGCGTCTGATTTACGCTAAGAACATCTCAACCTTTGAGTTTGTGTAAGGCAACCTCCTATAATAGGTCGAAAGTCACCGGCAATTTTTTTTATATTTTTTTCCATGAAACCACTTCCACTCGTCTCGCTCACTGTCACTCTCAGTCACGACCACTTCTTCTCTCTTCTCTCTCTCTCTCTCTCTCTCTCTCTCTCTCTCTCTTCTTAGCTTAAGATCTTATAGTTTCTACATCTTATTACCTCTGAATTTTCTACCATTGAACTGACAACATTTTAGATTATCTGTGTATGAAACTCTCAATTCTTGAAATCAAAATTTTCAATTTTAACTTCAATTTCAAATTCATTGTTGTAGTGAAGAGGGAGATAATTAAAGAGGATGATTGTTCTGATGTACGGTCGTTGAAGTGGAGAAGTTTGGAGGAGCTCGTCGGACATGTCCTTGAATGATGATGTAGATGACTTCATAATTCCAAGGCGGGGGGAGAGCCCTCAAGATTAATTCCCACAAAGTCCTGAAAGAATTTGCAATTTAATGGAGAGCCAAACAATTTAAAACTTTTAAGTTCATTCTCTCTCCCCATCGTCCTTCTTTAATTCTATCAATCAGAAAATAAAGAAACGATAGTAGCAACCTCCATCAATTTCAGTTTGTACTTTATATTTCAATTTCAATCTTATGTTTTGTTATTTATGGGTTGATGTTGGATCCTTAAATTAGAAGAAGAAAAGGAAAGGTTGAGTTGCATCTTTAGATTGGGAAGAAAACAAAATCCATTAAATTAAATTCAGCGATAAAGATTTGTGCCAATAAGTTGGACATTACACATTGATGCACTGGTTCATTATTATGAATTTTTCCCATATCCCTATCCATCACCGCCATCGTCATCATCGCAGATCCAAATAGGAAATTTGTGCATCCAACCAGCAAAAATTAAGCTTGCCGCTCCTCTGGAAATGTTAAACGCAAAACCCATATAGTATAGCATTATCTTCTAAGGAATTTGAAATTACAACTAGGTAGGAATTATTTGCAACTGAGGGCTGTCGTTAGGCGAAGGACTTCAACAAGATAGGCAACTTCAAGAAGAAAGAGAGAGGAGACATTACTGAAGAAGCAACAGCAGCAGTGAGATGAAGAAAACGGTGAACAACGACTTTCACGGGTTAGTCAAGTAGAGCCTCTGGCATGTGAAGTCAACATATGTGATTTAGGGATGGTTTTAGGGCAATTGGAGACTTGACATTGTCCAAGTTAACCTATTTTGCTAGTTATCAGTTACCACATTTAATGGTGAGACTTTACTTATTTTAATTAGTCAATGACCTAAATCTGTGAATTATCACAATTGAATAAAAAAATCAATTATGGAAGAATTCTGCATGAAATTCAGGACTTGGATTTCTCTTTTGAGTAAATCGACATTTAACAATGATCAAATTAGAAAATGCTAAAACTAAATAAAAAAATGAATAAAACAACAAGAATGATTAGGAACAATTTGAAGATATGACCCATGATAGGAAACTATGGAGATTTAGGATAAAGGTTGTGGACTTTAGGCTGGGTGTTTAAAGTGGTGATGTTTGGAGTTGGCTATCACTTGTCATGTGTTCCTAGTCTTAGTGTATGCCTGTTTCGGTAATTAAGTGACTTGATAATTGTGTAGTGCATCTTTTAATGTGCATCTCTTCTTTCCTTTTTTTTAAACACCAGAGGATTTTTCAAATGCAAAATCTTTTCTTAAACTTTTTCTATGGGTATATTGGAATCGGCCTTTCTGTGGATAGTGATATTCGCAAAGGTAATGTTGCTTACGTCTGGATCTTTTCAGACCCCACACAAGTGATACCTGCAAAGGTAAGGTTGCTTAAAAGAACTAGGCTGAACAACTTAACTCTTAAAAAATAAAAACACTTGTATAATAAATAAGCCAAGACTTGACTAATTGTTCTAGCCAAGATCTTACATTTCAAAAGCAATGCAAGATATCATTATCATGCACACTTTCAAACAAATCATCAGCAAAATAAGTAATAATAGTATTATTCAAAAGCTCTTCTAATATGGTTGGTCTCGATATATTTCACTGGAGAGAACACTATTTTAACTGTTGCTGTGAAAACTGGCAAAATCCATACCAACTTCAAATATAAGTACACATGGGTAAAATTCAAATGCTTCTTTCATTTAATTATCCTTGTGAAGAGCTCAACAAGTCCATTCAAGTTAGAAGGTCTCTCATCATCACGAATATTATTGATGTAAGTGTCCAATTCAAAACCAATGGCATCAATACCTAATTCATCAAAATAATTTGGATACAGTCGAATCATTTGAGTATCTAGTCCTTGTAAGTTATAGATTGAGAGAGAGAGATAGAGAGAGAGAGAGAGATAATTGCAAGTAAAATGGGGTGTTAGGGTTTGGTTTCTATATATGTGCCAACTCTGAGACATGAGAAATTAGGAAATTAATGAATGGAGCAAGCAGAAAAAGGCATAGCATTGAGGCTGAAAAAGGGGGGATAGGGTTTGATCTCTAATTGTCAATTTTGAGGCACAAAAAAGGCAAAAAAGGTAGTGTTGAGTAAAAAATAATCCAAACAATAAAAATAGGGTAGGTGGACTCAAAACTGCAACCTCTAAGCTAAAACTCTAGGCGCACTCTAACCGACTCACCAATAACATTTGTATGTATAACTTTTGCCTCAAAATTTATTTATTTCTAAAGTATTTCCTGTTTTCGTCTTACACTAGTTTTCCTTTTAGGGGGAGGGGTCAACTAACCCCACTGACATCACAATCTCTCCAACATTGCCCTCAATCTATTCAAGAATCGCATAGATAGATTAGCACCGAAAAAGCACTTTAATATCAACTAATTGTAGTTTAGTAAGAAATTATTCGACAACAAGTCACAATATTGCTATGAACAACACACTCCCATATAAAATGACACGCAATGATGATATGCATGATGTGATCATGGTGAACTGGATTGGCTGTCAAATAGCCCTTGGTTTACTACCCGTGGTTGGGGTTTAGAGTCTTTCACGCCATGCAGGGGCCATAGAGGCAAGGAAAAAATTATGATGAAATTAGGGATCTGACTCCATGGGAATGATAATTAAAGAGCTCTCACCTAAAGAGGAAGCTGCACACTTATATTCATATTAAATAGTACAAAGTACAAAATTATATAATTATCCCACGTACACTACTACTATGTGAAATAACTTGCTTCATTTATGTAGACTTCTCCCTTTTAGTTTACATAAGGAAATATTAACGAAATTTGTTCTACCATTGTATTCTACAAAAAATAAGAAAAAAAGCCATTTAACTTACCCAATCTTACTGTACAAACTGTCAATAGCTCTTCTACTACCAGCTCAAACCTATATATTTGAGTTGTTGGATTATGTGGCGCTTTGAAGAAGAAAAGTTATACTGCATTTTAACAAAACTATAAAAATATGGGGTGCCCAAGTTAATCTACAAACTCGAGACTAGCATATAATATGTGAACTATCAAAACCCCTCGCTCTAAAAAAGGTAAGTACTAAACTGTAAAAATGAATTACATATCCATTCATATATGTACGTTGTATTAATTAGCTTTTATTCCTGAAACTATATCAGTAATATAGTTTAATTGTGGTGCTATTAAAGTAGATCCCTCTAGGTGCTCACAGAAGTGAATAATTTGGGCCAAGACAAGTAGATGATTATTCAATCATTAAATACAATTAGTTATCTTAATTAACTATTAATTAAGCTCATTAACTAAGTTATTTTCGCTAACATGACTCGATACCAATTTAGGAAGGGCTTAAAGTAGTACTTGTGAGAAGAATATCACATGCAAAAGATCTAAATTTTTTGAACGTAAGTTTTTAAGGTTGGGGTCAGAGGTGCAAAATTTAAAAACCTAGGGTACTTGATGTAATTGAAAAAGTTAGGTTGTTAGTGAATTCTGCAAGTATACGGTTATCGTTATAGGAATTATGGATGTCGTCCTCAGAGATGATATATGAGATCAGGTCACACTATAAGATTAAACTTTCGGCACTAAAATAAACCAAGGAAAACAACTTGTCGCAACTTATCAATCCATCCTTACCTGTAATTAGATACAACGACTAAGGAAAATTTTAGAAATTAACACTAAAAGGTTTGTGAGGCACTAGAGGGTGATAATGTTACCAGTCCAACACCCAATGAAGAACTCCTAGTAAAGCTTGGGGCTACACAAACTTCGACTTGGTGAGTCCAACTCTGAGCATTGCAAAGGATAGGGAAGAACAAAACTCAGAGAAAACTTCGAACAGTGCAATTGAGAATCAAAAACAAAATTGAAAAATACAAAGTAGCCCACTCAAACTGAATTGAATCAAAGCCAATTACATCAACTAGACAGTCTAGAGAATGAGATAACCATACCTGGAAATACCATTAAAGGAAACAAGGTTAACAAGTTATTATTTTTGTGCCTTACATGTTTTTTAGTAATGTTTTAGAGGTTGTGTGAAGTCTAATGCATTATTTCTAAGCATTACACCATATAATCGTCACGATCCACCAACATCGATTGTATAATCATGAACGAACCATAAACCCTTGTTCTTCATGCTTGAGTCCTAAAGTTTGAACCTGAACCCTAGTTCTTAATACTTGAGTCCTAAAGTTCACACATAATTCATAAACCCTAAATGTTAAATCGAAAGCCTTAGACTTGTATGAGCCTGTCTCTATAGTGAATCCTAGATATCATACCTAAAACACTCAAATTTGTAATTTTTAATTTTAAGTGTAGACTATTTCAAGTGATGCCGTAAAAGATCTTTTAAATTCATATAGTGTACAAACCTAAACACTAAACCCAAAATTCCATACTCAGAACCCCCAAACCCTAAATCGTCAAAAATGATGTCAACTATCAATTTAATTTAAGGTTTGTTATAATCTACCTTCGTAAATACAAAAATTAACTTTTAAAAGTTTTCTATACTTTGTATGAGTTAAAAAATACTAGTTAAAGGACATATACACAAGATAACCCCCAAAATTAGATTTTTTGTCATATTAAAAAGTGTTGATTTATC
Source organism: Carnegiea gigantea (assembly GCA_029747015.1). NCBI lineage: Eukaryota > Viridiplantae > Streptophyta > Magnoliopsida > Caryophyllales > Cactaceae > Carnegiea > Carnegiea gigantea. Next base: position 204,928 of record JAKOGI010001038.1, read on the forward strand.
TTGCAAAGAGAATAGACAAATTAATTATTTTTTGAAACATGAATTAATTATGTTTTGCTAAAATAAAGAAAGCATAATCTTTGGTAAAGGCTAATTCAAATACTAATGAATTTTACTCATTTTCTACAATCGTAGTTAATTAAATGTGACAAACGATCAGTAGTTATAATAGGTTCAACCATAATTATAATTAGATTTTGAGGGGAACAAGGGCATGTCCATTTTATTAAATTCATGTTTGGACTATAATATTAGAAGAGAAAAAAAATAGTTAGAGTGAATTTACACACATATACGCACACACACATATATATAAGAAAATAACATGTGCAAGTGCTCCATTTCTTTTGTCCATAGGTCGTTGTAACTTTTTTTTTTTAAAGACAATAATTTATGAAACTCATTGTTTTTTGTTTCTTTAATCCTCCCCCAATCTTCTTCCTTTCGCCTAGATCGGAATAGCGGGTTGGGACCGAAGCCAAGTTCAGCCAACAACTTCTTTTGCCACCAAAACTGGGGGTCGGAATAGGGAGGGATAGACAGAGAGAGAGAGATAGAGATAGAGAGAGCAACTATGTGGACACATAGGGAGGGTGGGTCAAGATGAGGATGAGGGAGAAGGATTATGGGGTGAAGAGGAAGCCTGCAATGGGAGGAATATCATGGAAAAGGTGAATGCAGGGGATAGGGGTGATCAAAACCGATTAATCGGAAATTCGGTTAACCGAATTTTTCGGTTCGGAAAAAATGTGTACCGTAACCGAACCGAAAAACTCGGTTAGCCGGATTTTCGGTTCAGTTACGGGTTAATAGTTAATTTAAATTGTTAATTTTCAATTTTCACTACTTTTTTTAATTAATTTAACTATTTGAGACACCAAATATTAATTTGCACATTATTGTATGTTTAATCCTATCATTAATAATTACAAAATCTACAATTGACCAATATAAAATTTAGTCTTTTTAAAAATAAAAGTTTAAAGTTTGGTTTCGGCTAACCGTCGGTTAACGGTGCGATTAACCGAATCTCAAATGGCCGAACTGAAACGGAAACTGAAACTGCAAAATTTTTTCGGTTCAGTTAACTAAACTGATTTTTTAAAAAAATTAAACCGATTAACTAATTTTTCAATACAATTTTTTAAATTTTTCAATTTGATTTTTCAGTTTCGGTTTTTTTGCTCACCCTTAGCAGGGGATGCTGTACATGGAGGGAGGATAAAGAAGGATTGTGGGCTGGTGAGGACGAAGGAGAGGTAGGGGTAAATTAGGTACGTAAATTTTGTGGCTGCTTTCCCAATTCCCATGTGAGATGGGGCCCTCATGAATGGAGCCCCGAAGATAAAGAGAGCATCTTTGAGTAATTAAAAAAACTTTGAACAGCAGTTGCCAACAATAAAGGCCAAAAATCAGAAAACGTATCCAGTGACGTTTCTCTTTCTCTCTCCTTCAACTTTCTAGACAGCTATTATCAACCACCGCCGGCGACTTCAGAAGCAGTCTCAACTTTCCGATGGGGATCTCAGAACCTGTACGCAATAGCATGCCTGCTAAATTCCTTAAGTTGTCTCCAAACTTATTTAATTATTGGTTCTGTTGGCTAAAGGGGCCTAAATTTTCTGTGCTGCAGATAACAGGTGAGGAGAGAGAAAATGAGAAGGCAGAAGAATGGGGTGGGGAAATTGGGCAGGAAAGACAGAACACGGGAGCCAAAGATGTAGAAAAAGGCGAAATAGGCAACAGACCAAAAATGATTGAAGCAAGCCCGCACACGGATTTTCATGCTTCGATGCTTCGATCATTGAACCCGACCAACCCTTTGAGGATCGTCATCAATGGCAGCTCAAGCGTCCCGGCGGCAACTCCCACTTCTGCTCCTCTTCATCATCATCCCCCTCCGCCTCAACCATCTCCTTCGTCTCAACCTCGATTCATTCCCACAACCACCCCAACTCCTCAGGCTCAAGTAATTACTCCTTTCATTTTTTTTTTTTTTTTTAAAATTATTTCATAAAAACTACCTTTTAATATTTCATTGTCTATTCTTATGCCTTCTATAATTGTTACTTATGCAGCTATTTTCTCTCTTTTGTCCTTTTTTTTGGGTTTTTGGGCTGATGTTTTATCGGCTACCAGCTGCAATCATTGAATTCGAGGGGCTATACGGACAAATTTTTTCTATTTCTCTTTGCTCTGCAAGTGGTTATTGCAATTGGGCTGGTTGGTTTTCTAGTATACAAAGCAATTGAAGGTTTTGGAGGGGAGTTCAAGAGGAGAGAGAAAGATATCCTGAAGCATTACTTGCCACAAGTTGAGGCTGCTTCTTTGTTGAGCATAATTTTGGCAGTTTTATGGCAGAAAGCTGTAAGGGTTTGGCCAAAATTCATGGTTCATTTCATATTATGGAGTAGTTTTGCTACGTCATTGTCAGCTGGTATTCTCCTAATTTGTTTCCAAAAGCCAACCACTGATGTATGCGGAGTTGCCCTCATTGCATTTGCAATTGGGAACGGGTTATATTCCTGTTGGGTTACCCAAAGGACTAAATTTTGCACCAAAATTTTGATGAAATCTCTTGAACCGGTTTCAAAATTCCCCGATTTGAATCATCCTACATACTACATGTTGGGGGCCGGGTTCTTGTGGATGTCCTTGTGGATTGTGGCTGTGATTGGAGCTTTGAATTTCTATTTCCCCCCACTCATTCTAATTGCACTCGTTTTAAGCTTGGCTTGGACTGCTGAGGTTATGCGGAATGTGGCTAATTTGACGGTGAGCAGAGTAATTGCTCTATATTACCTTAGGGGAATGCAATCTAGTACTCAGTTCTGCTTCCAAAGGGCGCTGACTAGGAATCTTGGAAGTGCATGCCTTGGTTCACTCTTTGTTCCAGCAATCGAAGCCTTGAGAATTGTCGCTCGGGGTTTGAATTTGCTTGAGGGAGAAGACGAGTTCTTGTTCTCTTGTGCTCACTGCTGCTTGAGGATCGTGGAATCCATTTTCAGATATGGCAACGGTTGGGCTTATGTGCAGGTATTTCCTTTGATCGCACCAAACCAAAAAAAGGAAAAATCATATTCTCAATTCTCCATAACAAAAAAGGAAAAATTATATTCTCAATTCTCTAGTCCTTAATTTGCTTACTTGCAAATTTGCATTTAATGGAACTCAATTAGACAATTTTTTTAATACTGCGTTCTTCTTTCTAAGCTTTGCTCTATGAGTTGGCAACTCTGTTTTGATGGTGCTGTTTGTTGAAATTTTTGAACTTGCAATGGATATTTGATTGGCCTTGCATTCATGAGTCATCGCCCGTTCAGTGAACACGAATTGCTCAAAGAAGTTCAGTGTAGGGGAAGATCAATTTGTGCATCATTTTAGGTGCAAAATTTTGACTTTAGTAAAAGTGATTGATTGGACTTGTTTATTTCAATTTTTTGTGATACTAGTGCGGAGATACTAATGGAACCTGGCATCCAATGTCCTTATAGATTGCTGCATATGGAAAAAATTTTGTCAAGGCATCACAGGATACTTGGAAGCAGTTTGAAAAGCAAGAAATGGAAGCGATTGTGGATTCCGATATAACAAGTGCTGTATGCTTCCTATCTGGTGTATGCAGTGGCTCCATCTGTGTGATAATGGTGGCGGCTTGGACCCATTCAGTACATCAGAGTTTCACTGCCACCATCTCTCTCCTTGCTGCCTTTGTTGGTTACCTCATGGTTAGTGCTCGTTAACCTCTCACCTGATCCTTAATTATTTGGTATAATGTAACTCTTATATTGTACATTATATTGTAGTATTGTGTTGTTGCTTGCTACTTTTTTACAATAATTGCTTGTAGTGCATAACCAAACAATTATTAAGGTCCCGTTTGAATCTTGAAAAATTTGATGGAAAGAAAAAAATTTAGAAAATTACTTTTTTTCTTATATTTGGTTCAGAGAAAACAATAAAGAAAAAAATATGGAAGAAAGTTGGGGGTAAAAATTGTTAGAAACAAGTGATAAAATTTTTCTCTTAAAATTGTGAGGAAAGTTTGAGGAAAATTTCCAACCTTCTCCAACCTCACATTCGTTAGATAACATTAACATGATTCAAATAGTTCATCAATATTCAAATTTCTTATCTAAATTCTTATATTTTTTCCTCAATCCACACAAGAAAAAAAACCTCATTTTCTCCTGATTTTTTTTCCTTCACATCTTTTTCCTTTCAATTTTTTTTCCATCAAATTTTCTAAAGATCAAATGGAGCTTAAATGAAATGAACCAACCGGTATCATCATTTTCCATCCCCCCCCCCCCCCCCCCCCCCCAAAAAAAAGCATTGTCATTATATAGATAGTGGTATAAAACGCTTCCAACATTTACACGTAATTCATCTATTTTCATTGTTAATAATATGTTTTCAGACGAGGATTGCTATGGCGCTACCTCATGCCTGTGTGAGCTGTTATTATGTATGCTATGCGGAGAATCCCGAGAATAGGTTGTTTGACAAGACAATCCCAGATCGATTAAGCTTGATAAAATCTGGTCGTGATGCTGTTGCTCCCACTCCAAGAGTCCCTAGGAGATTTACAAGATAGACACCAGAGATCGACTCCCTTCATGTAGGGAAGAGGGCTATAATCCGTGTGTAATTAAATCATCAAATTTTTTAATTTGTACATTGTATAGTAGGACTAGGACAAGGACTAGGAGGAGTGTATTAGATTTTGAAGGTCTTTGGGTAAAGAAAGCTCATGAGAACGGTGTAATATGGGAAGACATTGATGCGCTCAGAATGGCTTGGGTAGCCTAGTTGGATCATGAGTACGAATGCACTAATAAAGTCCAATGGTTTAACTTCAATAGCGCCTTTTTATTTTGGAAAAATGGATTTTATTGCAGTCCTTCGTTGCCCATCTTGTGTGAAAGACATATTTTATTCTTGGACATGTTGGATTCTAGCTAAGGTCAGTGTCACGAGAGCCGGACCAGACCGGCCGATTCAACTAGTTCAACTGGGACCCACTTTCCCTACCGGTCTGGAAAATATGAAAACGCGTTGAAGCTATCAAACTGTTGAGAGCAGTCGAGATCGGGCTATCCGGGGAACCGAAGACTCGGCGGTAACGCAGGTCAACTGGACTTATCCAACAAAGAGGGAATAAGCAATCGCATGGGGTCACTAGTGGCTTTTTTCTCCTGCGCTGGCGGGTTGACTTATCCAACTTGACTACTGCGTTGAAGAGTTGAGTCATCGTCTTACAGTCTCCCCCGAGTCCCCAGTCATTGTCGAGGGTTAGGTTAATAGTAGAAGGAGCTTGGGTTTGGAAATCTAGAAGGAAGATAGAGGCGCACCAGAAGAGAGAGAAAGTGACGGTGCAACTGGCCAGCGCCAAGCGGGAACTCTGATAGCAGCGAAGAGTGGTGCTAGGACTTCTCATATTATCCCTATTTTATATAATTAATTAACTACAATTTTATCCATGATAAGACTGTATTAAAAAGATTCATTAATTTTAAAAACTAATGTCATTTTTCCGGGCAATTTTGACAATATTTATGATGGAATTAATCGAGTCATGCCCGGTGCAATCCGATTCAATGGTCATCTGAGTCAACCAGTCAAAAGCGGTTTAGTCGATCCAACGGGGTCAATTACTGGTTTGAATTTCTTAATATGGTCTGAGGTTTATTAGGGAGTTTAGCAAGATTGCTAAGCCCTTGTCTTCACTCCTTGGACATGCCATTTCACTTCTCCAAGTGTGGAGTTGATTTATGAAGCTTGAAGAGGCATCGACCACCGTTCCCATGTTGTATCCTCCCGTTTGGGGAAAACAATTTGAACTTATATACGATGCATCTAACTATAAGGCAAGGTTAGTTTTGGGCCAAAGAATTGGTAAGAAGCCCACGTGATTCACTATACAAGTCATACAAACCTTTGTATGATGAGCAAGTAAATTACACCGTGAGAAGTGAATTACATTGTGATTGAGAAGAAGTTTCTAATTTTGGATTTGAAAATTTTGGGCCGTACCTCATGGAGTCTCTTGTGATTGTTTTCACTGACTATTGCACTTTGAAACACCTTTTCAAGAAAGAGGATTTCAAGTCTAGATATTTTTAATGGATCATACTACTCAAAGAGTTTGATTGTGAAATTAAGAATACGAAAGGGCTTGAAAATTCTGTAGTGGATCATCTATCTAAGAATGTGATTGATGATGCATGTGAGACCCCTATTTCTGAATGCTTTCTTGATAAACAACTTTTTGGGGCTTCATTGGAGCCTTGTTATGTCGACATTGTCGATTACTTAGTTACGGGTTGCATGCCTAGGGAATGGTCCAAAGATGTTAGAACACACTTGCTTGCATTGGTTAGCTAGTTCGTGTGGGATCATCCCTGTTTATTCAAAGTATAACCAAGGCTAGATCATTAGGAAGTGTGAGGTTGATGACCAAATTCTTAATGTCATATCCTTTTATCATGATCATGAGGTTAGCGGAAGAGAAACTACCGCAAAGATTCTCTAATGTAGTTTCGATTGGGCAACCTATTTAATGATGTTCATGAGTATTGCAAAAGGTGCATTTGTTGTCAACAATTTGGTAAACTTAATAGGAAGGACATGATACCCTTAACCCTATCATTATGGTTGATAAATTTGATGTTTGGGGAATTAACTTTATGTGACAGTTTCCTAATTTGCTTGAGAAGGAGTGTATCCTTGTGTGGATAGATTATGTTTCCAAGTGGGTTGATGCAATGCCAACTATGACCAATGAAATTAAGGTGACCATTTAGATTCTTAAGGAAGAACATCTTCACTCGGTATGAGATGTCTCATACTAGTATTAGTGACCAAGGAACCCATGTTGACAATAGGTCATTTGATGATTTGTTAAGAAAGTATTCCATCATTCAATGACTTGATACCGCTTATCACCCCTAAGAAAATGGTCAAGTCAAAGTGTCTAATAGATAAATCAAACAAACTTAGACAAGATCGTACCCAAACATAGAAAAGATTGGGCGAGCAAGTTAATTGATGCATTATGGGCCTATGGGACGCTTTTAGGACTCCCTTAGGCAAGTCTCCTTATAGGGTAGTTTGCGCTCACCCTTGTCATCTCCCCATCGAGCTCGAACATCGAGCTTGATGGGCAATTAGGACCCTCAATTTTAAATTGAATGCTTCCAAAGAAGAAAGGAGGCATAATGTGAACGAACTTTAGGAGATTAGTGTTGGCGTAGAGGAAGGGAAATCAGGAAGCAGAAACTGAAGCTATTATTTATTTCCACATAACCTAAAGAACATGACAATATAAATAGTACTAGATGAAACAAACTCAGCTAAAAAACAGCAACTAATAGGGATATGGCTACATGACCCACTAATAACTCAATGCCTAAATAAGGAAAAATATCAAAAATTGATAATTTAAGAAACCACTATTGTAACTGTTAGCTGAAAGTTGGGAACACATCCCAGTGATTTAGGAGCATCATTCAACACTCCCCCTTGCTTCAAAATCACATACTCTAAGTTTGAGTCTAGAGTAATCATGCTTAGCTCGTGGGAGTGACTTGGTCAGAATATCAGCTGCTTGTTCATTGGTACCACAAAAATGCAATGCTAATTCTCCTTTTGCAACAAGACTTCGAATAAAATGATATCCGATGTCATTATGCTTTGTCCTGCTGTGATATGCTGGATTCTTCGTCATTACAGTAGCCTTATTGTTACATAACATAATTGTTGCCTTTTGCTGCTTACACCGAAGGTCAGCTAGTAACCTTCTCAACCAAACAGCTTGACAGGCTGCCAAACTTGCAGCTACATACTCTGCTTCCAACGATGAAAGAGCTACTATGTCTTGCTTCTTTGAACTCCAAGAGATTGGTCCAGAACCCAAGCTAAAGATAAGCCCTGATGTACTCCTTTTGTCATCTGTACAGCCTGCCCAATCACTGTCACAATACGTAGACAACACCAAATCTGATTTACCAGAGTACTAAATTCCAAAGTCCATAGTTCCAGCAACATATCTTAACACCCTTTTTGCAGCTCCAAAATGTTGTTTAGTGGGATTATGCATGAACCTAGACAAAACACTTACAGAAAATGTTATATCAGGACTAGTGTGCGTCAAATAATTTAGCCCACCAATCAAGCTCCTGTAAATACTTGGTTCAATAGCCCTTGTACCATCTTCAACCAATAGTTTCTCATTTAAATTCATGGGAGTAGCAGCAGCTTTGCGATTAAGCATCCCAAGCCTGGAAAGAAGATCTCTTGCATACTTTTCTTGGGATAAAAAAAATTTCATCGTCATCTTGCTTCACCTGAAGTCCAAGGAAGTAGTGCAGGACACCCAAATCTATCATTTTAAACTCCTTCTTCATGCACGATTTGAATTCAGCAACTAATATTTTGGAGGATCCAAAATAAATAATATCATCCACGTAAATACACACAATGCAGAATTCACCATTATCATGCCTTTTCACATATAAGGTTGGTTCATTTTCACTTCTTTCAAAACCATTTTCCAGAAAATATGAATCAATCCTTTTGTACCAAGCTCATCGTGCTTGTTTAAGCCTGTAAAGAGCTTTCCTAAGCCTGTAAACCTTGTCTTCACTGTCCTTAACAATGAACCCCTCAAGCTATAAAACATAGACTTCCTCTTCTAAATTACCATTCAAAAATGAAGATTTTACATCAAACTGATAAACAGAAAGTCTCAATGTAGCAGCAAGAGACAGTAGACAGTAGCATTCTCACCGTTTCAAAGCGAGCAACAAGTGGAAATATTTCATCAAAGTCAATACCTTGATGTTGTGCATACCTTTAGCCACAAGCCTTGCTTTGTACTTCTATATGCTACCATCTTTATGATACTTTAGCTTGAACACCTATTTGAGACCAATAGGAGATTTGTCTTTCGGTAAATCCACCAATTTCTATGTCTGATTATGTTCAATTGCCCTTATTTCTTCATTCATTGCTTCATGCCATTCTAATGCTTCCGCTGCTTCAACATAACTTGTAGGCTCAGACACATGCAGGGCAAAAGAACTGTAAGTACATAGATTTGCAGCATATTTGGGGTTCGGCTTTCTATCCCTTGTTGACTTTCATAATGGAATCTGCACGGCTGAGGGCTCCTCGTCATTGGATGACAAAGTTCTGTCAGAGGAACTTGCTGGTGACCTTGTTAGAGAATTTGCCGGTGAGCTTGTAGGTGAACCAGTGGGCGAACTTGCGATCACACTTGTAGGGTCAGAATCAGCCTTTTCGAATGAAGAATCTTCCATTAGAACACCTTATTGTACGTGTTCTTCACCCCAATCCCAACTTGCAGTCTCATCAAATATTATGTCCCTGCTTATTATCACTTTGCCACTCACGAGATTGTATAATTTATAAGCTTTGGACTGAGTGCTATATCCAATAAAAATGCATTTCTCAGATTTCTCATCTAGCTTACGACATGAGTGTGAGTGTACTATAACATAACCTATAGAACCAAACACTCATAAATGGTACCTTGGGCTTGCTACCCTTCCAAGTTTCATATGGAGTAAGATTGTAAATTGCTTTGTGGGTGAAAGATTCAGAATATATACTGCTGTTGCTACTGTCTCTGCCCAGAACTTCTTAGGAACCACCCTTGCCTTCATTATGCTTCTTCCTATCTCAACAACGGTCTGATTTTTCCACTCTGCTACACCGTTTTGCTCTGGCGTGTAGGGTGCTGTGAGTTCCCTATGAATGCCATACTCTTCATAGAAGGTGTTGAATTCTTTTGAAGTAAACTTGCCACCTCTATCTGTTTGAAGAGTTTTGATCTGACAACCACTTTGTTTCTCCACAAAAACTTTAAATTTCTTGAAATTTTTAAATGTCTCAGATTTAAATTTCAAGAAATACACCCAACTCATATGACTATAGTCATCAGTAAAGAGCAAAAAATATCGACTCCCACCTAGAGACTCAATTGACATGGGATCGTATAAATCGACATGAATCAACTCCAAACAATTGATGGCTCTCCAGGCTTTGCCTACAGGAAACGAAGGTCTGCACTGTTTGCCATAAACACAGCCCTCACAGAATGGAAGTGAACTGAACTTAGGCAACCCAACAACCATGTTTTTGTTGCCTAATAATTGTAGTCCTTTAATATTCAAATGACCATATCTCAAGAGCCACAAATCTGCTACATCAAAACCTCTCTGGGCAACTAACATGCAACTTTCATTTATCTCAGACACATTAAAGAGAAACATTCTATTTTTTTATCATTTGAACCGCAAATAGTTTTTATCCCCCTTTTTTTTTTTAATTATAAACAGTGCAAATATTATCATCAAACAGGACTGAATATCCATTTTCCATCAATTGACTAACACTCAAAAGATTGTGAGCAAGAGAGGGCATATACTGCACGTTGTGAATATAGTGAACATTACCATCAGAGGTATTAACAACAATAGTACCTTGACCTACAATCTTGATGGATGTGCCATTTGCAAGCTTAACGCCTGATTTTTGTGACTCATCCAACTTCTGGAACAACGATCTTGTGCCAGACATGTGATTCGAGCAACGCTATCAACGAACCAAACATGACTGGATGCAGTTTCCACATGAGATTGGGCCATAAACAAGTGATTATCCTCTTGAACCGTCTCAGTAAGGATGGCATTCTTCTGTTCATCCTATTGTTTTGTCCAGCATTCGAACTCTTTACGCCCTAATTTCTTGCAATAACGACACTGAACATTGCTTCTTCCGCCAAATTATCCTCGTCCTCGTCCATGACCACGGCCACTACCATGGTAGCCTCCTCTGTCTTGGCTTTTCACTACTGAATTTCCTTGCTTTGCCCTATTAGTCTCCCCCTTCATCTGAAAAGCCTTCTCTTCAGCTTTATTAGAAGGCCTATTAATCCTGACCTCACGGGCCAAGAGTGAACCCATAAGCTCATCAAAACTATATTGAGAGAGATCCTTAGACTCTTCAATGGCAGCAACAACATGATCAAAATCCGAGGTTAAACTCCTCAACACCTTACTGACAACAATTTCATCGTTGAGACTTTCACCATATGTTCTCATATGGCTTACAATACCTGATACTCTAGATAGATACTCTTGCATATGTTCTTTCGATTTCATGGCTAAAGTCTCAAATCCTCCCCTAAGGGATTGTAGTTTACATGTGATTACCTTCTTTTCACCCAAAAACTCTTTCTTAAGTGTCTCCTATCCTCCATGAGCACTTGTTGCTACAGCAATTCGAGGGAAAATTTCATCAGCTAGTGCTGATTGGATGAGAAACAAAGCTTTTGCATCCTTCTTTCGAGTCTCCCTCAACTGTTGATCGGGCTGAGCTGGTGCCGGGTCTGGCTCTGTGCACCCACTCTCCACCAAATCCCATAGTTCCTGGGACTTGAACATGGTTTTCATTTTTAGACTCCAACGGTGGTATTTTTCACCCTTGAACATAGGCAATTGAGATTGAGAGGAAGAGTTGATGTTCTTGGCTGCCATGGCTTATCACAGTTTTGATGGTCTGGTATGTTTGGACTCTCGCTCTGGCTGTATCTTACTTTACTTTCCCAGTAAAAGATCTAGCCTGGTTTCTTTTGAGTGAGGGCTGCACGTGCCTTTCAATCTCAAAAGATGTTGCTCTGATACCAAGATTTGTTGGGGTAGAGGAAGGGAAATCGAGAAGCAGAAACTGAAGCTGTTGTTCATTTCCACATAAACTGAAGAACATGACAATATAAATAGTACTAGATGAAACAAACTCAGCTAAAAAACAGCAACTAATAGGGATATGGCTACATGACCCACTAATAACTCAATGCCTAAATAAGGAAAAATATCAAAAATTGATAATTTAAGAAACCACTATTGTAACTGCTAGCTGAAAGTTAGGAACACATTCTAGTGATTTATGAGCATCATTCAACAATTAGGAGGGAAGCTTATGAGAACACTCAGTTGAGCAAAGAGAGAGCCAAAGTTTTACATAATAAACATATTAGCAGGAAGGAGTTCTCTCATTGGCAGAAGGTTGTTCTATATAATTTTAGGCTTCAACCATTTTTCGAAAAAACTTAGGTCTTGGTAGACCGGTCCCTTTATTGTTATTAAGTTGTTTATGCATGGAACTATTGATATCTAGGACCCTACCAAAGACCAAATATTTAAAGTGAACTGACATATGTTGAAACACTTTGTGGAGATGCCCAGTAAAGGGGTATGGAGTGCCCCTTACTCCACAAGCTTCCCAAGCTTAAGATATGAAAAATTCCATCCTGGTGTACATATGTGTACACATGTGAATATGTGTGAGTTATTTAAGTGTTGAAAAAACGAGAAAAAGAAAAAAAGAGAAAGGTGCAAAAATAGAAAAAAAATGAGAATAGAATGATAATACTTCGAAAAAAAGAGCGAATTTTTTTTGAAAATGTCAAAACAGACAGAAGTGAATAAGAGATAGAATAAAATGTTGAAAAAAGAGTGGAAAGAAAAGAGAGGAAATACAAAAGGGAGGGTTAGAAGGATGTATAGTTAGGCAAAATTTTGACACTAGGAGTATATGCCAAGTAACATTTATGTGCCATATCATTCCTATTCAGAACAGGAAAATAGAGGTTTAGCATGGCACAACGATGCCAAACCTAGAAATTTCAAAAAGCAAGATAAAGATGTGGCATGGAGGTGCCTGTGTCATGTCTGATCTGCTGCAAAAACCTGAGAAATCCCCTCATCCTTCCATTTTTCTTCATTCCTCTTTTCTTGTTTTCTACCTGCAAACACCCTTTCTATCTCGACTTCACCAAAGCCCTCATTTGCACCAAATTCTTCAATTTCATCCATCCTAAACCATTTCTCAAAAAAATTTCCTTACAAATCACCTTCATTCTCCCCTACTATCCGTCCACTTTCTCTCTCTAAAACCATAACCACCATTGTTGAGGCTAAAAGTGATAAAGAGAGAAAACTGGATTCTAACCCCAAATCAACTCCCACTGAAGATTGTGAGCATCCAAGGTGCATTTTTTATCATAAGAATTACAACTATCCCAACTGCACTTACCAACTCTTCAAGCATAGGTAACAAACATGTAGGGGAGCCTTGCTCCAACTCCACTCCTCCAAAGAAGTCAATCGAGGCTTCCTCTTCATCAAATCTAAATCTCTAAAATAAAGGTGAATTCGATGCATGCCCATTCTTGTTTCCTCCTAGTATTCAGGTCTATAATTTATGATTGAAGAACAAAGAGTTAAATTTGAGACATTAAGCTCTAGATTGACGTATGACCAAAAGTCTTGGCATGTGGATATGTTGAGATCTTTGGCTATGTTCGGTGACGTAGTTATGTTGCTTAGAAACCTAGGTTGACTTGAATTTGTGAATTTGAAATCTGAATCATATGATAGGTTGGTACTTGAGTTTTTGGCCTCATTGAATGTTGATTGGGCTACTTCTTATAGGGATAAATAGGCATCAATAACATTTAGAATGTTCAACAATGATGTGAAATTGAGTTTGAGAGACTTTAATGACCTCTTCTCCTCTGACCTATGATAAAGCTTATAGACATATGTCTAGAAATTAAAAATCTAACCTTGCTTGGTTGAGTACCACATGTGCCAAATGCTAAGTGTATGGTGCTAGGTGGGGTAGGCCTCATGTTTTTTGACTCTAGGCCAAAAAAGGCCACTACTATTTGTAATGTGAACATCCATTACCTGCAACTTTTAATAGCCAACATTGTTCTAGGTTTAATGATAGGCAACATGTTTGTAGGAAGGAGGTATTCATAATTTGGCGTGTCTTAGCTGGGAAACACATTGAAATAGGGCCTTTTTTTATCCGTTGCCCTACGGAGGTTGCCAAAACCACCCATCAAAATGTAATGGTGTGGGGGAGTGATTACTATCATGGCAAAATGGTTATGCTATGAGGGGAGGTTTGGGCCACTTGAGGCTCATTTCTTAGTTAGGAGCTTGGACATCACTATCTTAGGGCACATGAGCATTATTGGCACAAAGAGCGAAACCTACGAATATTCTCAGCACGAGAAAATCCTCTTTACATTTCCAAATGTGGGGCGAATAGCATTGTTTGATAAGGAGAATTGGCCTTGTGATGGGCAATCAACAATGAAGTCCTTGAATAGATGCCCCAAGGTGGTGAGTAGGGCGATGATAATGATGAGAAGGAAGGTGATGATGAGGGAAATAAGAAAAGAGGAGAAAAGGCCAACACAAGAGAAGCCATGTCAACAACCATCCCCATTTGACATGGGTGATTTATTATCATCGGCTCAAACCCCATTTGGTACTATATTCCTTCAATCTTCTCTAATCTCCAATTAGAGGTGGCCAACCTACAATCGGACTAGAGTGTGATGAGGCAAGATAAGCATCGATATAGCCAGATGGATAGACACTATTGATAGGGGAGTCACTTACTTTAACGGTTGTGTTGAGCTTCAAGAGGAGCGAGAATGAGCAAGAGTGAGTAGAGAAGAAGAGAGAGCAATAAGATAGGCTCAAGTGCTAGAGGAAAGGAGAAGGACGAATAAGTGTCTATGGAGACAAGCGGAGGCCATTTGCTAATGAGAGGAGAGACTTCGCACTTTCATAGGTGAACAAGGGATCTTAACATCTTTTTCACAGTTTCCTCCACACTTGTGGCCACAATTTGGGCTTGGCGGGGCCCAATGATTGTGAGTTGTGTCCCCCTTTCCTTCCATATTCTTCATGGCATGATTACTTGTTAGGGGGACATTGCATGTAGATACTTGAAAATGGGGGCCATTTCATTTAGGGTAGATTGCTTCTCTCTCTTACTCATTCTCTTCCCCCTCCCTTTGTTTTCATTGTGATGATGCTTGGTATTAATGATGATTCAAAATGGGCCATTTGAAGTGAAATTTTGTTGTTGATTGACTATGAGATTGAGGATGTTGTAATGTTGACAGAGGTTGCGATCCTTGTATGACATTGGATTTGAGTGCACTTATTAATGGGCACTTTAGAGCATAGGTAATGTACATATTTGTATTTAGGGTAGATGTTGCATTTACATTGTAAATATGCATTCATGATTGTTAATTTCATCTACTTTCCCCCTATCTGATATATCTTTCCTATTATCCCTTATGTATATCCTTTTGTTTTCATTTCTTTTTTCTCTTCCTTTTATACCTCATATTCCCATAATAAGAACATTGTGCATTTAAGTGTGGAGGTGAAGAGGTTGCTCCTACAAAATTTCTAAAAAAGAGAAACTTTTTCAAATACTCAAAAAAATTGTCAATTTTTGCGTAAACTGTGTAATTTTCTTTTTTTGGGAATGGTGGGGACATGATTTTGGTCGATATTGATATCTTTTGACTTGGGCACAAGTGGCGCGTAACTAGGGTCTAATTAAGAGTCCTTGTCCAAGTTTGTGGCCAATGCATGCATCATTTTTGACGTAAATAGGTGAGAGCAAACATGCTGAATGAACCCATGAGGTCTTGTGCCTAATTACGCTACCACATCACTTGTAGTCACATGTTTTCTTTCATAAGAGTCTCTTCGAAAGTTGTCATCCTCAAGAACTTGACTATATTCTCATTGAAATCACATATTGCATTTGCATGCTTGATGAGAGGCAATATGCATTCCTTGTTTGAAATAAAACTACATGAGCTAAAAGGCCACCCTATGTTGATCTTGAATCCCTTGTTAAACCCTTGAGACTAAAACATTTTCTTTCATTATGAACCACCCTTTTAAACCCTTAGCTAAATACATCCTCCATACTCAAGCTGTGACTAAGAAGTTTTATTTTGAGAAAATTTTAAGGGTTATTAGTAGGTGAAAACAATTCGTGGTGTCTTGGTGTGAATAATAAGGGGAATAATAGTAATGAAAGAAAAATGAGTTGTTTTATGTTTATTGTTGTTTGAGTTGGGATTATGTGTGCCATTTTATATTTTTATTCTAAGCATTAGTGGATTTCCTAAAGTTGTGAAAAAGAAAAGGGGGGAAACCATTGGAAAAAGGGAGAAAAATTAAGAAAACAGTGGGCATGGATGGTTTATATTGTTTGACTTCCACTCAACTCACAGAGTTTCAAGTTAGGTTAGTTAGAGCATTTCCCACTTGGGGTGAGGGTTGATGAGTGCAATAAATGACTCCTTAGTAATGATGATGGTTCCTCAAGCTCTCAAGATCAAGGATAATAAGGAAAACAATCACACTCTATGATGCTTCTCTTGGATTCAATCTCAATGGATCGATAGGATTTTGACGTTTATGCCTAAGGCAAGATACTAAATATAGTTTAATTACTTTCCACCAAATTTCTTTCCTAAAGGCTCTTAACCACTAAAGAAGAATTTTAAATGAAAGACTCTAATCACAGCTCTTGAACAAGAAATAAAGATGTAGAGATTTTAATGAGCGAAAATGGTCATTTGCCATCCAATTCATAATTCAACTCAAGCTGAGTTTATATGGAAGTAATGGGGTCTATAAATACTCAAAATGCATGGAGGGATTAGATGTTACAATAGTGGGGCAAGTGTACCAATAGGGGGATTACAAATTGTCTTCAGAAAATAAATCAAATTACTAAGATAATTACATTTAAGGTGAAGTGTATTTTCCAAGATTCTTCCCTCTCTTTCTAGAACGCTTCTAGAAGGATTTACACCTCCAATGGGGGTTCTGCCAGTTGGAAAACCTTCTTTGGTATGTATATAATCACCACATGCTAAGTAGTCTTAAAGACAAGTGTTTTGTCCTCCTTAATTAAGGCTAAATTCAAAATTACTCTAAAATTGAAATTTTGTGCATAGTCCACATATTTAGGCCATTTCTTCTAATATTTGAAACCAATACCAAATGTTAGCTTATGGGGTTAAGATATACATCTTAGAGAATCATAAAAACTTGGTCTCTCTTTGTTTGGGCTTCGTTAAGTAGGAATGTACCTTAACCTGAATTTAGCAAATTTTCTGATAAAAACCAGCACTGTATAAGTTGGGGTTTCTATTAGTTTAGGGAATTAAAATGTAACCTAACTTAGGCTTTTACTATGTAACCCTAAAGCTAACTCCCTCAGCTTCCCAATGAAGCATATATCACCCTTATTGGACACCTCTTAGGTGGTAAGACACCAAGTCAAAGCCAAGTGAAGTGCTGGAGTGGTGACTATCTTGGCCAAGGAAGGATGACATGGACTTTGGTGTGGGTAAGGGTGTAGCTAAGAGTTGGTTCGAGCCTTGGTATGCATCAGCCTTCCCCCCTTGAGAAGGATTCGCCCTCAAATCTTCAAAGTCATCCTCCGTGTAAGGAGGTAGGTCACCTACATTGAAAGTGAGCTCACATTCATGTCTGCCGATAACTCCATCTTGTAAGCATTATCTCTAATCCTTTCAAGAACATTGGAAGGGCCTTCTCCTTGAGGCATGAGTTTGTTTTGCCTCCAGAAGGGAACCTCTCCTTTCTTAGGTACAACCAAACCAAACCAAACCTTCCAGGTTGAAAACCGTGGGCTTTCAATACTTGTTTGCTCTAGCCTTGTAAAAGTTGTTGACCTTCTCTACTTGAGCTCGTATTTGACCATGGAGTTTCTTCATTTTATTCACACTCTCTGGGGCCTCAAAGATAACCATATGCTCAATGGGAAGGGGACGAAGGTCTGTTTGAGTAACATGATTAACTCCATAACAAGCTTCAAAGGGAGAGTAGGATGTAGCATGAGTAGGAGCTCGGTTATAAGCAAAACTCAGCAAAAGGAAGCTTTAAATCCCACTCCCTGTAGTTCTTGCTCTCTAATCCCCTAAGGAGAGTAGATAGAGTCCGATTGACAACCTCTATTTGGCCATCCATTTGAGGTTGACAAGTGGTGCTAATGGTTCCCAACAGTCTGCATAAACACTTCCAACAGTGGCAAAGGACTTTGGTGTCCCTGTCAGAGACAATACTCCTTGGCACACTATGTTGCTTATTGACCTCCTTGAAATATAGATAAGCAATATGAGAAACATCATCACTCTTGTGATATGGAATGAAGTGGGCCATCTTGGAGAATCGATCAACCACAACCATGATTGAGTCATGCGCCCTTTGGGTTCTTGGTAGTCTCAAAATGAAATTCATAATCACATCTAGGCCCAAAAATTTGGAGAATCGGTCATCTTGGAGAATCGGTCAACCATAACCATGATTAAGTTTGGCCCAATTCATTGGGGCCGAATTGCGGCCCAATTCATTTTGGGCTCAAGTTGTGGCCCAAAATTTTTGATGTTATTAAATTAAGTTAATCACCATTATTTGTACCTCATTTTAATTAGCATAAGGTCACTTTTCATACTTAAATATTAGCCATGTATTCAAGATAGACTCAAAATCATTTCATTCAAATAGAAACCTTGGTTTTCTTCTTTCTCTCTCATCTAAACCTACATGGCAACACCACCACCAGCCCCTCCTACTGCTATTTCAGCCTACTGCCGCCACTTCTAGACACCTCCGGCCACCAGCTCCTACCCCCAACACCACCAGCCACCATCCCTAACTCCTATCACCACCAAACACCACCTCCATCTTCTTATATTCAAGCTTTTATGAGGTAATCTCTAACCCTTATCTTGTTTAATTTTGATTTTTATGGATGATTTGTTTATGGATCATGGTATATTGATTAAAATAAATGTTATTATGCAAATTTCATTGTTTTAGGGAATGTTGGATATGGAGGAGTTGAGCTTGAGCTTGATCAAGCATGTATGAATCAAGAGAGTTTAGATTTATGTTTGTTTGTTCAATTGTTATGATCTAGTATGAAAAATAAGTTTAAAATGGTTGGTGATCTTATTTTACTCATTTAGGGTAATTTGGATGGAAATTTGTGTGTTGCATAATCTAGAGTTTTACGGCCATGCATGAGTTAGTTTAATCTTTGGCAACAAGTGAGTTTATTTGAGTTCATTGAGATGGAATTTGGGATTTGGATGTATTAAAGACTTGATTAATGATGTTATTGAGTTCTTATCAAAATGGATGGAATATAGAAATTCCAACGAATAATTAAATGACGTTGCTTTATTTGTTTATGTAAATAGGTGAGGTTATGGAAGCATTCTAAGTGTTTTTGTGGAAAGAATGATTGCAAAACATGTAAAGATGATCATGTAGTAATTTTGAGTAATATGGCTTTGTAACGTGATGAGAAGAAACAAGGCTTTGTTAAATGATTTTAAAGGGTGATTTTATAGGGAAAATATGTGAAGAAAAAGGTGAAAGCAAGGACATCAAGGCTGTGAATAGACCCAAAATAAGGGTCTCTTCGCGATTAAACTGGGACTGTTACCCATCAAAAAATTGTGATTTTTGGTAAGTAGATAGATCCATGAGTTATCTTTAAAATTCCTTTTGAATCACTTCATTTCGAGTTGTGTGGAAAAAGTTCGGGTCATTTTGCTAAGACTACGCAGGACAGACCTAAGCTGTGCACAATTGTGTTTCAGCTCAATTTTAGGGGTCTGTTGTGGTCATTTGTTTTGGACTATGAATGAAAGGTTGTAGGACTTCCTAAGCTTTGGGTTTTATAGCTCAATTGGAGGTCAGGGGTAAAAGATATGAATTTTCTAATGTAGACCTTCAAACGATAATATAAGGGAAGAAAGAAACCGTGACATTTGAAAATATTATCAGGAGTTTCTATATAATTATGGATATTACCAAGAAATTACAAATTTTAGTGATTTCAACAATTTTGATTATGTATAAAAGTTTACTTCAATGGGCATGAGAATGAAATTTGAAAAATAGGGAGAGTAATAACATAAGATTGGTGTCTATCAGCCAAGTTGAGGTTCTATGAGCTTTCATGAACATCACAACACCCCTTTTGTTATTAAACCTTTTATTATTCATTTCAGAATCGTAAAAAACCCATATTTCATTTGTATCTATTGTAGTCTTTTCATTATCACCTCAATTATTTCATTTTGGTCTATTTTGCTTCAATTTGTTTTACTTCGAGTTCCATGACCTTAGCTTTTTCCCCTCCCAAATGATTTTAATGTAACTTATCTTATATTGAATTGTTTCAATTGTGGATGTCCTTTTTATTAATCAATTTTTATAAAGTTATAAATTATGGGAGTGAAAGTTTTTTACTCACTGTATTTACCTATAACTACATTTCTTAAGTAGAAACGAGGCCTAGTCTATCGTTTCTCATTGTGCATAAGTACTATCAAGTGAGATAGCATCTTAAAGACTTCAAGCATGTTCATTGCCTGTATCTTTAGAAACTAATATGTATTTATCAAAATTATAATGTTTTAGTAAGTACATCAATGAATCAGTTTAATCAGTGATTTGTCATATAATTAGTAACCCCATCAGTTATCAGTTATAGGGCATTGTGCTTCAGCTACCTACGCGGTTTCAGGCCTAGTCCTCCGATTGGCTTAGCAGGTATACACCTATCCAAAGATCGCAACAACATCAAGGGGGTTCACTATAAGATAATAACTAGCAATTATAGTTTACATTCATCTCATTCACTGTTTTAACTTAAAATGAATTGCAAAGGGGGGCCTAACTAATTCATGTAGAGATCATTTAACAATACAGGAATGCATGTATTGAGCTTCGAGTTATAATTCGAAATGTTGCTCATGTTTTGTTTTAAGCAAATGCTCAGTAAATCACTCTCATGCTAGCAAACCAGCTAAACAGAATAAGTCAAGTCAGGGAATCTAGAAGGATCAACAATGATATAGTGCATGCATATTTTAGAGTTGTATTTTGAAATCTTCAGTGGATGGAGGTGTAGATTATATGATGAATTTGTTTACTGTGGTGTCTAAACCATATATGGGTTAACAGTTGATTGTATATGGTTTGATAATATATGGATATGTATGGTTGAAGCTATGATTAACTATGTTATTTTTATTACACATACTCCAAGCCTTGCCCTTTTGGACAGCGTAACGCCTTTGTCATCGAGTTTATTAGTCCTAATTCAGAGATTATTAAGGAGAATGCAAACAGTAAAACACATTTAATTTGAGGGGGTTACAATATGCCTCATTATGATGACACACCAAGATATCGTCAAAATACACCACCACAAATTTCCTAATGAATGATTGTATGACCTCATTCATGAGCCTATGAAGGTAGTAGGAGCAATAGATAGACCAAAAGGCATCATAAGCCACTCAGAAAACCCATACTTGATCTTGAAGGTGGTGTTCCATTCATCTCATTCCTTCATCCTAATCTGGTGGTAGCCACTTCTAAGGTCAATTTTAGAAACGATCTTGGAACTAAGGTCAATTTTAGAAACGATCTTCGAACTATGTAACTCATCAAGTATGTCATCTAATCGAGGAATAGGAAATTGATACTTGATGGTGATGTTGTTTATAGCCTTAGAATCAACACACATATACCAAATGTCATTGTTCTTTAGTACCAAAAGGTTGGGAACCAAACATAAACTCAAGCTCTCCCTAATGTACCCACAGTCAAGGAACTCCTGGACTTGTCTTTGTAGTTCTTTTGAACCACTAAGATTACATCGATAGGCCAACTTATTTGGCAAAGGAGTGCTCGGTAGGAGTGGCTCAATTCCTCTCAAAAGAGGGAGTCATGGCTGTAAATAATTAGGAAAGACATCCACAAACTCTCTTAAGATTGATTGGGCTAGGGGATACATAGGCTTCACTTCCTCACGTGTGTATGATTCTACTATAAGTAAGGGAAATAAAGGTTTGCTCTTACTAATGGATATCTCCACCTGTGTTTCACTCATAAACCGGCTTTTCTTACTTCACTTCCCCGGTTTAGTTTTGAGGGATTTAGGTGGAGGTAGTAGGGTCAAAGTAAGATTACGACCCTTTGTGTTTGAATGCATATGTATTAGCATGCTGAGCATGAATCACATGATTATCAAATAACCAAGGCCTATCAAGTAACGAGTGACATGCATCTATAGGAAGGACATCACATAGTACCTCAACACAAGATGGACTAACTGAAAATGCAATAAGAACTTACTTGGAAACGGTTACCTCACTTCGTTGCTCGAGCCACTAGACAGAATAAGGGCTGGGATGCACCTTGGTGGGTAGTTGAAGCTAGTCAATGAGTTTTGTGGAAGCCACATTGGTACAACTCCCTCCACCGACAATAAGGTCACATACCTTACCTCCAGTAATGCATCAAGTATGAAAGATTTTCTCCCTTTGGCCTGTTTCACAAGGAGCCTCTTGGATATGGAATTCACTTTGGATTACCAAGAGTTAACCCACATCTGGAGTGATTAAAGTTTGATCCTCATTCTCGGTTTCCTCCTGACCAGTTGCTTCCTTAGGAGCTTGGATTTCTTTTACATCTGTAATGATGAGAGTTCTCCAGTTGGGACAATCCACTTAGAAGTATCGATAACCATGACATTTGAAACACCTTTTATCCTCTCATCTTTTTGGTGTTTCACTAGCAACACGTCTACCCATGTCAAGGGCTTTGGTGGGTGTAGGGGTAGTGCCAACTTTGTTATGGGAGGAATAACCTTTGGGGGTACTTTGAGGGAAAATAGAGGAAGTGGTTAGACGGGTTTTTGACCCTTTAGTTACTTCTCAACTTCGATATCTAGGTGATACATGTCCCAAAGGATAAGTCAGGTTGTATATCCACCTTGTTAGCAATGTTAGGAGATCACCCCTTAATAAAGCTAACATTCTTGAGCTTGGGTTCTTCATCCAAGCCAACCCTCATTTGGAGTTGTTCAAACTCCCTAATGTATCATTCTACCTTTAGATTCTCTTCGTTAAGAGAGGTGATCATGAGGTAGAGTTCTTGCTTGTAAGAAGAGGCAGGAATCTCTTGTCCATATGCTTTTTGAGCTTGGCTAAGTTTTGAGTTTGTATTTGACTTCTCTAGCCTTGTTCTTCTTCAAGTGATCATACTATAGTGAATCATAACCCATCAATTTAAGAATGGCTAACTTGAAGGTCTTTTCATCATTATAATCTTTGAGCTCAAAGATCCTATCAAGGGCTTGCACTCAATCAAGATAGCTATCTAGGTTAAGATTGCCATCAAATTCCAGAGCCTTAACTTTGAGATCTCTAAGGTCATCCCTGGATGCCTTCTTCTTTTATACCTTCCTTCTTCATCATCGGAGTCTTCACAAGAGGAAGTGCATGCGATGTCAATAAGGTTCACATCATAGCCCTGACGGTAAAGGTTTCATTATGCAGATACCCTTGCCTGTTTGAGCTCTTGAGTGAGCTTCCTTACTTGCTTTTAAAGCTTAACATTGACCATATCTATCTCATGGGCTTGTTCGGGAGGAATGCCCTTAAAGTGAGAAACATATCCCTTATTGACCATTTTTGGTGTGGTTTTTAAGGTGAAAAGAGGGAAAATGACGGAAACAAGGAAACATAGACGTGCTAGGGTAGGTACAAACAAGAAACTAGAAAAATAGGAGTCGCATAGTCATTCTTAGTGGCACAAGGTGGTTATGCCAAATCTCTAAAATAGGAATGAGAGTGCAGAGAGGGTGGCATAGTCGTGCCAAGCAGTACAGGTGGGCCATGCCAAAATTTCTACATGGATGATTTTTGACGGGCTTCTTATGAAGGCTTTTTTATGGAGTTTTAGGGATGTAAATAGACTAGGGATTGTGTTTGGGCTATAACTAGGGTTCTTTTCTCATGATGGTTGATGAAGATAGGTGTTAAATGAAGGAAAATTTGGAAGAGACAAAGTGTGGATTTTTTTTGAGTGAAAATGAAAAGGCAGTGAATTGATTGAATCAATGAAGGTTTTGATTCAAAGACCACCCAAGAGAAATTCTAGCTCTGATACTAACTTGATGAGGATGGTTCATTAAGCTCCCAAAATCAAGAATAATAAGAAAAACAGTCCCATCAAAAGATCCTTCTCTTTGATTCAATCTCAATTGATTGATAGGATTGTGAAGTTTATACCCAAGGCAAGACACTAAATATTGTTTAATTACTTTACACCAAATTCAGGCTCTTATCTATCAAAAAAGAATTCTAAAGGAAGGAATCCAATAACCACTCTTGAACAACAGAAAAGATATAGCGATTTTACTGAGAGCAAATGATCATTTGTTGTTCAATTCATAATTCAACTTAAGCTGAGTTTATAAGGAGCTAATGGGGTGTATAAATACCCAAAATGGGGAGGGGATTAGCTGTTACAATAGTGGGGAGAGTGTATAAATAGGAGGATTACAAATTATCTTAGGAAAATAAATTAGATTTCTAAGAAAATTACACCCAATGTAAGCTTTATTTTCTAATATTCTTGCCCCTCCTTCTTAAAGGCTGCCAAAAAGCTCTACGCCTCTAATGGGGGTTCTGCCACTTGAAAACCCTTCCTTGGTATGTGTAGAATCACTTCATGCTAAGTAATCTCAAAAATAGTAGCTGTGTCCTCGTCAATTAAGGCTAAGTACCAGATTGCCCCAAAACTAGAATTTTGTGCACACTCTACATATTTGAAAATTTCTCCCAATATTTGAAACCAATGCCAAATTTTAGTTCATAGGGATGAAATAGACGTCTTAGGAAATCATAATAACTTAGGCTTGCTTCATTTGGGCTTTCTTAGGTACAAATTTAACTCAACCCAAATTCAGCAAACTTTTTGACAGGAACTACCACTGCATGAGAAATGCAACCTAACTTGGGCTCTTATTACACAACCCTAAAGGTAACTCCCTAAGCTTCCCAACATAGCATAGATCACCTCAATTGGACACTGCTTAGGTTGTGAGATGCCAAGTTAAAGTCAGGGGAAGTGCTAAAGCGGTGTCCATCTTATCCATGGAAGGATGATATTGACTTTGGTGTGGGTGAGTGTGTGGCCAACAGTTGGTTCGGGGCTTGTTATGCATCACCTAGTCTCTTGATTGTCTAGCTCTAATGTTCACAAAGCATTTGTCCACTCTTTACACTTTACAGAGACCCTTATTGCATCCTATGAAAGTCATTTAGATCACTAACTTGCATTGTAATCTAGTGGTGGAGAATCGAGAATTTGATCAAGCTTATGATAGGGTGCATCTTTTGGCGTGAGCTTTCGCAGAAGCTTGGAATCTTTTTAAACACATGAGAGGAGTGCTCCATATTACTTAAGGTAAAGTAACCATTACTTGTTCATTACTTAAAATGAGTTGGATTATATCTATGGTTGTCATTTAGGAGGATTGAGGGTCTTCATTATAGATCGTATGTATATACTACATGTGTTCTGGTCATTCAGGTGATTTCTAGACTAAGAAAGTGCATCTATACCACCTTGATTTTGCTTTGCAAAAAGTTGTGGAAAAAGAAAAACATATTTTCATTTTCTTTTGTCTTTTCTTTTTATTCTTCAAAGATTTTGTGGGTATATCTTTTACAAACCCTTGCAAGACCGTACTCATCTACTTGAAGGACCATGGGGTTTAAAGGACTTGTTGTACATGCTAAAAGCGACCATTGTGCCAACGAAAAGCTGTTTTCCTTGTATTTTACTTGAGAATGAGTAAAATCTAAGTGTGGAGGTGTTTGTTCAGTTCTTAACTGATACAACTTTGATGCCCCTTACACTTGATTTAAATCCCAAAAATAACTCATAACTTAGGAATTTATTCATGTTTGGTGTTTTTGTAGGTAGAAATGAAAAAGTACGAAAAGGGGCGTTTGCTAGCCAATTTGAAGCCTAAAGAAAGAAACTTGCCAAAAGGAACCCTAACCGTGTCAAAGCAGGGCTCATTGTGCTAAGCCAAAAGCTGTAGAGAAGACCAATGTAGAGATATGACACCGTGTCACACTAGAATTCACAGGGAAAAAAAGAAGGAAGAGTAGGGAAGGCTGGTAGAAAATTGGCACGATCGGCTTTTGCCATGGGGCATGGCCATGCCAAGGACAGACTACGACTATTTAAATCAAAGTTTAGGCCAATGATAAGGGCTTATCTTCTTTTGTAGGGTTTATCTTATTGTAGCAATTTTTTCTCTCAAAATATACACTTTTGTAGATTCAATATCTCATCAATGGAGAGTTAATCTTTGAATTTAATTTTGCTCCCATTTTGTTGCTCGTCTTCGATTAAGAATTAGTTTCACTTTCTCTCTTCTACATGTCCATCAATTCTCTGTTTTTAATCGGGCAAAATCACTCTTTTATGTTGAGTTGGATGAGCAAGAGGATGTGAAGAGATTAAGGGCCCAAACTTAAAGGATTTGAGCCTATAATCTACTTCTTAAAACATTAATCATCCCCTTTTCTTCATCTCCTTTTCAATTTATTCTTCTCTTATGTTTGTTTTGGATATCAATCTCAAATTTCAATCTTCATTAAATGAAGCTAGAATAGAGTTAATGGAAGCTAATTGAAGGTAGGGAGAAGGAATGGTTAGAAGTCAAGCAAGAATCAACAACAGTTGAGTTGAGTAAGAGCAAAACAAAATATAAAGCACAGGATATTTATTAATGAGGCTCATCCTTCCAACTAGGCTACATCCATGCCTAAGTACCCTTCTGCAAGATTCAATTAGCTTGTATTAATCTGCTCCGAGATTTACATAATCAAACATCTACCTAAGGACCTTGATAATAATACACCCTTCAAGAACTTCTTAATGTGATTTATCCTAAGTTCATATTGGAGATTTTTCATATAAGAGGGTTCTCATCTATAGAAATGTTGGTAAACACCTAGACCGTGACAAAGTTGTGAAGAAGATTGAATCAACAAAATTAAACCACTATTAATCTAATATTTTCCTGAACTAAACCAACTAATAATGAAAACGTAAGAACATAAATGAGTAAAACTCCTACTAATCTAGCAGAAAAGAGGAATGGAAGGAAAATCATCATATAAGCACACAAAGGCCGATTAAAAGGCTCGAGTGGCCATACAATAACAATTTCCAAAACTTCATCTCAATAGTTCACCACAAAATGAAAAATGATCCTAAAATAAACAACTAATTTAGCCTATTGAATCAACAGAAAAGGGGAACAGAGAGAAAGTTACTAATGTAGACCAAGGGCCTAAATCACCTTTCTAAGTTAATTAGGTTCATAATTCACTTGTCAGCAGTGGGTTATGTAAAATAAAACTTTCAGTACAAGCTGTCCAGAATTTCAGTTTTGTAGGTTAACTTTGAACTATTATTTGGATGACCAAATAAGCTCGAAAATTAGTGTTTTGGCCACAAATAGATAGGTCTGGATGTCTATTTTCTAATAAAAAATGACATGCCTCTAGATTCCAAGTATATCTCGAGCTACAAGGTAAGATTAAACAAGATCAGTGCAAGTTAGGACATGCATGACATTGTTCATGAGGTTAATAGGGCCATCAAAAGGATGATTAGGGGTTAAGATCTTATGGAAAGCTAGTAAAAATCTCCAACAAATCCCCTTTTAAACATCTCCCCCAAGTTCTGACATTTACGGTGGTGGATGATACCATCGAGCACGTATAAGTGTAGCAAAATTCCAACCTAACATTTGGACAACTCATCACTAGCCTAGAAGCTTCTAATTTCAATTTTCATGGGCTTAAATTGTTGGTCGTAATGTAACTGGGTAGAATAGATGATTTAATTCTATTATCCACATCAACTCCACAGATGCTTAATTTCTATTGACTTATTCTTGTAACTTGGGGAAGGGGACATTAATATTACGACTACAAATTAGCCTTTCTGTATTCACTTAGGGAGCATATTTGATCTGAGAATTCATGAATGAAAGCTAGAATGTTTTGCTCTTCCACAAAGAAAATATCTCTCTTTATTTGAAATACTTGTGTATTTGGATGGTGATTTAGTCAATCCTTTAAATTAATTCTTAGTACTTTGTTTTAGAGAATTAATTTATGTGTTTTTGTGCTAAGTTGTCGCTTCAGCCTTTATCTTAGTCATATTGAAATCATTTCATATTCTCCCATAACCAAAATTCGACAAAAAAAATTTCCTTTTTTTTTGGTTATTCAAGGCTTAACTTAGCCTAAGCTCTTGTTGTTTCATGTTTGTTGAAGTTTCATGACTCTTGTTGATAGGAAGCCCCATTCCATATCAAATTGGTATCAGAGCTAAAAGCTCTTAGTTTTGGTTGATTTATCCTTAATCATTATCGCATTTGTCCCCAGAAAAAACTCAAAAATAGCCTAGGCACATTCTGCAATCCAAAGACATTCCTAAACTCCATAAAAATCCATCACAAAAATGCATGGCAGCATAGAACAAAGGCCACTCTTCGTGGTCTTCTTTCTCTTTGTCCTTTCTTCCTCCAAAGCACCCCACGATGCCTCTATGGTCATCTGCATGCTCTGTGGCTCCCTATTCTCGTTCTAAACCTTCGTTCCTTTTTTTTCACACACAATTTCAACTCTTCTTCACCATACCATGAAAGCCATTGCCATACTTGATCTTTAAGGTCAAATGAGAAAACTCTTAAGTCAAACAACATAAGTGAAGTGGTTATGAGAGAACCACCTTGTTTTGAAGGTAGTTTGGATCCAAAGCACTAGTTGAAATGGAATCAAGTCTTTGAGGGTTACCTTGAGGCAAAAGGCTATTCAGGAAGAGAGTTTTGTAATAGCCACCCAAAAACTCCAAGGTTTTTCCTATTATTGGTGTAAATGCCTTAGGAAGGAGAGAGCTCTTCAAGGTAAGCCTAGAATTAAGATGCAGAGATGACTCAACTATATATAATGTGAGATTTTATCGATGTTTGGTCTCTGAAGAAGAGCTCTTAGAAGGAAAATCCTATTTTGGTCCAAGAAGAGAATGAACCAATTTTGGGTTTTGATAACGCAAGCAATGAGGAAATATGTTCATGAATTAAAACTCTCTTAGAACTCCAATCGAGAGTATACCTCACTAGATCATCACATTGAAGAAACAATGGAGGTTCAAACTTGCGCTCAAGTTGATGATGTTACAGAGATCCAATTTCATGTCCTCAAAGTTGAGGCCATAGAGGTTCTACCAATGGAAACAAGATGCTCATTTGGATCCTTCTATATTGCATCTTTAAAGTGAGAGTCAACAATTCAAAATTAAGCATGAAAAGGTACCCCATTATGGGTTAGACATCGATGAGTATATTTATGTTTCTGGCAAGCTTATGAGCATTGGGGTTAATGGGCAAGAATCCTAAATTTCAATGGCCCCTACTTTGTAAACACCTTGTGTTTAAAAAAGGTGGGATTGTAGCACCTCGATATTGTTAAAATCAAAAGGGTGCATCTATCTTACTTGGATAATGATATTTGAGAATGATGCAAGTGGCCACAAGGAGTTGAGTACAAGTCCTTTTTAAGAAGGGAGGTTTGATGCTGAACAAGAGCTCAAATCACCTTCTCAAGTTAATTAGGTTCATAATTCACCTGTTAGCAGTGGATTATGTCAAATAAAGCATTTACCATAAGCTGTCCAGAATTTATAGTTTCGTATATTAACTTTAAGCTACTATTCGGATGACTAAATAATCTCTAAATTCAATTATTTAACTACGGTTGGATAGTCCAGGATGTCTATTTCCTAACACGCTATGACACGCCTTAGGATTTCAAGTATATTTCGAGCTATGAGCAAAAATTGCACAAGGTTCAGTGTAGGCCATGATATGTACGACTTTATTCAAGGGTCATTACAGGTCAGGATGTGTACAACTTTGTTCATGAAGTTAATGTGCTGTCAGATACGTGAGAAAGCAGTTAAGATTTTATAGGAAGTTAGTGAACATCTCCAGCAAATTTCCTTTTAGATATCTCCCTAAGCTCCTCCATTTGGGATGGTGGTTGATACCACCAAGCAAGTACAAGTGCAGCAAAATTTCAACCATGCATTTGGACAACTCATCACTATCCTAGAAGCTTTTAATTTCAATTTTCATATGCTTAAGTTGTTGTTTGAATGTGATTGGCTAGTGTAGATTCTTGAATCTTATTAGTCTGCATCAACCTTATAGGTGCTTACTTTCTATTGGCTTATTTTTGTAGCTTAGGGAAGGGGGCACTAATTTTGTGGCTATAAATTAGCCTCCTTGTATTCACTTACGGAATAAACTTGATTTGAGAATTAATGAATGAAAGCTATAATGTTTTGCTCTTCAACAAAGAAAATCTCTCTCTTTATTTCAAATACCTGTGTGTTTGGATGGTGATTCAGTCAATCCTTTAGATTAATTCTTAATGCTTTTATTTAGAGAATTAATTGGTGGGTTGTTAAGATAAATGGTTAGTTGAGCCTTTATCTTAGTCATATGAAACTTATTTGCCTTTCTCCCACAATAAAAAATCTATAAACAGTTTCATTATTTTTTCTTTTGTTATTCAAGTCCTAAGTTGGTATAAGGTCTTGTTGATTGATGGTTGTTGAAGTTTAATCACTATTCTGAATAAGGGCCCTAATTCTATATCAAATTGGTATTAGAGCCAAAAGGCCCTAGTTTTTATTGATTTCTTGTTGATAATTGCCTCATTGGTCTGCAAACAAACCCCAAAAATAGCTTAAACACGTTCCCCAATCCAAAGACATCCCTAAACTCTACAAAAATCATCATAAAAAGGCGCGAAAGTACCGGCCAGAGGCCACCATGGATAGGCCGTGGTGACCCCCATGGTCTGTGGTCATCTATCCACTCTCCGTGATCTTCCTTTTCTTCAACCTTTCTTACCATAGAGCAACCCATGATCGCTCCGTGTTCACTGCTACGCTCCGTAGTTCCCCTACTCTCGTTCTAAACTTACACCTTTTGTTTTCTCAAACCTTTTTCACCTTTTCATCTGCATATCATGGAAGATATGGTCATACTTGGTCTTTAAGATCAAGTAGGAAGACTGTCAAGTCAAATAGTACAAGCAAAAGAGGTTCTGGGAGAACCACCTTGTTTTGAATGTAGTTTGGACCCAAACCACTATTTGAAATGGATTCAAGTCCTTGAGGGTTACCTTAAGGCAAGAGGTTATTTGGACGAAGAGAGTTTTACAATATCCACTCAAAAATTGTAAGGTTTTTTCCATTGTTGATTTAAATGCCTTAGTATGGAGAGAACTTTTAAGGCAAGCCTAGAGTTAGGACTTAGAGATAAGTCAAATTATATATGAATGTTAGATTCTATTGAGATTTACTCTTTGAAGAGGAGGTCTTAGAAGAAAAATCCATTGTTGTCCAAGAGAATATCAAGGTTCAAGAAGAAAATCCTATTTAGATCCAAGAAGAGAATGAGATTATTTTGGGTTTTGATGACACAACAGATGAGGAAACCATGGTCATGTATTAGAGCTCTCTTAGAACTCCCAATTCAGACTCAATCTTACTAGGTCCTCAAGTTGAAGAAGCAAAGAGGGTTCAAACTTAAGCTTAAGTTAATGATGTTATGGAGGTTTAAGATCATGTCCACAAAGTTGCTGCTATAGAGGTTTGACTAATGGAAACAAGATGCTTATTTGGATGCCTACTTATGCCTCTTTAAAGTGAAATTTAACAATCCAAACTTAAGCATGCAGAGGTATGCCATTGTGAGTTGGATATTGATGGTACATTTGTGTTTTGAACCAGCTTATGAACATTGGGGTTGATAGGCAAGAATCCCAAATTTTAATGGCCCCTAATTTCTTTAAAAACACTTATGTATTCAAAAAAATGGGATTCATAGCACTTCAGTAGTGTTAAGATCAATAGGGTGCATTCATCTTATTTGGACAATGATCTTTAGGAATGATGCAAGTAGCCAGAAGGAGCTAAGGCCAAATCCTTTTGAAAAGGGGAGTTTGATGCAGAGGAAGAGCCCAAATTACCTTTACAAGTTAACTAGGTTTATAATTTCCTTGTTGGTGGTGGATTATGTCAAACAAAGCTTTTACCACAAGCTATCCAGAATTTGTAGTTTCCTATGTTAAATTTAAGCAGCTGTTTGGATAACTAAATAATCTCCCAAATTCGTGTGTCAGCTATGGTTGGATAACCCCGGATGCCTATTTTCTAAGAGGCTATGGTACGCCTCCAGAGTCTAAACATATCTTGACCTATGAGGCAAAAGCCGGACAAGGGTCAGTGCAGTTCAAGATATCCCCCACTTTGCTCATGAGGTTATTGAGCCGTCACATGGGTGAGAAATGGGTTAAGATTTTATGGGAAGTTAGTGAACATCTCCATCAAATTGTCTTTCAAAGATCTCCCCAAGTTCCTCCATTTGAGATGGTAGATGATACCAATAAGTAAGTACAAGTGTAGCAAAATTTCAATCTTGCATTTGGACAACTCATCACTCCCTTAGAAGCCTCTAATTTCAATTTTCATGTGCATAAGTTGTTGTTTGAATGTGGTTGGCTAGTGTAGATTCTTGAATCTCATTAGTCCGTATTAACCCAATAGGTGCTTAATTTCGATTGACTTATTTTTGTAGCTTGGGGAAAGGGCACTAATTTTGTGGCTATAAGTTGGCCTCCTTGTATTCACTTAGGGAATAAACTTGATTTGAGAACTAATGAATGAAAACTATAATGTTTTGTTTCTTCAACAAACAAAATATCTCTCTTTATCTCGAATACTTGTGTGGATGGTGATTGAGTCAATCCTTTAGATTAATTCTTGGCGCTTTTCTTTTGAGAATTAATTGGTGGGTTGTTAGGGTAAATGGTGGGTTGAGCCTTTATCTTAGTCATATTAAAATTATTTGCTTTTCTCCAGGATAAAAAATCCATAAAAAGTCTCGTTATTTTTTCTTTTGTTATTCAAGTCCTACATTGGTATAAGGTCTTGTTGATTGATGGTTGTTAAAGTTTTATCCGCCTTCTGAATAAGGGACCCAATTCTATATCAAATTCTTATTATAGCTAAAAGGTCCTAGTTTTTATTGATTTCTCATTACTAATAACCTCATTGTCTGCAAATGAACCCCAAAAATGCCTTGAACACATTGCCCAATCTAAAGACATCCCTAGACTCTACAAAAAGCCATCATAAAAAGGCACGGAAGCACCGGCCAGAGGCCACTACAGATAGGTCATGGTGACCCCCATGGTCCATGGTCATCTAGCCACTCTCCATGATCTTCCTTTTCTTCATCCTTTCTCCCCCCAGAGCAGCTTATGATCCCTCCGTGTTCACCCCCACACTTCGTGGTTCACTCGCTCTCCTTCTAAACCTACACCTTTTGTTTTCCCAAACCCTTTTCACCTTTTCATCTCCATACCATAGAAGATATTGTCATACTTGATCTTCAAGATCAAGTGAGAAGACTGTTAAGTCAAATAGTACAAGTGAAAAAGGCTATGAGAGAACCACCTTATTGTGAAGGTAGTTTGGACCCAAACCACTACTTGAAATGGATTCAAGTCCTTGAGGCAAGAGGTTGTTTGGATGAAGAGAGTTTTGTAATAGCGACTAAAAAAGTGTAAGCTTTTTCCCATTGTTGATTTAAATGCCTTAGGAGGGAGAGAACTTTCAGGGCAAGCCTGGAATCAAGACTTGGAGATGACTTAAATCATATATGGATGTGAGATTCTATTAAGATTTACTCTTTGAAGAGGAGGTCTTAGAAGAAAAATCCCCTATTGCACAAGAGAATATCAAGGTTCAAGATGAAAATCCTAATTAGGTCCAAGAAGAAAATGAGCTTATTTTGGGTTTTGATGACACCACGGATGAGGAAACCATCGTCATATATTAAAGCTCTCTTAGAACTCCCAATTCAGACTCAACCTCACTGGATCCTCACATTGAAGAAATAATGAAGGTTCAAACTTAAGTTCAAGCTGATAATATTATGGAGGTCCAAGATCATGTTCATAAAGTTGCTGCTTAACACATCTGTAAGCACACGGGTGTTATAGTTTAGATTCAAATATTGTTCTCAAGGACCAAAGTAATCTATCAAGTTTATGTCCTATTGAAAATGCTAAGCAATCGATCTTTTCAATGAGTTGATTTAGCTACATTAACAATCAATTGGGAATTCAATTAAACTGAAGCATTTAGGGATTCGATTCTCCAACTAAAGAGTTAGATTATAGAGTTAAGCATGCACTTCTCATAGGTTGGATGATTCAAGGAATTGCTATCCAGTTAAATTTAATCCTTTCTCTCGAAAAATACTAAATTTCCCAAATGAATTAAAGTAACACTCTTGCAAGTGCCCTTGATTTAGTCTAGATTAAAGATTTATGAATGCTAATCCTCCTCTTAACATGCAATCCTCTTTCAAGCTTTGCTAAGTCAAGTTCCATCAAGGTGATCTAATAGCTAGTTTTACTTTTCAATACTTCACTCAACTATCTAATATAAGCAAGCAAAATTGGCCAAACTTTACTCATAACATTCCAACCTCAAGATGGAAATAAATCATTCCAACATAGTTTGACCATAAGATTGAAGAAATTAAGGATTCAACTACGATACTATGGATAACAAGGCCGTAGATTAAATTAAACCACTCATTCATATTTCAAATTCAAATATAACTAACACAAGAGTTCAAGGAGAAATTTAAAGGAGAAGAAAGCTTCATGACAATGGCAGCCCTTCAATGGTGTCACAATCTCCAAGCCTCCAAGTGCAAGATTCTTCCTCCATTTCTCCCTTTTTGTCATAAAAATAAACTAAAAGTTCTAACTTATGAGAAATAGATGAGAGAGTGGTGGTGACATGATAATGGTCCCCTTGCTTTCAGCCAAAGAACACTCCTTTTAAGCATAAAACCGAGCATCTTCAATTGCAGAATGAAAGAAGATGAAGAGGTCAGCTGTTATAGGGACATTATGGTCCGTGGTGGACACCACGGACTGACCGTTATGCATGCTAGTCTTGAAATCTTCTAATCTTCTGTTGCACCACGGGCATAGGACTTAGGAACCCCTGTGAGCACTCAAGTAAGGGTCAATTACTTGGTCAAATGGTCTAAAATCCTACAAAAATAACCAAAGAACCTTATCGAAGCAGAAAACGAAAATAGGAGCATAATTTATAACATAAAGCTCATGAATTCCCAAAAAAGTGTTGCAAAACGACCCCAAAAGTGAAGTATTATAGATGCACTTATAAAACTCCCCCATGCTTGAATCGTTGCTTGTCCCAAAGCAACCCTACGATTCTCCTCAGGAAAACATTAGTAGCAGCATCAATAACCACATTGCCCAACAGTTAGCCCAAAAATCTTTTTAAACAGACAAGAGGATGAAGCTTTCAAAATATTAGCAAAGACCCACACATCGAGTATGAGAAAACCACCCAAATCATCTGTACAATGCATCAGGTAGAGCTAGGAGAATCAGTAGAACCTCACTTTAGAAATGTAACTCTCATCACTCATGTGTTCAAAATATAGCCTGGTTCACTGCAATCTCATTCTAAGGAAACAAATCTACCATAAGCTTGCTAAAACTCTCCAATTCGCCATCTCTGGGATGCAAAACACACAAGGCAATCATGAGATCTTAACAAAGGTTGTAATGAAGCTAAGAGTAGAGGTTAGGAGGGGAAAATAGAATTTGGGATTTGTGGAGTAACTAGCCAAAGACTATGAGCATAATGTTCACCTTCTAATTTTCACATAAATCGAACTCCTCAATGCAACTCATCCAATATACAGAAGAAATCCCCTAAGTGAATCCAAAATAAGAGAAAGTGCTGAAGTAAATTTCCATCCAAAATCAATGCCAAAACCCCGTTTTTTTCATGCAATTTGCCCTTCTCTTTTTTTCCCCTTTTCTTAAGAAACATTTTTGTTTTTATTTTTTTTCCAAAGAGAATGGTTATGGAAAAGATCAATAAACACAAATCAACACTTCTCTAAGATCTCTTATGACCCAACTCAAGTAGTATTAAGGGAATTTACACATAAAGCTTAGCAATCCTTTTGATGTCCAAACAAACCATGCCTAAAAAAGATAACAACACCCATAAAGTACTCTAAAGTAGAAATGAAACTCAACAGTCTTGGCTTTAAAGGATAAGTTATGTATTTAGCCAAGGCTTACATTAGAGGTTCAAATTAAGAAAAGAAGGTCAAGGCTCAAAAGGGATAACAAAGGATGAAATAGTCATCACAACAGTGGCATTTTTTGGTCAATGTAGTAGCTCATGAATTGAAAGAATGCCTCAATCATTTTTTCTTAAATATGCATGCGAAACAAGATCTTAAATGAGAGTCAAAATAAGTTCTAGAGACTTAGAATCTAGGAAGAGTCTCACATAAGAAGAAATGAGAGAATAAAGTTGATGAATTAGTCCATAAAGCTCAAATTCTCACCGGTCAACCACCAAAGCTTAACTAGCTCATTCAATCACACACATGCCAAATTACCAAGCAAAGAGTCATCGGCAATCATCCCTGTATCTAGTATGATGGTCAAATCAGGAATCGTAACTTCAAAATCTCATTATCAAACACTTTTATTCAAGTGATGCTAAAAGGATGCCACCTAGTCTAAAGATCATCATCGGAGGATTTTTTTATATTTTTTTCTTTTTTTTTTCACTACATGAAACTAAAGTTAATAAGCAAAGACTAATCCTAGATGAAAAGAATAAACCTAAATGCGCCATTAACATGCTCTAGCTGCATGAGGTTAATCCTAAAATGCAACTATGCAACCATGACTAAAATATACAATATATACATATGTAGAAGCTAAAAAGTCAGGCATCGAACACCATCAACTAACTCCCCCATGATTGGACAAAGCAGTGTCATCAATGCAAGCATATAGGTAAAAAAGGGAGGGGGAGGAATAGGAAGCAATCAGAAGAGTGGTGGGGAGGTTGACAATAAGAGATATGCCAATCTCTCCAGGTCTCAAGACAAGCCTTACAGCCATGAAAATATTACGTCTAGGTAGCAAGTATCCCACGGAGCTTGCCGTACCGTTCTTGGATAAAGTCATGAAGAGCGGTGTTCTCAAAAGCAACATAGGCTCGAAGGGATACTTGGTCCTCCTGAATGGACCAAAGTGTGGCATAAATCTTATCAAAGTCAGTGGAGGAAAGCTGGGAAGAAGAACTAGGTCGGCCTGAAGTTGTGGATAGGGGTGGAAGAGGGGTGGGGTAGACAACCCTAAGATCACCAGGTACCCAATAAAG
Source organism: Carnegiea gigantea (assembly GCA_029747015.1). Classification (NCBI taxonomy): domain Eukaryota; kingdom Viridiplantae; phylum Streptophyta; class Magnoliopsida; order Caryophyllales; family Cactaceae; genus Carnegiea; species Carnegiea gigantea. Next base: position 242,109 of record JAKOGI010001038.1, read on the forward strand.
GCTAGCCCGATGAAGTAAGGTGGTTCGCTCAACATTGGGAGGCGGCATAAGCCGATCCCTGAGATAAATCCAGCACAAATGTTTAGCCTCTACTGTGCAAAAACTTATCAGCCTAAATGCGGCTTGATTAAGCCACTAGGACCCAGAAACTCGATCCTCAAGAATGGGCTTAACATCCAAAGATCTGGCAATGGTGGTGATTACACCCCCAATTACTATTCTACGCTTAGTGCTGACAGCTGCACTATACAATTATCGAGCCAAGAAGGCCCCAAGGTTAATTTGGACACCATTTAGCATACAAGATAGGAGGTATAACTCGGACAATCTAGGAACATTCAAACTATCATTCTGAGCAAAGAAGCAACAGGCGAGAATGCCTGAGCCACTTAAATGTGAGGGTTCCTAATATGGGTGCATTTGGAAGAGCTGGTGTTGTACCTATAACTCCCTGAAAGCTCGCCTCAAAACATATTCGGATTGAATTCACAAGGAACCTGACGGTTAGGCAAGTCTAAGCTAGGTGGAAAGCCAAATATGTCATCAAAGGCATTTAGGTTTAACTCATAAAACTGCCCTCGCAAATAGAATGAAATATAGCCCACTTGACATTGAGGCCTTCAAATGACCTCAACATGTAAAGTGCTTAGAAGTTTGAGTGTGAGGTCCCGATATATATGATCTTTCATTTTAATAAAGTGCCCTATTCCCCCCCGTGCAAATAGCCACCATAGGTCATCCAACAATCCTAAATGGGTGAACAATTCCTCATCATAATGTCTAGTAGCAGCCACAACTCTACTACTTAAATAATCACAAAGCATAATATGATCAGGATGAGTCAAACCCAGTGGGTGTGGGGCGTTACATCAGGTCCCGGCAGTAGTTGTGTCTGAGAAGTCCTTTGGGTGAGCGGTGGTGTTTGGCTAGATGTTCCCACTTCCTTAGTGCTCCTTTATTTCTTTTTGAGTGCCATGGTGGATGTGTTGAGCAATGTGAGGACAACTCTCAAAAATCCTCAACAATAGAGGATTTGGGGGAGTTGGTGAGGAAGACAAATGGAGAAATTTGAAAAGTGTACTGAAAATTGAGGAAGATTAGGAAGATCATAGAGTGGATAAATGGCTTGTATGAGAAGAAAAAGAAGAAGAAGTATGAAAAAGGAGATCAGGACTTTAGAAGTTAAAAGATGGACAAGGACAGGGTGAAAGTAGGTAGTAAATGTAGGTGAAATTGTGAAAAAGAAAGTAAATGATGGAATTAGGGAAGAAATTGAAGGGAAATGGAGTGAAAATGCGTGGAGAAAGGTGAGGAATGGATAGAGTGTAATGGAGGTTTTAGAGAGAGAAAGTGGGAGGTGGAGAGAGAGAGAGCCTCGAGGAAAAAGATTAAAATGAGGAAGAAAGAAGATGAAAATGTGGAAGGAAGAAGAGTTTTGAGGAAAGTGTGGAAAGGTAAATCATGGTGCCTGCTAGCAGAATTTTTTTCCGGATTGGGTAGGTATGCTATGGACTGTATTTTTAAATACGATCAGCCCGTGGCATATCAAAAAGAGTTGATTGATTGAATAATTAATCACGACCTGTATTTTTAATGTTGGGGGTCTGTGGTGTCATTTGTCATGAACTGCTGAACACTTTTGCCCATTTCTTTTTTTACTTTTTTTTCTTTTCTATTTTTTTCAAAAGGAAAAAAAACTGCCTAAAAAAATGAAAATGAAAGCAAGATAAGGACTTGGGTTACCCCCCAGAAAGCGCTCTTTTAGGGTTAACAACTTGATCATCACCTCTATGTGCACTCAGAATCAATAAGTGTATGAACAACAGCCTTATCAATGGGCTCAACCACGAGATAACGCTTGAGCCGTTGTCCATTTACCTTGAATGTACTAGTGGATTTACCCCACATTCTACCGCACTATGAGAATGAACCTTGATGAGTTGAAATGGTCCTGACCACCGGGATCTCAGCTTGCCTGGAAATTATTTCATCTTGGAATTAAACAAAAGGACTATGTCACCTTCCTCAAATCTTTTCTTTAGAATATGCTTGTCATGCAATTGCTTGGTCCTCTCCTTGTAAATGCGGGAACTCTCATAAGCCTCTAGCCTTAGCTCATCAAGCTCATATAATTTTAAAAACCGCTTTTCACTAGCCGCTTTAATATCAAAATTGAGCATCTTAATTACCCAATAGACTTTGTGTTCCAACTCGACCGGCAAATGAAAAGACTTCCCAAACACTAAACGATACAGAGTAGTGCCTAAAAGAGTCTTACAAGCAGTTTGGTAGGCCTAAAGCGCATCATCAAGTTTTAAAGACCAATCTTTTTGGGATCGATCCACTGTCTTCTACAAAATAATCTTCAATTCTCGATAAGATAGCTCGACTTGGCCACTTGTGTAGAAATGATAAGGTCTAGCAACCTTGTGAAAACCCCCATATTTCTTCAATAGAGACTCTAAGGGCTTGTTGCAAAATGAGTGCGATTGTCACTTAAGAGAGCTCTATATGTGCCAAACCTTATAAAAACATTTTTCTAAAGGAACTTTATAACAAACATGGAATCATTAGTTAGGGTGGCAATGGCTTCCACCCACTTAGAGACGTAGTCAATAGCAATAAGGATGTAGAGATTGTTATAGGAAGGAGGAAACGGGCACACGAAGTCAGTCCCCTATATGTTAAACAACTCCTCCTCAAGAATGCCACTTTGAGGCATCTCATGCCTCTTGGAGACGTTCCTTGTTCTTTGGCATCGCTCACAAGTCATGACGAAATTTCTTGCATCTTTGAAAAGATTGGACCAATAGAAACCTACTTGGAGGACCTTTGCAATCGTCTAGTCCAGGCCAAAGTGTCCACCATAAGTTGAAGCATGGCAATCGTGTAGGACACTATGAACTTCATCATCTGGCTAGTATATTCTATATAAACCATCTCCACACAGCTTGTAAAGAAGAGGTTCCTCCCACACATAGTATTTTACATCAGAAAGGAATTTCTTCCTTTGCTAATAAGATAATCCGGGAGGCATCACCCCATACACTTTGAAATTCACCAAATCAGCATACCATGGGGTGGCTTAGTAGGAAACGGCAAGCAATTGATCATCCAAGAAGGAGTTATCAATTGGGTGCTCTTCTCTAGGAGTAAGCTTGGGGCCTAGGCGAGATAAGTGATCAGCAACCACATTCACTAACTCGAACTTATCTTTAATCTCTAAATCGAACTCTTAGAGGAGAAGAACCCATCGGATGAAGCGGGGCTTAAAAATGCACTTCTTCATTATGTGCTTCAAAGCGTCATGATCAGTGAAAATGATGACCTTGGAATTGATTAAGTAAAATCGGAACTTTTCCGAGGCAAAAACAACCTCTGGGAACTCCTTCTCTGTTGTGGCATAATTCACTTGAGCCTTATCAAGAGTTCGGCTCGCATAGTGAATAGCATAAGGCTTGTTTCCCTTCCTTTAGCCGAGAACGGCCTCCAATGTAAAATCGCTTGCATCGCACATCACTTCAAAAGAAAGCCCCCAATTCAGGGCTTGCATCATCGGAGCTATAATCAATGCCTCTCTTATCCTTAGAAAAGCACGCAAGCATTCTTCATCAAAAACAAAAGGCACATTCTTGACAAGAAAACGGGTGAGAGGTCTTGCAATTTTTGAGAAATCTTTTATGAACCGTCAGTAAAAACCAACATGTCCGAGAAAACTCCTCACACCCTTTACAGAAGTTGGTGGGGGTAATTTTTTAATCACTTCCACCTTTGCTTTGGCAACCTCGATGCCTTTGTGGGAGACAATGTGATCTAGGACAACCCCCTCTTACACCATAAAATGGCACTTCTCTCAATTCAAGACCAAATTCATATCTTCATATTTTTACAAGATTTGGACAAATTATTTGAGCAAAAGTCAAATGTTGTATCATACACAGAAAAATCATCCATAAAGACCTCCAGTATGTCCTCAATAAAATCAAAGAAAATAGCCACCATACAACGTTGAAAAGTAGTGGGGGCATTACATAACTCAAATGACATTCTTCTATAGACAAATGTTCAATAGGGACAAGTAAAGGTGGTTTTTTCTTGGTCACTAGGCTGAATAGGGATTTGGAAGAACCCCGAATACCCATCTAAGTAGGAAAAATATGAATTTGTGGCCAACCGTTTCAGCATTTAGTCAATAAAGGGAAGGGAAAAGTGGTCCTTATCGGTGGCCTTATTCAATTTCCTATAGTCCATATACATTCGCTAACCCATGAAAGTCCTAGTAGGAATTAGCTCATTATTCTCATTCTTGATGATCATTATCCTCCCATTTTTTAGGTACCACGTGGACCGAACTTACCCAGTTACTATCGAAGATAGGGTAGATATCGTCGGCTTTAAGTAGTTTTAAAATTTCTATCTTGACTACCTCTTGCATATAAGGGTTCTACCTTCTTTGGTGTTCAATTGGGAGCTTATGGTCATCTTTCATCAAAATTCAATGCATGTACACAAAAGAGCGAATTCCTTTTAGATCACCAAGAGTATATCTTATGGCCTTACGATGCATTCTAAGTACTCTAAGTAAAGAATCAATTTGAGACACACTTAAACTTGTATTAATAATCATAGGATAAGTAGAATTAGGCTCAAGAAACTCTTAACTCAAAGAGGAAGAGAGAGCTTTCAGTTCTACACCAGGGGCACGCTCCCCATCAGACTAGGGCTTCTCATGATTCACCAAGTTTTCCACCTTAGCCAGTGTTGGTGGAATTTGTGAAGAGGCTTTCAAAAATTGAGCACACATAACTACTTTGGGATTTTCATCCTTAGTAGTACTATCATTCAACATACAATACTCAAGAGGGTAATGGGAATCAAGGTTAGATACTGTTTCTCGTACCAAACTATAAACTACATTAATCGCATGATACTCATCAGAAATGGAAGGAAATTTAGAAGCCTTAAAAAAGTTAAACTCCAAATGATCATCTCCGACATCAAAGGATAACTTACCATTTTTGACATCTATACGGCACCCAGTGGTTGCTAAGAATGACCTCCCAAGAATGATAGGGCAGCATGTATCCTCTTCCATTTCAAGAATTATGAAGCCCACCGGCACATATAAATGTCCTACCCTTATCGGAACATCCTCTAAAACCCCAATTTGGTATTTGACAGAACGATCCGCTAATTCTAGGGAAATGATGGTAGGTCGCATCTCTCCTAAGTCCAAGTTTTCACATAAAGGAGCATCAAACTCACACTTGACCCCAAATCACACAAAGCACGTTTAATGGGCACATTCCCTATCAAACATGGAATTAAAAAACTACCAGGATCCTTAAACTTAGCGGGAAGCCTATTTTGGATCGTGGCACAACACTTTTTAGTCAAGACAACAATCGTATGCTCTTCTAGTTTTCTTTTATTAGACAAAATTACTTTAAAAAATTCAGTATAAGAAGGCATTTGACACAAGGCATCAACAAATGGTATGTTGATGTAGAGTTTCTTAAGTACCTTTAAAAACTTTCCAAATTGCAAATCAAGTTTAGCCTTAGCCATTCTTTAAGGGAATGGTAAAGATGGAGTAAAGGTTTTGGGGAAAGGGTCATTAGGAACCTCATGAGAATTAGAGGCATCATCATCAATCACACCCTTGGAGGGAACGGACACTTCTTTCTCAATATTCTTAACATTATCATCATGCACATCATACAAAAACTCATCATTGCTTACCCTCTTAGGTCCCTAAAGTTGTTTACCCCCTCTCACGATTGTGGCATTGCATTGCTCCCTAGGCTTTGGCTCAGGCTTACTTAGAAATCTATCGGGGTTGTAGATGAAGAGCTAGCTTAGGCAATTTGGGCTTCCAACATGTTGTTATAAGTAGTAAGCACATTAACCTTAGACGCTAATTACTTTATATACTCATCTTATTTTTGTTCCGCCAAAAGCATGCTTTCCATCATGGCGTCTAAGTTAGACTTTTGAGGGGCTTGTTGGGGAATTGGTGGTCTTTGAAATCTGGGGGGTTGCCTAGCATTCACTTAAGCTATGTTTTAAGAGGGTTAGACCTATATGAGAAACTTGGATAGTTCCTCCAACCTGGATTGTAAGTATTAGAATAGGGGTCATTGGTCAGTCTCGGGTTGAAATTATTGACATAATTGACTTGATCGCTACTGTTTTGGGCAAAAGGACTCCCAACTTGGCAATTCTCAGTCGAATGGTCAATGGAACCACATATTTCACATGATGGGGGAAGGGCACTAGAATTCACAGCATTAACACTTAATCGTTCAAACGTTAAGTCATAGCATATACTTTAGCATTAAGTAAAGAAGCTTACCTCCAATCCGCTTGGATTGGCTTCATTCGTTGGACCATTAGAAATTGTTGAGTGTCATCTCCTTGATTAAATTGTAGGCTTCTTCATCTGTCTTGCTCATCAAATTTCCAACTGCTGCTGTATCTATGGTACACCGCACTTATTGAGTGACTCCATTGTAGAAGGTTTGAATGAGCATCCACTTTTGGAGTATATGGTGGGGGCATAAGCACAATAAATCCTATTGAAAATGCTAAGCAATTGATATGTTCAATGAGTTGATTTAGCTACACTAACCAATTAATTGGGAATTCAATCAAAGTGAAGCATCTAGAGTTCGATTAGCTAAGTAAAGTGCTAGATCACAAAGTTAAGCATGCGCTGTTCATAGGTTGGATGACTCAAGGAATTGCTATCGAGTTAAATTCAAACCTTTCTCTCAAAATAAACTGAATTGTCCAAATGAATTCAACTAACACTCTTTCAAGTGCGCTTGATTTAGTCAAGGTTAAAGATTTATTAATGCTAATTCTCCTCTTAACATGCAATCCTCTTTCAAGCTTTGCTAAGTCAAGTTCTATCAAGGTGATGTAATGATGAGCTTTACTTTTCAGTACTTCACTCAACTATCTAATATAAGGATGCAAAATTGGCCAAACTTTGCTTATAACATTCCAATCTCAAGATAGAAAGAAATCATTCCAGCATAGTTTGAACACAAGATTGATGAAATTAAGGATCCAACTACAATATCCCTAGATTAAATTAAACTACTCACTCATATTTCAAATTCAACTACAACTAACACAAGAGTTCAAAGAGAAATTCAAAGGGAAGGACAGCTTTACGACAATGGCAGCCCTTCAATGGTGTCACGATCTCCAGGCTTCCAAGTGCAAGATTCTCTGTTTAATTCTCCCTTTTTGCTCCTAAAAATAAACCAAAAGTTCTAACTTATGAGAAATGGATGAGAGAATGGTGGTGAGATGATAATGGTCCCCTTGCTTTCCACCGAAAAACACCCCTTTCAAGCACAAAACCGAGCATCTTTAGCCGCACAACGAAGGAAGATGAAGAGGTTAGCTGTTACAAGGTCACCACGGTTCGTGGTAGACACCACAGACCAATTGTGGTCCTTGATGGTCATAAAATCTTCTGCTATTCTCTTGCTCCAAGTGCATAGGACTTGGGGAACCCCTATGGGCACTCAAGTAAGGGCCAACTGCTGGGTCAAATGGTTTAAAATCTTGCAAATCACCAAAGAATCCTGCCCAGGCATAAAATAAGAATAGGAGTATAAATTATAACATAAAGCCTATGAATTCCCCAAAAAAAGGCTACGAAATGACCCCAAAATGAAGTATTATAGAAGCACTTATCACTGCTATAGAAGTATGATCAATGGAAACAAGATGCTTATTGGGATCCCTGTATATGCCTCTTGAAAGTGAAATCCAACAATCCAAATTTGAGCATAAAGAGGTACGCCATTTGAGTTGGATATTGATGAATACATTTATGTTTTGAACAGGCTTATGAACATTGGGGTTGATAGGTAAGAATCCCTGCCAACACAGATGAACCAATCATAACTTATACGTCCCCATGTGTTGCTGCTAAAATGCAACCCACATGTTTGCTTAACTAGGGAACATAGATGGAAGGAATAGCAAGGCAGAGCCCAGCAAGCAACGAACCCACACATTGGCACTGATGAACTTAAGAATTATAAGGAAACAAACGATGAAATGGGTGTGTGTAAGAGGGAGCTGCGCTTAAGCAAAATAGAAGAGTTCAGCTACCAAGTAATGAATATCCGAATATCCCACTCGTTGCTCAATCAGCCGCCTTGACTGCCATTTGCACCGCAACATCCCATCACCCGGCAACGGTCAAGGGGAGGATTGTCATCTTATGTAGAATAGGATAAGGACGAGAAAATGACTGATGTGTAAAAGGCATTTTAAGGCATCTCGAAGCAAATCAGGTTCTATTTGCAGCAAGGGGATCCCCGTCGCTCAGCACCACGACACTTTCGCCGGCAAATCTCGATCCAAACTATATCCCTATATCGCAGGGGCCTCATGTTGAGCCCTTGGAAATGCTATTTAGGAAGGGCCTCTACCCCAGACGTCTCCGCATCCCGAGCAAGAGGGATTCATATAAGATACCGAATACGCACGCCAACTCGTAATAAACTAGGAGCGCTCAAAGCCTTCCCTATTGGGTAATTTCGAGTGTAAAACAATGCCGCAAGTATATGACTATTGTCGTAGTACTTGAGGGTCATCTCCTCAAGGACGATGGAAGAGATTGATGTCACTAAGGGTGAAATTAAACTAATATAGCATCATTCTAAAACAATCAACAAATAAAACTATAGATTATAACTATTCATAGGATTTCATTAGCCCCAAATAGCTTCAAATTAAGATAAGGCAAACTTAACTGTAACTAATCACATTATCTAAATAAACGAGTTAAAAAAATAAAGTGATCAAATGACTAAAGAGAATAAGAATGAAGGTATAGCAAATGAAATAAGTAGCCTAAGCTGTGAGCAAAATCAAAAGAATGAGAATTTGGGACAACCAAACAGCCCAAAATTTAGTTTGGTAGCCTGAGTGCTTACAAAATCAAAGCCCACACAATGGACTAAGCCACCTAAAATAAAGCGCAGTAGCACTGTCCAAACAGAGAACACTGAACAGGTAGAACAGAGCAGAGGGAAAGAATCAGCAGGCTAGAGATCTAATTTGACTTCCTTGCTCAATGACTTAGCCGAACCTCAAAGCTCAATCAATGGAGTTTTTCTCTATGCCCATAACACTATATTAGAAACAAAACTTATAGACCCGAACTGAAATTTGAAGGGAAGTATAGCAGAAAAGACAGAGTACCAATCGACCAACTCACCACCAAAAAACACATTCATCAAAGTTCACTTGCCCATTTAAAATTACAAAAACAAAAGAAGAAGTGGCTGAAAATTCCTAACACGAAATGCAAAATCGAAGGGCATAGGGGAATGAACGAAAATCTATAAACAGGACAAAATTTATGCTCTTTGAATCACCAATCGTTCACAAGCTATGGATATCAAGAAGCTACTCTAGTTATACACAATTTGATCATGAAAACAGGAACTGGAATTCGAAATCAAAAAGCAGAAATCAAAACCCTAAATTACCAAGCAATACTCGAATTAAACCCTAGATTATCTAAAACTGGAATAATAACTAACTAATATCCTAAAACAAAAACCTAAATTAATACCTAATTGCCGCTGTGTCTGATTTATACTCTAACTCGGCTTCATCTTACCCGTTAATTTACGCCTGATGTGGATGGTGGGATGATGACGCGCTAGCTATGGGATGCTAATGGATGAGGATGGAGGTGGTGTAGCGGCTGGAGAGGACGGTGTCGATGCTAATGGTGTTGTGGTTAAGTGGGAGTGCCAGTTCGAGGGAGAGATGAGTTCGAAGAGATCAAGATAAAGGGGGTTTTCGGAGGTCTCTCCTGCCCGAGAGGAGAGAGAAAGCGAGGGATAAGGGGGGTATGATGCACGTGTGGCATGCGTGACCGAGTAGGTTTTAGGTTTAAATTATTTTTGTTTGGATTTTTTTCTACTTTTTGGGTCATGAGATAGTGGGTTAATTTCTTCATTTTTTTATGCTTTTTCCCAATTTATTGAACACCTACAAAGCAAAATAAAATCAAATAAAATTCTAAAAATAATAATTATTTTAGCATAAACTAAGCATAAGGGTATTATGCAAATAGCATATTTTTGGCACAAACAAATACCCTCACACCAAGATTTTTCTCGTCCTTAAGTAAAACAACTAAACTGCCTAAAAAGAAATAAAAAATAAGAAAAAGAAAATCCCAACTCACTGTCTAGGAATCACAATTGTATTTAGCATATGCAACAAGTCATTTAAGCCCCTCGGTTTCCCAAGTGGACGAGTTCTCGTTAGGATTTTCAAATGAAATACCCACAAAATTATTTCAAAAACAAAGGAAAATCTTTTTGAGTTTTTTTTTTTCCAAAACAAGAACATATATATACAAGTGATGGGGAAATCAATCAGGCTTGCATCACCCTAGTAACCAAGTCACAAAGTGTATACAAATAGAATGCACAATCAAGAGATACCTAAGTCAAAGGAAATATCCCTACTCTGATTTTTCACCCTACACACAATATGCAATGATATATACACCTTGGTGCATGTGTTACTGTGTATCAACTCTTATGAATCAAGTTGCTAATATCGACACAATCCCCATTTACTTGCCTAATTGCCTTATTTGCTCCCTTTTTTTACTTTTTTCTCTTTTTTTTTTTTCAAGAATAACAACGCACGCATCCTAAACCCGCTTGACTTACAACTGTTCGGGCCTTCCCTAAAAACAGGTTTTGTTCGATTGTGCAAAACATTTATTTCATTGCCTAAACAGATGCGTAATCAAGTAAAACAGCACATATTCAAGCTAATCAAAGATATGAAATAAAGATAGAGGCTATGAACATTTGTGCCTGGGTTTTTATTCACTTTTTTTCTCTTTTTCTTCTTTTTTGCATTTTTCAAGAGCTCAAAAGGGAACTTTAACAAACAAGAAGTTGAACATGCCAACTTAACAACACGATCCAAAGAATTGATGATAAAGTGAGCACGGTAGCACAAAATCACATATATGGGATGGGGTTATTATGAAAAATCAAATATACATGCTCGACTAGACATCTCATCATAAAAACTCTATTTATATAGAACTTAATAACCTAGCCAAATGAGATCACAATCGCCCAAGAAAGAACACAAATCCCAAAAAAAATCAAAATTTTTTTTGAATTTTTGAAAATTTTTGAAAAATATGTAGAAATTATTGCGCCTCACCCCCACACCAACACTTCACAATGTCCTCATTGTGAGAACTAAGGAGCCAAAAAGCAATCACACAAGATATATAACCATAAAACCACAACAAAGTCATAGGTATATACAAACTAGGATACCATCAAAAATCAAAAACAAAACCAAAAACTAAATAACCAAAATCAAAATCACAAAAGACAAGCAAAAGCAAAGCCAACTCTAAAACTAACCAAACCACTAAATGACCAAAATCAAAACCAAAGCAAAACAAAACAAGACCAAACATACTTAATCACCAAAATAAAAGCCAAAACCGCAACCACAACAGAAACCAAAACAAACTGAAACACACATATTTAAAAAAACCCAAAAACCAAAACCACAAAAAAAAAAAAACCAAAACATAACCCAAAGCCAAAACCAACCAAACAAAAATAGACCAAAACACATCTAATCACTAAAACAAAGAAGACCACAGATTAGACAACAAAACAAACTATAAAACAAGAGCAACATAAACCAAAAGAAACGCAAAACAAACAAGAGACAAAAGAAAAGAAAAACCAATGGAACAAGAGCAAAGAACTAATCTCCTATTTACAAAAACTTACCACCAATAACTAAAACATCATAAAAACAAAAATACCCAACATAAACAAGGAACTACCACATACAAAACAAAACAAAATAAGACTCATCAAAAGAAAAAGAAATAAAATACAAAATCAAAAAGAAAACCACTAAACACCAAAAAGGAAAATGAAACACACATACCTAAAACGAACCCAATATATTGAAAAGAATAAAGCCAAAGAAAAACAAAACCTACAAAACCAAGGAAAACAGAATATACAACTCAAACAAATACAAAAACAATCTTGGATATCCATAACTATTCATAATTCTTGACATCCACAACTAACAAGTATTCATCAAATAATAACACAATCAAGGGTGATCATAACCAATATGGCTCAACAAATCCCAAATTGTTCCTCAAGATCGATTACTCATACAATCACAATCTTAAATATCTACAACTAAGTACGAAAGAAATGAAAACAATCCTAAACATCCACAATTATGTATAAAAAGAAAGAAAAGATATGAAAAGGATAAGAGTAGAGAGTGGAACAATCATACCAGGTTGGGCGCTGATTATACCCAAACTAAATGCCTCACTCAGATGGTATCGAGGATGTCCATGGAGCATTAGTCGCTCTATCACAACCCATAAGCTGCTACTCGTATCAAAACCCACCAACCATCGAGGCAGCTTATTAAACATCCGGGTTCAATCCTCACCAAAATGAAAGTAGTTAGAAAGAAGAGGTGGAGCCCAAATACAGTGCATAAATGCACTGCAACTCAAGGCTCTCTTGAGCTTATCAAAGCTCTCAGCCCAAATAGAAAAGAGATGTGTATATGTAAAATTAGATGCACAAGTCAATGATCTAACAAAGATATGGCTATATGAATGCATAGACCATCGAGAGTACTCTAATGATCAAAATGAAACACATCATCTCTAAAACAGGAGGGGAAAGGACCAAAGCAAGGCTAATCCAATGAAATGTGAAAATCAAAGCTCAAAGTAAGGCCCAAAGTCAAATTCTTCGCCACAAAGTGATCCACAAGTCTCTTTATGTCACTATCATCAAAAGTCTGTCCTAAACAGGGACTACCAAGCACAAAAGTCTTAGCCTATATAAAAATAGAGTCGGGTGGGCGTAAAGAAGAATGAAGAATAGGGAGGGTGGACAAAAGAGATGAAATGGGGGAGGCAGGACCTAAGTTAGGGGAAGACTTATCACAAAAGGGATCAATAAGCTCGATGTGAGGTGAAACCTCACTAAACTCCTCATCAAAAGACTCATCAAAAGAATGTTCCTCAGAAAAAGTATCCTCTGACTCAACTCGTATGCCACACTAATCATCTAAACTAGCCTCAATCTCAAATCTCCCTCCTTAAACTCTCCTAAGGGAGCCAAGGAAAGAGAGGGGTCTGGGGTGATCGGGACATCCTCAGAGGTGTCCAAAAGAGTGCTAGTCTCAAAGAGAGATGCAAAAGGTGATGACTCCTAACATCAAAGTCATCACATGACCTAAGATCAGTCTTGAGTAAACTTTGCAAGTAAATCTCCCTATTAAAGGCAGCCAATGCCTCTAATCTGTGTGGTCTACCAAGCAACGGATAAGTATCAACATCATGGTCAAAGGAATCACAATAATCACATGAAACAGAAGCACATAGAGCATGAGAGTGCTCATAAGATAGACCCTCAAGCATACTCTTATCTAAAGGTGTAGCATGCATCGTATAAGGGTCGGGAGAGGGACAACTAAGGGTTTCTCTAGCATTGTTACACTCCCACATATTATGAGCCAAATATTTCAAAGAAATCCAAAATCTCATCAGGAGTCTTAGTGAATAAACAATCTAAACCCCCGCGGTACATAGTCTCAATATGATCCCTATGTTCATCATGAAGACCCTCAAAGATCACTTGGCAAATTTCCCATTTCTCAAAATAATGATCAACACTTTGAGCACGAAATTCATTCAATCTACGTAAATATCACCAAAATACTTCATGCTCAAACTGAGGGAAATAGAAACTTACCATTTCTATTTAAAGTTTTTAAGGTTTTTCAATTTTTAGGGGTTTTCAAATTTTTCTAAGTTTTTGCAATTTTTGGCTTTTCTATTTTTTTTTGGGGATTTTTTTGGATTTCAAGAAATAACTACGCTAAGTCACACTTAATAATGAAATAAAGAAAGCAAGATAAATCATGTGCAACTTATAAGAAAGAAACAGAAAAAGAAAATGTGACCCCAATCTCATGCCGTCGTCCACGACAACGGCGCCGAAAACTTATTAGATAATTTCGAGTGTAAAATAATACCGCAAGTATACGACTATCATTGTAGTACTTGAAGGTCATTCCCTCAGGGATGATAGAAGAGATTGAGGTCACTAAGTGTGAAATTAAACTAATCTAGCATCATTCTAAAATAATAAACAAATAAACTATAGATTACAACTATTCATAGGATTTTATTAGCCCCAAATAGCTTCAAATTAAGATAAGGCAAACTAAAATGTAACTAATCACATTATCTAAATAAACGAGATTAAAAAAAAAGTGATCAAGTGACTAAAGAGAGCAAGAATAAAGGCATTGCAAATGAAATAAGCAGCCTAAACTGTGAGCAAAATCAGAAGAATGAGAACTAGGGATTTAGAAATTAACCAACCAAACAGTCCAAATTTTGGTTTGATAGCCTGAGTGCTTCCAAAATCCAAGCTCACGCAACGGATTAATCCACCTAAACTAAAGTCCAGCAGCATTGAAATTTAGCACTGTCGAACAGAGAACACTGAACAGGCAGAACAAACTAGAGGAGAAGAATCAGCAGGCTAGAGATCTGATTCGGCTTATTTACTCAATGAGCTTGGTCGAACCTCAAAACTCCATCAATGGAGTTTTGATCTATGCCCAGAACTCTATATCATAAACAAAACTTGCAGACTCGAACTTAAATTTGAAGTGAAACAGAGCAGCAAAGGCCGACTACCAATCGACCCATTAACCATTAAAACTAACATTCATCAAAGTTCACTTGCCCATTTTACATCAATTTTAAATAGAAACAAAAGAAGAGGCTGAAAATTCGGGACACGAAATACGAAATGGAAGGGCATAGGGGAATTAACGAAAAACTGCAAATAGATCAAAATTTGTGCTCTTTAAATCACTAATCGTTCACAAGCTACGAATATCAACAAGTTAACCTCATTATACACAATTTGAATATGAAATCGGGACCTAGAATTTGAAATCAAAAATTGAAATCAATACCCTAAATTGCCAAACAATACTCGAATTAAACTGTAGATTATCTAAAACTGAAATAATAAAAAAACTAAAACCCTAAAACAAAAACCTAATTAGGACCTAATCGCCGCTGCCTCTAATTTATACTCAAACCCGGCTTCATCTCACCCCTGGTTTGTGCCTAATGTGGATGGTGGGATGATGATGTGCTCGCTATGGGATGCTAGTGGATGAGGATGGAAGTAGCGGCCGGAGATGATGGTGTCGATGCTAATGGTGCTATGGTTAAGACCGAGTCCCAGATTGAGAGAGAGATGGGTTCGAAGAGATAAAGATAGAGGGGGGTTTTGGGGGTTTCTCCTACCTGAGAGGAGAGAGAAAGCGAGGGATAAGGGGGTAGGATGCACGTGCGCCATGCATGTCCGGGTAGGTTTTAGGTTTAATTTATTTATTTTTTTTGAATTTTTTTTTCTAATTTTTGGGTTACGAGATAGTGGGCTAGTTTGTTTCATGCTTTTTCTCGATTTATTAAACACCTACAAAGCAAAATAAAGTCAACTAAAAATCTAAAAATAACAATTATTTGAGCATAAATTAAGCATAAGGGTATTGTATAAATAGCATACTTTTGGCACAAACAAATACCCCTACACTAAGATTTTTCTCGTCCTTAAGTAAAACAACTAAACTACCTAAAAAGAAATGGAAAAAAAGAAAAAGAAAATCCTAACTCACTTTTGTAGGAATCACGGTTGCATTTAGTGTATGTAACAAGCCCTTTAAACCCCTCAATTTTCCAAGTGGATAAGTGAGGTTTCGCGAGATTCTTCAAGTGAAATGCCGACAAAATTATTTCAAGAACAAACGAAAATCTTTTTGTTTTTTTTTTCAAAGCAAGAACATATATACAAGTGATGGGGAATCATGTACACAATCAAGCAATTGCATCACCCTAGTAACCAAGCCACAAAGTATATACAAATAGAATTTGCAATCAAGAGATAACTAAGTCAAAGGAAGCATCCCAACTCTCATTTTTCACCCCACACATAATATGCAATGATATATACACCTTGGTGCATCTGTTAATGTGTATCAACTCTTATGAATCAAGTTGCTAACATCGATACAATCCCCGTTTCCTTGCCTAATTGCCTTATTTACTCCCTTTTTTTCCTTTTTCTCTTTTTTTTTAAGAATGACAACGCACACACCCTAAATCCACTTGACTTACAATTGCTCGGGCCTTCCCTAAAAAGGGGTTTTATTCAATTGTGCAAAGCACTTATTCCATTACCCAAACAGATGCGTAATCAAGTAAAATAGCACATATTCAAGCCAATTAAAGATACGAAATAAAGATAGTGGCTATGAAAATTGGTGCCCGGGTTTTTATTCACTTTTTAGACTTTTTTTCTCTTTTTCTTCTTTTTTTTCATTTTTCAAGAGCTCAAAAGACAACTTCGACAAATAAAAAGTTTCACATGCGAACTTAACAACAAGACCCAAGCAATTGACGATAAAGTGAGCAAGGTAGCATTAAATCACATATAAGAGACGGGGTTATTATGAAAAATCAAATATACATTCTCAACTAGACATCTCTTCATGAAAACTCTATTTAGAAATAACTTAATAATCTAGCCAAATGGGATCACAATCGCCCAAGAAAGAACACAAATTCCAAAAGAAAAACAAAAATTTTTTTGAATTTTTAAAAATTTTTGAAAAATATGTACAAATGGGTAGCTCACCCACACGCCAAAACTTTAGAATGTCATCGTTGTGAGAACTAAGGCGCCAAAAATCAATTACATAAGCTATACAACCGTAAAGCCACGATAAAGTCACAGGTACATACAAACTCTGACACCATCAAAAATCAAAAACAAAACCAAAAACAAAATGACCAAAATCAAAATAACAAGAGCAAAGCAAAAACAAAATCAAGTCTAAAACAAACCAAACTACTAATGACCAAAATCAAAACCAAACCAAAACAAAACAAGACGCAAACGTACTTAATCAACAAAATAAAGATCAAAACCACAACCATAACTGAAACCTAAACAAAACCAAACACACATATGTACAAAAACGAAAAACGAAAATCACAAAAGAAAAACCCAAAACCAAAACCAAACAAAAATAAACCAAAACACACCTAATCACCAAAACAAACAAGACCAAGGATTAAACAAGAAAACAAACTATAAAACAAGAGCAAGCTAAACCAAAAGAAACCTAAATAAAACAAGTGACAAAAGAAAAGAAAAACCAATGGAACAAAAAGGAAGAACAAATCGCCTAATTACAAAAACTTGCCGCCAATAACTAAAACATCCATAAAAAAACAAAAATACACAACAAAAACAAGGAACTACCAAATAGAAAACAAAACAAAACAAGACTCATCAAAAGAAAAACAAATTACAAAATACAAACAAAAAACCACTAAACACCAAAAAGGAAAATGAAACACACATACCTAAAACAAAACCAATACATTGAACGAAAACAAAGTCAAAGAAAAATAAAACCCACAAAACCAAGGAAGACAAGACATACAACCCAAACAAACACAAAAACAATCCTAGATATTCACAACTATTCACAATCCTAGATATTCACAACTATTCACAATCCTAGATATTCACAACTAATTAACAAGTATTCACAAAATAATAAAACAATCAAGGGTGATCATAGCTAATACAGCTCAACAAATCCCAAATTGCTCCTCAAGATCGATCACCCATACAATCACAATCCTAAATATCTACAACTAAGTACAAAAGAAAAGAAAACAATCCCAAATATCCACAACTATGTACAAAAGAAAAGAAAAGAAATTAAAAAGAGAAGAGGGCAGGATGGAACGATCATACCACGTTGGGTACTGATTGTAGCCAAACTAAATGCTTAGCTCAGATGGTATCAAGGAGGTCTACGGAGCATCAGCTGCTCCATCACAACCCATAAGCTGCTACTTATACCAAAACCCTTCAACGATTGAAGCAGCTCATCAAACATCCGGGCTTAATCCTCACCAAAATGAAAGCAATTAGAAATACGAGGTGGGGCCCAAATACAGTGCATAAATGCAATGTAATTCGAGGCTCTTTTGTGCCTATTAAAGCTCTCAGCCCAAATAGACAAGAGATGTGTATATGTAAAATCATATGCACAAGTCAATGGTCTAGCAAAGATATGGCTATATGAGTGCATAGACCATCGAGAGTACTCTGTTGATCAAAATAAAACACATTATCTCCAAAAGGGGAGGGGAGAGGACTAAAGCAAGGCCAATCAAATGAAATGTGAAAATCAATGCTCAAAGGAAGGCCTAAAGCCAAGTTCTTCACCTCAAAGTGATCCATGAGTCTCCCTATATCACTATCATCAAAAGTCTGATCTAAACACGGACTACCAAGCACAAAAGTCTCAGGCTATGCAAAAATAGACTCAGGAGGACTAAAGAAGAAGGAAGAAGAGGGACGACGGATGAAAGAGATGAAATAGGAGGGGCGGGGCCTAAGTTAGGGGAAGACTTATCATAAAAGCGATCAATAAGCTCGATGTGAGGTAAAACCTCACTAAACTCCTCATTAGAAGACTCATCAAAGGAATGTTCCTCAAAAAAGGTATCCTCTGACTCAACTCATATGCCATACTGATCATATAAACTAGCATCGGTCTCAAATCTCCCTCCTCAAACTCTCCTAAGGGAGCCAAGGGAAGAGAAGGGTTCGAGGTGATCGGGACATCCTCAGACGTGTCCAAAGGAGTGCTAGTCTCAAGGGGAGATGCAAAAAGTGATGACTCCTAACATCAAAGTCATCACATGACCTAAGGTCAGTCTTGAGTAAATTTTGGAAGTAAATCTCCCTATTAAAGGCAGCCAATGCCTCTAATCTGTGTGATCTACCAAACAATGGGCAAGTATCAACATCGTGGTCAAAGGAATCACGACAATCACATGAAATGAAAGCATCTGCAGCATGAGAGTGCTCACAAGATAGACCCCCAAACAGGCTCTCATCTAAAGGTGTAGCATGCATGGTATGAGTGTCGGGAGAGGGATAACTAAAGGTCTGTCTAGTATTGTCGTACTCCCACATATTATGAGCCAAATATTTCAAAGAAATCCCAAATCTCATCAGGAGTCTTAATGAATAAACAATCTAAACCCTCGGGGTACATAGTCTCAACGTGACCCCTATATTCATCATTAAGACCCTCAAAGATCGCTTAGTAAATTTTCCATTTCTCAAAACAATGATCAACACATTGAGTACGAAATTCATTCAATCTACTCAAATATCACTAAAATACTTCATGCTCAAACGGAGGGAAATAGAAACTTACCATTTGTTTTTGAAGTTTTTAAGGTTTTTTAATTTTTAGGGGTTTTTAAGTTTTTTTAAGTTTTTTCAATTTTTAACTTCTTTATTTTTTTGGGGGATTCTTTCAGATTTGAAGAAATAACTAAGCTTAGTCACACTTAATAATGATATAAAGAAAGTAGGATAAATCATGTGCAACTAATAAGAAAGCAATAGAAAAAGAAAATGTGACCCAATCCCATGTCGTCGTCCGACAACGGTGCCAAAAACTTGTTGGATAATTTCGGGTGTAAAATAATGCGGCAAGTATACGACTATCATTGTGGCACTTGAGGGTCATCCCCTCAGGGACGATGGAAGAGATTAAGGTCACTAAGTGTGAAATTAAACCAATCTAGCATCATTCTAAAATAGTAAATAAATAAAGCTATAGATTACTACTATTCACAAGATTTCATTAGCCCCAAATAGCTTTAAATTAAGATAAAGCAAACTTAAATGTAACTAATCACATTATCTAAATAAACGAGTTAAAAAAATAAAGTGATCAAGCGACTAAAGAGAGGAAGAATGAAAGTATAGCGAATGAAATAAGTAGCCTAAACTGTGAGCAAAATCAGAAGAATGAGAATTAGGGATTTAGAGATTAACAAACCAAACAGCCCAAATTTTGGCTTGATAGCCTGAGTGCTTGCAACATCCAAGCTCACACAATGGATTAAGCCATCTAAACTAAAGCCCAGTAGCACTGTTCAAACAGAGAACACTGAACAGGTAGAATAGAGCAGAGGGGAAGAATCAGTAGGCTAGAGATTTGATTAGGCTTCCTTACTTAATGAGCTTGGCCGATCCTCAAAGCTGCATCAATGTAGTTTTTCTCTATGCCCAGAACACTATGTTAGAAACAAAACTTGCAGACTCGAACTGAAATTTGAAGCGAAACACAGCAGCAAAGGCCGAGCACCAATCGAACCATTCACCATCAAAATCACCATTTCATCAAAGTTCACTTGCCTATTTCACAATAATTTTAAATAGAAACAAAAGAAGAAGAGGCTTAGAATTCGAAACACAAAATGAGAAATCGAAGGGCATAGAGGAATGAATGAAAATCTACAAACAGATAGAAATTTATGCTCTTTGAATCACCAATCGTTCATAAGCTACCCTAATTATACGCAATTTGAACATGAAAACGGGACCTAGAATTCAAAATCAAAAATTGAAACCAAAACCCTAAATTACCAAACAATACTCGAATGAAACCCTAGATTATCTAAAACTGGAATAATAACTAACTAAAACCCTAAAAGAAAAAGCCAAATTAAGACCTAACCACCGCTGTCTCTGATTTATGCCCAAACCCGGCTTCACATCACCTCTTGATTCACGCCTAATGTGGACGGTGGGATGATGATGTGCTGGCTATGGGATGCTAGTGGACGAGGATGGAGGTGGTGTAGTGGCTGGAGATGATGGTGTCAATGCTAATGGTGTTATGGCTAAGAGCGAGTGCTAGTTCGAGGGAGAGATGAGTTTGAAGAGATGAAGATAGGGGGGTTTTGGGGGTCCCTCTTACTCGAGAGGAGAGAAAAAGCGAGGGATAAGGGGGTAGGATGCACGTGCGCCACATGTGGTCGGGTAGGTTTTAGGTTTAATTTATTTTTGTTTTGACTTTTTTTCTAATTTTTGGGTCATGAGATATTGGGGCAGTTTCTTCATTTTTCATGCTTTTTCCCAATTTATTCAACACTTACAAAGCAAAATAAAATCAAATAAAAATCTAAAAATAACAATTATTTGAGCATAAATTCAATATAAGAGTATTGTATAAATAGCATATTTTTGGCACAAACAAGTACTCCCACACCAAGATTTTGCTCATCCTTAAGTAAAACAACTAAACTACCTAAAAAGAAACGGAAAAAAGGAAAAATAAAATCCTAACTCACTTTTATAGAAATCACGGTTGCATTGAGCATATGCAACAAGCCCTTTAAACTCCTCCGTTTCCCAAGTGGACAAGTGAAGTCTCGTGAGGATTTTCAAGTGAAAAACCCACAAAATTATTTCAAGAACAAAGAAAAAGTGATGGGGAAATCATGTACATAATCAGGCAATTACATCACCCTAGTCACCAAGCCATGAA
The DNA here is from genome assembly GCA_029747015.1 of Carnegiea gigantea. Taxonomy (NCBI): domain Eukaryota; kingdom Viridiplantae; phylum Streptophyta; class Magnoliopsida; order Caryophyllales; family Cactaceae; genus Carnegiea; species Carnegiea gigantea. The sequence goes on from JAKOGI010001038.1 coordinate 263,664, forward strand.
GTATATACGAATAGAATGTACAATCAAGAGATAAGTCAGTCAGAGGAATCATCTCAACTCTCATTTTTCACCCCACACACAATATGCAATGATATGTACACCTTTGGTGCATGTGCTAATGTGCATCAACTCTTATGTATCAAGTTACTAACATCAACACAATCCCCGTTTCCTTGCCTAGTTGCCTTATTTGCTCCCTTTTTTTCCTTTTTTCCCTTTTTCTTAAAGAATAACAATGCACACACCCTGAACCTACTTGACTTACAACTTTTCGGGCTGTCCCTAAAAAGGGGTTTTATTCAATTGTGCAAAGCACTTATTTCATTGCCCAAACAAATGCGTAATTTAGTAAAATAGCACATATTCAAGCCAAATTAAATATATAAAATAAAGATAGTGGCTATGAACATTTGTACCCAGGTTTTTACTCACTTTTTAGACTTTTTGTCTCTTTTTCTTCTTTTTTCACATTTTCCAAGAGCTCAAAAGAGAACGTTAACAAACAAAAAGTTCCGCATGCCAACTTAACAAGGTCAAAGGAATTGACGATAAAGTGAGCAAGGTAGCACAAAATTACACATATGGAATAGGGTTATGATGAAAAATCAAATATACATCCTCAACTAGACATTTCATCATGAAAACTCTATTTACTTATAACTTAATAACCCAGCCAAACGGGATCACAATCACCGAAGAAAGAACACAAATCCCAAAAGAAAAACAAATTTTTTTTTTTAAATTTTTGAAAGTTTTCGAAAAATATGTACAAATGGGCAGCCCACCCATAGACCAAAACTTCACATTGTCGTCATTGTGAGAACTAAGGTGCCAAAAAGTAATCACACAAGCTATACAATCGTAAAACCACAACAAAGTCACAGGTATGTACAAATTAGGACACCATCAAAAATTAAAAACAAAACCCAGAATGAAATAACCAAAATCAAAATCACAAAAGAAAAGCAAAAACAAAACCAACTCTAAAATAGACCGAACCACTAATGACCAAAATCAAAACCAAACCAAAAAAAAACGCAAGACCCAAACATACTTAATCACCAAAATAAAATCAAAACCGCAACCACAACTGAAACCAAAACAAAACCAAACATAGATATTTGCAAAAACCAAAAAACAAAATCACAAAAAAAAACCCAAAACCAAAATCAAAGCCAAACAAAAATAGACCAAAACACAACTAATCACCAAAACAAACAAGACCAAGGATTAAATAACAAAACAAACTATAAAACAAGAGCAAGCTAAACCAAAAGAAACCCAAAACAAAACAAGAGACAAAAGAAAAGAAAAACTAATGGAACAAAAAGGAAGAACAAATTGCCTAATTACAAAAATGTACCACCAATAACTAAAACATCCTTAAAAAAACAAAAATACACAACATAAACAAGGAACAACCAAATAGAAAACAAAACAAAACAAGACTCATCAAAAGAAAAACAAACAAAATACAAAATCAAAAAAAAAAACCACTAACACCAAAAAGGAAAATGAAACACACATACCTAAAACAAAACCAATACATTGAACAAAAACAAAGTCAAAGAAAAACAAAACCCACAAAACCAAGGAAAACAAAACATACAACTCAAACAAACACAAAAACAATCCTAGATATTCACAACTATTCACAATCCTAGATATTCACAACTAATTAACAAGTATTCACAAAATAATAAAACAATCAAGGGTGATCATAGCTAATACGGCTCAACAAATCCCAAATTGCTCCTCAAGATCGATCACCCATACAATCACAATCCTAAATATCTACAACTAAGTATAAAAGAAAAGAAAACACTCCTAAATATCGACAACTATGTACAAAAAAGAAAGAAAAGAAATGAAAAAGAGAAGAGGGCAGGATGGAACGATCATACCACGTTGAGTACTGATTGTAGCCAAACTAAATGCCTCGCTCAGATGGTATCGAGGAGGTCCATGGAGCATCAGCCGCTCCATCACAGTGCATAAGCTACTACTCCTATCAAAATCCACCAACAATCGAAGAAGCTTATCAAACATCCGGGCACAATCCCCACAAAAATAAAAGTAGTTAGAAACAAGAGGTGGAGCTCAAATAAAGTGCATAAATGCAATGCAACTCAAGGCTCCCTTGAGCTTATCAAAACTCTCAGCCCAAATAGAAAAGAGATGTGTACATGTAAAATTAAATGCATAAGTTAATGGCCTAACAAACATATGGCTATATGAATGCATAGACCATTGAGAGTGGTCTAAATGATTAAAATGAAACACATCATCTCTAAAAGAGGAGGGGAGAGGACCAAAGCAAGGCCCAACAAATCAAATGTGAAAGTCACAGCTCAAAGGATGGCCTAAAGTCAAATCTTTCACCTCAAAGTGATCCGCAAGTGTCTTTATGCCACTATCATAAAAAGCTGATCTAAACAGGGACTACCAATCACAGAAGTTTTAGAGTCTACCAAAATAGACATGAGATGGCCTAAAGAAGAAGGAAGAATAGGGAGGGGGGAAGAAAGAGATGAAATGGGAGGGGCAAGACCTAAGTCAGGGGAAGACTCATCAACAAAGGTGTCAATAAGCTTGATATGAGGTGAAACCTCACTAAACCCCACATCGGAAGGCTCATCAAAAGAATGTTCCTCACAAAAAGTATCCTCTAACACAACTTGTATGCCACACTGATGATCTAAACTAGCATTAGTCTCAAAACCATCTCCCTCCTGAAGCTCTCCCAAGGGAGCCAAGGGAAGAGAGTGGTCGGGGATTATCATGACATCCTCAACAACGTCTAAAGGAGTGCTAGTCTCAAAGGTAGATATAAAAGGTGATGAGGGATCACTCAAAACATTACGATCATCAAAATATGTATCATCATAACAATCATGTCCTAAAGGAATCAATCCCTCACTCCTAACATCAAAGTCATCATAAGACCTAAGGTCAGTCTTGAGTAATTTTACTAGTAAATCTCCGTATTCAAGGTAGCCAATGCCTCTAATCTATGTCGTCTACCAAGCAATGGACAAGTATCAGCATCATGGTCAAAGGAATCACAATAATCACATGAAATAGAAGCACATGGAGTATGAGAGTGCTCACAAGATAGACCTTCAAACAGACTCTCATCTACAGGTGTAGCATGAATCGTATAAGGGCCAGGAGAGGGACAACTAAAGGTCTCTCTAGCATTGTCATACTCCCATGTATCATGAGCCAAATGCTTAAAGAAATCCCAAATCTCATTAGGAGTCTTAGTGAATAAACAATCTAAGCCCCCGTGGTACATAGTCTCAACGTGACTCCTATATTGATCATTAAGACCCTCAAAGATCACTTACCAAATTTTCCATTACTTAAAATAATGTTGAACACATTGAGCATAAAATTCATTCAATCTACTCAAATATCGCCAAAACACTTCATACTCAAACTGAGGGAAATAGAAACTTGCCATTTGTTTTTGAAGTTTTAACGGTTTTTCAATTTTTAGGGGTTTTCAAGTTCTTCTAAGTTTTTTTCAATTTTTGACTTTCCCAATGTTATTTTTTTGGATTTTTTTGGATTCCAAGAAATAACTAAGCTAAGTCACACCTAATTACGAAAATAAGAAAACGAGATAGTGGCTATGAACATTGGTCTCGGGTTTTTATTCACTTTTAGACCTTTTTTCCTCTTTTTCTTCCTTTTTCGCATTTTTCAAGAGCTCAAAAGGGAACTTTAACAAACAAAAAGTTACACATGGCTTAACAACAAGGCCCGAGGAATTGATGATAAAGTGAACAAGGTACCACAAAATCACACACAAGGGATGAGCTTATTATGGAAAATCAAATGTACATCCTCAACTAGACATCTCATTATGAAAACTCCATTTACATATGACTTAATAGCCTAGCCAAAGGGGACCACAATTGATCACGAAAGAACACAAATCCCAAAAGAAAAAAAAAATTTTGAATTTTTGAAAATATTCAAAAGATATATACAAATGGACAGCTCACCCACACACCAAAACTTCTTAGTGTCATCATTGTAAGAACTAACGTGCCAAAAGCAATCACATAAGCTATACAACCACAAAACCACAACAAAGTCACAAGCATATACAAACTAGGACAACATCAAAAACAAAACGAAAAATAAAATAACCAAAATCAAAATAACAAAAGACAAACAAAAAGAAAACCAACTCTAAAACAAACCACTAATGACCAAAATCAAAACCAAACCAAAACAAAACAAGACCCAAGCATACCTCATCACCAAAATAAAAATCAAAATCAAAACCACAACTGCAACTGAAACCAAAACAAAACCAAACACACATATTTACAGAAACCAAAAACCGAAATCACGAGAGAGCAAAATAAAAACCAAAACCAGACAAAAATAGACCAAAACACCCCTAGTCATGAAAACAAACAAGACCAAGGATTAAACAACAAAACAAACTATAAAACAAAAGCAAGCTAAACCAAAAGAAACCCAAAACAAAACAAGAGACAAAAGAGAAGAAAAACCAATGGAACAAAAAAGAACTAATCTGCTATTTACCAAAACTTACCACCAATAACTAAAACTTCCTTAAAAAAAAAAAATACCCAACATAAACAAAGGAACTACCAAATACAAAACAAAACAAAACAAGACTCATCAAAATAAAAACAAACAAAATACAAAATCAAAAACAAAACAGCTAACACCCAAAAGAAAAATGAAACACACAGACCTAAAACAAAACCAATATATTGAACAAAAACAAAGTCAAAGAAAAACAAAACCTACAAAACCAAGGAAAATAAAACATACAACTTAAATAAACACAAAAATAATCCTAGATATCCATAACTATTCACAATCCTAGATATCCAACACTAACAAGAATTACCAAAATAATAACACAATTAAGGGCGATCATAGCCAACACGACTCAACAAATCCCAAATTGCTCCTCAAGATCGATCACTCATACAATCACAATCTTGAATATCCATGACTAAGTAAGAAAGAAAAGAAAACCATCCTAAGTATCCACAACTATGTACAAAAAGAAAGAAAAGAAATGAAAAGAGAAGAGGAGATGGTGGAACGATCATACCAGGTTAGGTACTAATTGTACCCAAACTAACTGCCTCACTCATATGGTATCAAGGAGGTCCACGGAGCATCAACCGCTCCATCGCAACCTATAAGCTGCTACTTGTATCAAAACCCACCAACGATCGAAGTAGCTTATTAAACATCTGGGTTCAATCCTCACCAAAATGAAAGCAGTTAGAAAGAAGAGGTGGAGCCCAAATACAGTGCATAAATGCACTGCAACTCAAGGCTCTCTTGAGCTTATCAAAGCTCTTAGCCCGAATAGAAAAGAGATGTGTATATGTAAAATCAGATTCACAAGTCAATGATCTAACAAAGATATGGCTATATGAATGCATAGACCATCGAGAGTACTCTAATGATCAAAATGAAACACATCATCTCTAAAAGAGGAGGGGCAAGGACCAAAGCAAGGCCAATCCAATGAAATGTGAAAATCAAAGCTCAAAGGAAGGCCTAAAGTCAAGTTCTTCACCGCAAAGTGATGCACAAGTCTCTCTATGTTACTATCATCAAAAGTCTGATCTAAACAGGGACTACCAAGCACAAAAGTCTTAGCCTATATAAAAATAGAGTTGGGTGGGCGTAAAGAAGAATGAAGAATGGAGAGGGTGGATGAAAGAGATGAAATAGGGGAGGCGGGACCTAAGTCAGGGGAAGACTTATCATAAAAGGGATCAATAAGCTCGATGTGAGGTGAAACCTCACTAAACTCCTCATCAGAAGACTCATCAAAAGAATGTTCCTCAGAAAAAGTATTCTCTGACTCAACTCGTATGCCACACTAATCATCTAAACTAGCCTCAATCTCAAATCTCCCTCCTCAAACTCTCCTAAGGGAGCCAAGGGAAGAAAGGGGTCCGGGTGATCGGGACATCCTCAGAGGTGTCCAAAAGAGTGCTAGTCTCAAGGAGAGATGCAAAAGGTGATGACTCCTAACATCAAAGTCATCACATGACCTAAGATCAGTCTTGAGTAAACTTTGCAAGTAAATCTCCCTATTAAAGGCAGCTAATGCCTCTAATCTGTGTGGTTTACCAAGCAATGGACAAGTATCAACATCATGGTCAAAGGAATCACAATAATCACATGAAACAGAAGCACATAGAGCATGAGAGTGCTCATAAGATAGACCCTCAAGCATAGTCTTATCTAAAGGTATAGCATGCATCGTACAAAGGTCGGGAGAGGGACAACTAAGGGTTTCTCTAGCATTGTTATACTCCCACATATTATGAGCCAAATATTTCAAAGAAATCTAAAATCTCATCAGGAGTCTTAGTGAATAAACAACCTAAACCCCCACGGTACATAGTCTCAATATGATCCCTATGTTCATCATGAAGAACCTCAAAGATCACTTGGCAAATTTCCCATTTCTCAAAATAATGATCAACACTTTGGGCATGAACTTTATTCAATCTACGTAAATATCGCCAAAATACTTCATGCTCAAACTGAGGGAAATAGAAACTTGCTATTTCTATGTAAAGTTTTTAAGGTTTTTTAATTTTTAGGGGTTTTCAAATTTTTCTAAGTTTTTTCAATTTTTGGCTTTTCGATTTTTTTTGGGGGATTTTTTTGGATTTCAAGAAATAATTAAGCTAACTCACACTTAATAATGAAATAAAGAAAGCAAGACAAATCAGGTGCAACTAATAAGAAAGCAACAGAAAAAGAAAATGTGACCCCAATCTCATGCCGTCGTCCCCGACAATGGCGCCGAAAACTTGTTAGGTAATTTCAAGTGTAAAATAATACCGTAAGTATACAACTATCATTGTAGTACTTGAGGGTCATTCCCTCAGGAATGATGGAAGAGATTGAGGTCACTAAGTGTGAAATTAAAGTAATCTAGCATCATTCTAAAATAACAAACAAATAAACTATAGATTACAACTATTCACAGGATTTTATTAGCCCCAAATAGCTTCAAATTAAGATAAGGCAAACTTAAATGTAACTAATCACATTATCTAAATAAACGAGATTAAAAAAAAAGTGAACAAGTGACTAGAGAGAGCAAGAACAAAGGTATCGCAAATGAAATAGGCAGCTTAAACTGTGAGCAAAATCAGAAGAATGAGAACTAGGGATTTAGAGATTAACCAACCAAACAGTCCAAATTTTGGTTTGATAGCCTGAGTGCTTCTAAAATCCAAGCTCACACAACGGATTAATCCTCCTAAACTAAAGCCCAGTAGCATTGAAAATCAGCACTGTCGAAACAGAGAACACTGAATAGGCAGAACAAACTATAGGAGAAGAATCAGCAGGCTAGAGATATGATTCGGCTTATTTACTCAATGAGCTTGGTCGAACCTCAGAACTCCATCAATGGAGTTTTGATCTATGCTCAGAACTCTATATCATAAACAAAACTTGCAGACTCGAACTTAAATTTGAAGTGAAACAGAGTAGTAAAGGCCGACTACCAATCGACCCATTCACCATCAAAACTAACATTCATCAAACTTCACTTGCCCATTTTACATCAATTTTAAATAGAAACAAAAGAAGAGGCTGAAAATTCGGGACATGAAATGCGAAATCGAAGGGCATAGGGGAATTAACAAAAAACTACAAACAGATTGAAATTTGTGCTCTTTAAATCACCAATCATTCCCAAGCTATGAATATCAACAAGCTAACCTCATTATACACAATTTGAATATGAAATCGGGACCTAGAATTTGAAATCAAAAATTGAAATCAATACCCTAAAATGCCAAATAATACTCGAATTAAACCGTAGATTGTCTAAAACTGAAATAATAACAAACTAAAACCCTAAAACAAAAACCTAATTAGGACCTAATCGCCGCTGCCTCTAATTTATACCCAAACCCAGCTTCATCTCACCCCTGGTTCGTGCCTAATGTGGACGGTGGGATGATGATGTGCTCGCTATGGGACGCTAGTGGATGAGGATGGAAGTAGTGGCAGGAGATGATGGTGTCGATGCTAATGGTGCTGTGGCTAAAACCAAGTCCCAGATCAAGAGAGAGATGAGTTCGAAGAGATAAAGATAAGGGGGGTTTCGAGGGTCTCTCCTGCCCGAGAGGAGAGAGGAAGCGAGGGATAAGGGGCTAGGATGCACGTGCGCCATGCATGTCCGGGTAGGTTTTAGGTTTAATTTATTATTTTTGTTTTGAATTTTTTTTCCAATTTTTGGCTTACGAGATAGTGGGCTAGTTTGTTTCATGCTTTTTCTCGATTTATTAAACACCTACAAAGCGAAATAAAGTCAACTAAAAATCTAAAAATAACAATTATTTGATAATAAATTAAGCATAAGGGTATTGTATAAATAGCATACTTTTGGCGCAAACAAATACCCCCACACTAAGATTTTTCTCGTCCTCAAGTAAAACAACTAAACTACCTAAAAAGAAATGGAAAAAAAGAAAAAGAAAATCCTAACTCACTTTCGTAGGAATCACGGTTGCATTTAATGTATGCAACAAGCCCTTTAAACCCCTCATTTTCCCAAGTGGATGAGTGAGGTCTCGTAAGGTTCTTCAAGTGAAATTTCGACAAAATTATTTCAAGAACAAAGGAAAATCTTTTTGTTTTTCATTTCAAAGCAAGAACATAATATACAAGTGATGGGGAATCATGTACACAATCAAGCAATTGCATCACCTTAGTAACCAAGCCACAAAGTATATACAAATAGAATCTGCAATCAAGAGATAACTAAGTCAAAGGAAGCATCCCAACTCTCATTTTTCACCCCACACACAATATGCAATGATATGTACACCTTAGTGCATCTGCTAATGTGTATCAACTCTTACGAATCAAGTTGCTAACATCGACACAATCCCTGTTTCCTTGCCTAATTGCCTTATTTGCCCCCTTTTTTTTCCTTTTTCTCTTTTTTTTAAGAATGACAACGCACACACCCTAAACCCACTTGACTTACAATTGTTTGGGCCTTCCCTAAAAAGGGGTTTTATTCAATTGTGCAAAGCACTTATTCCATTATCCAAACAGATGTGTAATCAAGTAAAATAGCACATATTCAAGCCAATTAAAGATACAAAATAAAGATAGTGGCTATGAAAATTGGTGCCTGGGTTTTTATTCACTTTTTAGAATTTTTTTCTCTTTTTCTTCTTTTTTTTGCATTTTTCAAGAGCTCAAAAGGCAATTTCGACAAATAAAAAGTTTCACATGCGAACTTAACAACAAGACCCAAGCAATTGACGATAAAGTGAGCAAGGTAGCATTAAATCGCATATAAGAAACGGGGTTATTATGAAAAATCAAATATACATTCTCAACTAGACATCTTATCATGAAAACTCTATTTAGAAATAACTCAATAATCTAGCCAAATGAGATCACAATCACCCAAGAAAGAATACAAATTCCAAAAGAAAAACAAAAATTTTTTTGAATTTTTGAAAATTTTTGAAAAATATGTACAAATGGGTAGCTCACCCACACGTCAAAACGTTCGAATGTCATCATTGTAAGAAGTAAGGTGCCAAAAATCAATTACATAAGCTATACAACCGTAAAACCATGGTAAAGTCACAGGTACATACAAACTCCGACACCATCAAAAATCAAAAATAAAACGGAAAACAAAATGACCAAAATCAAAATAACAAGAGAAAAGCAAAAACAAAATCAAGTCTAAAACAAACCAAACCCTAATGACCAAAATCAAAACCAAACCATAACAAAACAAGACCCAAACGTACTTAATCAACAAAATAAATATCAAAACCACAACCATAACTGAAACCTAAACAAAACCAAACACACATATGTACAAAAACGAAAAACCAAAATCACCAAAAAAAACTCAAAACCAAAACTAAACAAAAATAGACCAAAACACACCTAATCACCAAAACAAACAAGACCAAGGATTAAACAACAAAACAAACTATAAAACAAGAGCAAGCTGAACCAAAAGAAACCTAAACAAAACAAGAGACAAAAGAAAAGAAAAACCAATGGAACAAAAAGGAAGAACAAATCGCCTAATTACAAAAACTTACCACCAATAACTAAAACATCCTTAAAAAACAAAAATACACAACATAAACAAGGCACTACCAAATAGAAAACAAAACAAAACAAGACTCATCAAAAGAAAAACAAATTACAAAATACAAAAAAAAAAAAACCACTAAACACCAAAAAGGAAAATGAAACACACATACCTAAAACAAAACCAATACATTGAACGAAAACAAAGTCAAAGAAAAACAAAACCCACAAAACCAAGGAAAACAAAACATACAACTCAAACAAACACAAAAACAATCCTAGATATTCACAACTATTCACAATCCTAGATATTCACAACTAATTAACAAGTACTCACAAAATAATAAAACAATCAAGGGTGATCATAGCTAATACAGCTCAACAAATCCCAAATTGCTCCTCAAGATCGATCACCCATATAATCACAATCCTAAATATCTACAACTAAGTATAAAAGAAAAGAAAACAATCCTAAATATCCACAACTATGTACAAAAGAAAAGAAAAGAAATTAAAAATAGAAGAGGGTAAGATGGAATGATCATACCACATTGGGTACTGATTGTAGCCAAACTAAATGGCTTGCTCAGATGGTATCGTGGAGGTCCACGGAGCATCAGCTGCTCCATCACAACCCATAAGCTACTACTTATATCAAAACCCTCCAACGATTGAAGCAGCTCATCAAACATCCGGGCTTAATCCTCACCAAAATGAAAGCAATTAGAAATAAGAGGTGGGGCCTAAATACAGTGCATAAATGCAATGCAACTCGAGGCTCCCTTGTGCTCATTAAAGCTCTCAGCCCAAATAGATAAGAGATGTGTATATGTAAAATCATATGCACAAGTCAATGGTTTAACAAAGATATGGCTATATGAATGCATAGACCATCGAGAGTACTCTGATGATCAAAATGAAACACATCATCTCCAAAAGGGGAGGGAAGAGGACCAAAGCAACGCCAATCAAATGGAATGTGAAAATCAATGCTCAAAGAAAGGCCCAAAGCCAAGTTCTTCACCTCAAAGCAATCCATAAGTCTCTCTATGTCACTATCATTAAAAGTCTTATCTAAACGAGGACTACCAAGCACAAAAGTCTCAGGCTATGCAAAAATAGACTCAGGAGGACTAAAGAAGAAGGAAGAATGAGGGCAACAGATGAAAGAGATGAAATAGGAGGGGCGGGGCCTAAGTTAGGAGAAGACTTATCATAAAAGGGATCAATAAGCTCGATGTGAGGTGAAACCTCACTAAACTCCTCATTAGAAGACTCATCAAAAGAATGTTCGTCAGAAAAAGTATCCTCTGACTCAACTCATATGCCACACTGATCATCTAAACTAGCATCGGTCTTAAATCTCCCTCCTCAAACTCTCCTAAGGGAGCCAAGGGAAGAGAGGGGTCCGGGGTGATCGGGACATCCTCAGAGGTGTCCAAAGGAGTGCTAGTCTCAAGGGGAGATGCAAAAGGTGATGACTCCTAACATCAAAGTCATCACATGACCTAAGGTCAGTCTTAAGTAAACTTTGGAAGTAAATCTCCCTATTAAAGGCAGCCAATGCCTCTAATCTGTGTGATCTACCAAACAATGGGCAAGTATCAACATCATGGTCAAAGGAATCACGATAATCACATGAAATGAAAGCATATGCAGCATGAGAGTAGGCTCTCATCTAAAGGTGTAGCATGCATGGTATAAGTGTCAGGAGAGGGACAACTGAAGGTCTATCCAGTATTGTCCTACTCCCATATATTATGAGCCATATATTTCAAAGAAATCCCAAATCTCATCAGGAGTCTTAATGAATAAACAATCTAAACCCTCGGGGTACATAGTCTCAACATGACCCCTATATTCATCATTAAGACCCTCAAAGATCTCTTAGTAAATTTTCCATTTCTTAAAATAATGATCAACACATTGAGCACGAAACTCATTCAATCTACTCAAATATCGCCAAAATACTTCATGCTCAAACTGGGGGAAATAAAAACTTACCATTTGTTTTTGAAGTTTTAAAGGTTTTTCAATTTTTGGGGGCTTTCAAGTTTTTCTAAGTTCTTTTAATTTTTGACTTCTTTATTTTTTGGGGGGATTCTTTCAGATTTTAAGAAATAACTAAGCTAAGTCACACTTAATAATGATATAAAGAAAGCAGGATAAATCATGTGCAGCTAAAATGTGACCCAATCTCATGTCGTCGTCCCCGACAACGGCGCCAAAAACTTGTTGGATAATTTCGGGCGTAAAATAATGCGGCAAGTATACAACTATCATTGTAGTACTTGAGGGTCATCCCCTCAGGGATGATGGAAGAGATTAAGGTCACTAAGTGTGAAATTAAACCAATTTAGCATCATTCTAAAACAGTAAACAAATAAAGCTATAGATTACCACTATTCACAAGATTTCATTAGCCCCAAATAGCTTCAAATTGAGATAAGGCAAACTTAAATGTAACTAATCGCATTATCTAAATAAACGAGTTCAAAAAAATAAAGTGATCAAGTGACTAAAGAGAGGAAGAATGAAAGTATATCGAATGAAATAAGTAGCCTAAACTGTGAGCAAAATAAGAAGAATGAGAATTAGGGATTTAGAGATTAACCAACCAAACAGCCCAAATTTTGGTTTGATAGCCTGAGTGCTTGCAACATCCAAGCTCACACAATGGATTAAGCTATCTAAACTAAAGCCCAGTAGCACTGTCCAAACAGAGAACACTGAACAGGCAGAATAGAGCAGAGGGGAAGAATCAGTAGGCTAGAGATCTGATTAGGCTTCTTTACTTAATGAGCTTGGCCGATCCTCAAAGCTGCATCAATGTAGTTTTTCTCTATGCCCATAACACTATGTTAGAAACAAAACCGGCAGACTCAAACTGAAATTTGAAGCGAAACACAGCAGCAAAGGCCGAGTACCAATCGAACCATTCACCATCAAAATCACCATTTCATCAAAGTTCACTTGCCTATTTCACATCAATTTTAAATAGAAACAAAAGAAGAAAAGGCTTAGAATTCGAAACACAAAATGAGAAATTGAAGGGCATAGAGGAATGAATGAAAATCTGCAAACAGATCGAAATTTATGCTATTTGAATCACCAATCGTTCACAAGCTACCCTAATTATACGCAATTTGAACATGAAAACGGGACCTAGAATTCAAAATCAAAAATAGAAACCAAAACCCTAAATTACCAAACAATACTCGAATTAAACCCTAGATTATCTGAAATTGGAATAATAACTAACTAAAACCCTAAAAGAAAAACCTAAATTGAGACCTAACCATCACTGCCTCTGATTTATACTCAAACCCGGCTTCACATCACCCCTTGATTCACACCTAATGTGGATGATGGGATGATGATGTGCTGGCTATGGGATGCTAGTGGATGAGGATGGAGGTGGTGTAGTGGCTGGAGATGATGGTGTCAATGCTATGGTGCTATGGCTAAGAGCGAATGCCAGTTCGAGAGAGAGATGAGTTCGAAGAGATGAAGATAGAGGGGAGGTTTCGGGGGTCTCTCTTGCCCGAAGGAGAGAGAAAGCGAGGGATAAGGGGGTAGGATGCACGTGTGCCACATGTGATCGGGTAGGTTTTAGGTTTAATTATTTTTGTTTTAATTTTTTTCTAATTTTTGGGTCATGAGATATTGGGGCAGTTTCTTCATTTTTTTCATGCTTTTCCCAATTTATTCAACACTTACAAAGCAAAATAAAATCAAATAAAAATCTAAAAATAACAATTATTTGAGCATAAATTCAATATAAGGGTATTGTATAAATAGCATATTTTTGGCATAAACAAGTACTCCCACACCAAGATTTTGCTCATCCCTAAGCAAAACAACTAAACTACCTAAAAAGAAACGGAAAAAAAGGAAAAATAAAATCCTAACTCACTTTCATAGGAATCACGGTTGTATTTAGTGTATGCAACAAGTCCTTTAAACTCCTCAGTTTCCTAAGTGGACAAGTGAGGTCTCGTGAGGGTTTTCAAGTGAAATACCCACAAATTTATTTCAAGAACAAAGAAAAAGTGATGGGGAAATCATGTACATAATCAGGCAATTGCATCACTCTAGTAACCAAGCCACAAAGTATATACAAATAGAATGTATAATCAAGAGATAAGTCAGTCAAAGGAATCACCCCAACTCTCATTTTTCACCCCACACACAATATGCAATGATATATACACCTTTGGTGCATGTGCTAATGTGCATCAACTCTTATGTATCAAGTTACTAACATCGACACAATCCCCGTTTCCTTGCCTAATTGCCTTATTTGCTCCCTTGTTTTCCTTTTTTCTCTTTTTTTTAAAGAATAACAATGCACACACCCTAAACATGCTTGACTTACAACTTTTTAGGCTGTCCCTAAAAAGGGGTTTTATTCAATTGTGCAAAGCACTTATTTCATTGCCTAAACAAATGCCTAATCAAGTAAAATAGCACATATTCAAGCCAATTAAATATATAAAATAAAGGTAGTGGCTATGAACATTTGCACCCGAGTTTTTACTCACTTTTTAGACTTTTTGTCTCTTTTTCTTCTTTCAGATTTTTTAAGTGCTCAAAAGAGAACTTTAACAAACAAAAAGTTCCACATGCTAACTTAACAACAAGGTCAAAGGAATTGACGATAAAGTGACCAAGGTAGCACAAAATTGCACATATGGAATGGGGTTATTATGAAAAATCAAATATACATCCTCAACCAGACATTTCATTATGAAAACTCTATTTACTTATAACTTAATAACCCAGCCAAACGGGATCACAATCACCTAAGAAAGAACACAAATCCCAAACGAAAAACAAAAAATTTTTTGAATTTTTGAAAGTTTTCGAAAAATATGTGTAGTCCACCCACGCACCAAAACTTCACAGTGTCGTCATTGTGGGAACTAAGGTGCCAAAAAGCAATCACATAAGCTATACAATCGTAAAAGCACAACAAAGTCATAGGTATGTACAAATTAGGACACCATCAAAAATTAAAAACAAAACCAAGAACGAAATAACCAAAATCAAAATCACAAAAGAAAAGCAAAAACAAAACCAACTCTAAAATAGACCAAACCACTAATGACCAAAATCAAAACCAAACCCAAAAAAAAACACAAGACCCGAACATACTTAATCACCAAAATAAAATCAAAACCACAACCACAACTGAAACCAAAACAAAACCAAACCCAGATATTTGCAAAAACCAAAAAACAAAATCACAAAAAAAACGCAAAACCAAAATCAAAACCAAACAAAAATAGACCAAAACACAACTAATCACCAAAACAAACAAGACCAAGGATTAAATAACAAAACAAACTATAAAACAAAAGCAAGCTCAACCAAAAGAAACCTAAAACAAAACAAGAGACAAAAGAGAAGAAAAACTAATGGAACAAAAAGGAAGAACAAATTGCCTAATTCCAAAAACTTACCACCATTAACTAAAACATCCTTAAAAAACAAAAATACACAACATAAACAAGGAACTACCAACTAGAAAACAAAACAAAACAAGACTCATCAAAAGAAAAACAAACAAAATACAAAATCAAAAAAAAAACCACTAAACACCAAAAAGGAAAATGAAACACACATACCTAAAACAAAACCAATACATTGAATAAAAACAAAGTCAAAGAAAAACAAAACCCACAAAACCATGGAAAACAAAACATACAACTCAAACAAACACAAAGATAATCCTAGATATTCACAACTAATTAACAAGTATTCACAAAATAATAAAACAATCAAGGGTGATCATAGCTAATACGGCTCAATAAATCCCAAATTGCTCCTCAAGATCGATCACCCATACAATCACAATCTTAAATATCTACAACTAAGTATAAAAGAAAAGAAAACACTCTTAAATATCCACAACCATGTACAAAAAAGAAAGAGAAGAAATGAAAAAGAAAAGAGGGCAGGATGGAACGATCATACCACGTTGGGTACTGATTGTAGCCAAACTAAATGCCTTGCTCAAATGGTATTGAGGAGGTCCACGGAGCATCAGCCGCTCCATCACAGTGCATAAGCTGCTACTCCTATCAAAACCCACCAACAATCGAAGAAGCTTATCAAACATCCGGGCACAATCCTCACAAAAATGAAAGTAGTTAGAAACAAGAGGTGGAGCCCAAATAAAGTGCATAAATGCAATGCAACTCAAGGCTCTCTTGAGCTTATCAAAACTCTCAGCCCAACTAGAAAAGAGATGTGTACATGTAAAATTAAATGCATAAGTTAATGGTCTAACAAACATATGGCTGTATGAATGCATAGACCATCGAGAGTGGTCTGAACGATTAAAATGAAACACATCATCTCTAAAAGAGGAGGGGGGAGGACCAAAGCAAGGCCCAACAAATCAAATGTGAAAATCAAAGCTCAAAGGATAGCCTAAAGTCAAATCCTTCACCTCAAAGTGATCCGCGAGTGTCTCTGTGCCACTATCATAAAAAGCTAATCTAAATAGGGACTACCAATCACAGAAGTTTTGGAGTCTACCAAAATAGACATGAGAGGGCCTAAAGAAGAAGGAAGAATAGGGAGGGGGGAAGAAAGAGATGAAATGGGAGGGGCAAGACCTAAGTTAGGGGAAGACTCATCAACAAAGGTGTCAATAAGCTTGATATGAGGTGAAACCTCACTAAACCCCACATCGGAAGGCTCATCAAAAGAATGTTCCTCACAAAAAGTATCCTCTAACATAACTTGTATGCCACACTGATGATCTGAACTAGCATTAGTCTCAAAACCATCTCCTTCCTGAAGCTCTCCCAAGGGAGCCAAGGGAAGAGAGTGGTCGGGGATTATCATGACATCCTCAATAACGTCCAAAGGAGTGATAGTCTCAAAGGTAGATACAAAAGGTGATGAGGGATCACTCGAAACATTACGGTCATCAAAATATGTATCATCATAACAATCATGCCCTAAAGGAATCAATGCCTCACTCCTAACATCAAAGTCATCATAAGACCTAAGGTCAGTCTTGAGTAAATTTTACTAGTAAATCTCCCTATTCAAGGTAGCCAATGCCTCTAATCTGTGTCGTCTACCAAGCAATGGACAAGTATCAGCATCATGGTTAAAGGAATCATAATAATCACATGAAATAGAATCACATGGAGTATGAGAGTGCTCATAAGATAGACCTTCAAACAGACTCTCATCTGAAGGTGTAGCATGAATCGTATAAGGGTCGGGAGAGGGACGACTAAAGATCTCTCTAGCAGTGTCATACTCCCACATATCATGAGCCAAATATTTAAAGAAATCCCAAATCTCATTAGGAGTCTTAGTGAATAAACAATCTAAACCCCCGTGGTACATAGCCTCAACATAACCCCTATATTCATCATTATGACCCACAAAGATGACTTGCCAAATTTTCCATTACTTAAAATAATGTTAAACACATTGAGCACAAAATTCATTCAATCTACTCAAATATCGCCAAAATACTTCATACTCAAACTGAGGGAAATAGAAACTTGCCATTTGTTTTTGAAGTTTTAAAGGTTTTTCAATTTTTAGGGCTTTTCAAGTTTTTCTAACTTTTTTTCAATTTTTGACTTTCCCAATGTTATTTTTTTGGATTTTTTTGGATTTCAAGAAATAACTAAGTTAAGTCACACCTAATTACGAAATAAAGAAAGCGAGATAGTGGCTATGATCATTGGTCCCGGGTTTTTATTCACTTTTAGACCTTTTTTTCTCTTCTTCTTCCTTTTTCGCATTTTTCAAGAGCTCAAAAGGGAACTTTAACAAACAAAAAGTTACACATGTCAACTTAACAACAAGGCCCGAGGAATTGATGATAAAGTGAGCAAGGTAGCACAAAATCACGCATAAGGGACGGGCTTATTATGGAAAATCAAATATACATCCTCAACTAGACATCTCATCATGAAAACTCCATTTACGTATAACTTAATAGCCTAGCCAAAGGGGACCACAATTGATCACAAAAGAACACAAATCCTAAAAGAAAAAAAAATTTTGAATTTTTGAAAATATTCAAAAAATATATACAAATGGACAGCTCACCCACACACCAAAACTTCATAGTGTCATCATTGTAAGAACTAACATGCCAAAAGCAACCACATAAACTATACAACCGTAAAACCACAACAAAGTCACAAGCATATACAAACTAGGACAACATCAAAAACAAAACGAAAAACGAAATAACCAAAATCAAAATAACAAAAGACAAGCAAAAAGAAAACCAACTCTAAAACAAACCACTAATGACCAAAATCAAAACCAAACCAAAACAAAACAAGACCCAAGCATACCTCATCACCAAAATAAAAATCAAAACCACAACCACAACTGATACCAAAACAAAAGCAAAGACACATATTTACAGAAACCAAAAACCGAAATCACAAGAGAAAGCAAAACAAAAACCAAAACCAAAACTAGACAAAAATAGACCAAAACACACCTAGTCACGAAAACAAATAAGACCAAGGATTAAACAACAAAACAAACTATAAAACAAGAGCAAGCTAAACCAATAGAAACCTAAAACAAAACAAGAGACAAAAGAGAAGAAAAACCAATGGAACAAAAAAGAAGAACTAATCTCCTATTTACCAAAACTTACCACCAATAACTAAAACTTCCTTTTAAAAAAAAAATATGCAACATAAACAAAGGAACTACCAAATACAAAACAAAACAAAACAAGACTCATCAAAATAAAAACAAACAAAATACAAAATCAAAAAACAAAACAGCTAACACCCAAAAGAAAAATGAAACACACATACCTAAAACAAAACCAATATATTGAACAAAAACAAAGTCAAAGAAAAACAAAACCTAGAAAACCAAGGAAAATAAAACATACAACTCAAACAAACACAAAAATAATCCTAGATATCCATAACTATTCACAATCCTAGATATCCAACACTAACAAGTATTCACAAAATAATAACACAATCAAAGGTGATCATAGCCAACACGGCTCAACAAATCCCAAATTGCTCCTCAAGATCGATCACTCATACAATCACAATCCTGAATATCCATAACTAAGTAAGAAAGAAAAGAAAACCATCCTAAGTATCCACAACTATGTACAAAAAGAAAGAAAAGAAATGAAAAAGAGAAGAGGGGGTGGTGGAACGATCATACCAGGTTAGGTACTAATTGTACCCAAACTAACTGCCTCGCTCATATGGTATCGAGGAGGTCCACAGAGCATCAACCGCTCCATCACAACCCATAAGTTGCTACTCGTATCAAAACCCACCAACGATTGAAGCAGCTTATCAAATATCCGGGCACAATCCTCACCAAAATGAAAGTAGTTAGAAACAAGAGGTGGAGCCCAAATACAGTGCATAAATGCAATGCAACTCAAGGCTCTCTTGAGCTTATCAAAGCTCTCAGCCCAAATAGAAAAGAGATGTGTATACGTAAAATTAGGTGCACAAGTCTATGGTCTAATAAAGACATGGCTATATGAATACATAGACCATCGAGAGTACTCTAATGATCAAAATGAAACACATCATCTCTAAAAGGGGAGGGGAGAGGGCCAAAACAAGGCCAATCAAATGAAATGTGAAAATCAAAGCTCAAAGGATGACCTAAAATCAAGTTCTTCACCTCAAAGTGATCCATGAGTTTCTCTATGTCACTATCATCGAAAGCCTGATCTAAACAGGGACTACCAAGCGCAAAAGTCTCACGCTATGCAAAAATAGACTCGGGAGGGCTAAAGAAGAAGGAAGAATGGGGACGGCAGGTGAAAGAGATGAAATGGGAGGTGTAGGACCTAAGTTAGGGGAAGACTTATCATAAAAGGGATCAATAAGCTCGATGTGAGGTGAAACCTCACTAAACTCCTCATCAGAAGACTCATCAAAAGAATGTTCCTCAGAAAAAGTATCCTCTGACTCAACATGTATACCACACTAATCATCTAAATGAGCATCGGTCTCAAATCTCCCTCCTCAAACTCTCTTAAGGGAGCCAAGGGAAGAAAGGGGTCTGGCGGGACATCTTCAGAGGTATCCAAAGGAGTGCTAGTCTCAAGGAGAGATGCAAAAGGTGATGACTCCTAACATCAAAGTCATCACATGACCTAAGATCAGTCTTGAGTAAACTTTGCAAGTAAATCTCCCTATTAAAGGCAACCAATGCCTCTAATCTCTGTGCTCTACCAAGCAATGGACAAGTATCAACATCATTGTCAAAGGAATCACAATAATCACATGAAACAGAAGCATATAGAGCATGAGAGTGCTCATAAGATAAACCCTCAAGCACACTCTTATCTAAAGGTGTAGCATGCGTCGTATAAGGGTTGGGAGAGGGACAACTAAGGGTTTCTCCAGCATTGTTATACTCCCACGTATTATGAGCCAAATATTTCAAGGAAATCCAAAATCTCATCAGGAGTCTTAGTGAATAAACAATCTAAAACTCTGGGGTACATAGTCTCAACATGACCCCTATATTCATCATTAAGACCCTCAAATATCACTTGGTATATTTTCCATTTCTCAAAATAATGATCAACACATTGAGCATGAAATTCACTCAATCTACTCAAATATTGCCAAAATACTTCATGCTCAAATTGAGGGAAATAGAAACTTGCCATTTATTTTTGAAGTTTTTAAGGTTGTTAAATTTTTAGGGGTTTTCAAGTTTTTCTAAGGTTTTTCAATTTCTGACTTTTCTATTTTTTTAAGGATTTATTTAGATTTCAGTAAATAACTAAGCTAAGTCACACTTAATAATGAAATAAAGGAAGCAAGATAAATCATGGGCAACTAATCAGAAGCAATAAAGAAAAAAGAAACTGTGACCCAAATCTCATGCCATCATCCCCGACAACGGTTCTAAAAACTTGTTGGTTAATTTCGAGTGTAAAATAATGTCGTAAGTATATGACTATCATTGTAGTACTTGAGGATCATCGCCTCAGGGATGATTAAAGAGATTGAGGTCACTAAGTGTGAAACTAACCTAATCTAGCATCATTGTAAAACAATAAAGAAATAAAACTATAGATTACAACTATTCACAGGATTTCATTAGCCCCAAATAGCTTCACATTAAGATATGGCAAATCTGAATGTAACTAATCACTTTATCTAAATAAATGAGACAAAAAAAAGTGATTAAGTGACTAAAGAGAGCAAGAACAAAGGTATCGCAAATGAAATAAGCAGCCTAAACTATGAGCAAAATCAGAAGAATGAGAACTAGGGATTTAGAGATTAACCAACCAAATAGCCCAGAATTTGGTTTGATAGCCTAAGTGCTTGCAAAACCTAAGCTCACATAATGGATTAAGCCACCTAAACTAAAGCCCAGCAGCACTGAAAATCAGCACTGTCGAAACAGAGAACACTGAATAGGCAAAACAAAGCAGAGGGGAAGAATCAACAGGCTAGAGATATGATTCGGTTTCCTTGCTCAATGAGCTTGGCCAAAACTCAAAGCTCCATAAATGGAGTTTTTCTCTATGCCTACAATTCTATATTAGAAACAAAACTTGCAGACTTGAACTGAAATTTGAAGCGAAATAGAGCAGCAAAGGCCGATTGCCAATTGACCCATTCACCATCAAAACTAACATTCATCAAAGTTCCCTTGCCCATTTTACATTAATTTTAAATAGAAACAAAAGAAGAAGAGGCTGACAATTCAAAACACGAAATGCAAAATCGAAGGGCATAGGTGAGTGAACGAAAATCTACAAACATATTGAAATTTATGCTGTCTGAATCACTAATTGTTCATAAGCTATCGATATCAACTTGCTACCCTAATTATACATAATTTGAACGTAAAAACGGGACCTAGAATTCGAAATCAAAAATTCAAATCAAAACCCTAAATTACCAAAAAATACTCGAATTAAATACTGGAATAATAACTAACTAAAACCCTAAAACAAAAACCTAAATTAAGACCTAAGCGCCGCTGCCACTAATTTATACTCAAACCCGACTTCATCTCACCCCTTGATTCACAACTAATGTGGACGGTGGGATGGTGATGTATTGGCTATGGGATGCTAGTGGATGAGGATGGAGGTGGTGTAGTGGCTAGAGATGATGGTGTCGATGCTGATGATGCTATGGTTAAGAGCAATTATTCGATCGAGAGAGAGATGTTTCGAAGGGATGAAGATAGAGGGGCATTTTAGGGGTCTCTCCTGCCCGAAAAGGGAGAGAAAGTGAGGGATAAGGGGGTAAGATGCACGTGTGGCATGCGTGACCAGGTAGGTTTTAGGTTTAATTTACTTTTATTTTGATTTTTTTTAGTTTTTGAGTCATGAGATGGTGGGCTAATTTCTTCATTTTTTCATGCTTTTTCCTGATTTATTCAACACCTACAAAGTAAAATAAGATCAATTAAAGATCTAAAAATAATAATTATTTGAGCATAAATTAAGCATAAGGGCATTATATAAATAGCATATTTTTGGCACAAACACTCCACTACCCCCTTCATACAGATAGGCCATTCAAGGCTACGCTTCCACCCGGTTTGTGTACTTTACCCTCTTGGATGGCAAGGGTACTAGCTCAAATTGTCTAGGCTCTGCCGCCTGATCATCAACTTCCACTACTTGAGCATCTAGCCCATTCCGTGTCGCATTACCTGTCACCACACTTGCAACATTCATTCCACAGATGTAAGGATGCACAACTTTACTGAAATCCCACCGTCGATAAGTTCATTGTCACACCACAAGCATTAAAGACGTCCAGATTCAGGCACCACACAAAGATTAAAATACATACTTAGATTTGCTCTGCATTTTTTGATGTAACGCCCACCTCCCTGGCATCCCATCGTCCACCCCACGATAAGCAGAGTCAGTGGTGGCGTATGAGAACACCACTAGCAATGGGCGTCAAGAGCACTAAGGAAAAGACACCACGACATGAACTAGTAATGATTCCCAAAATTCCATAATCAATCACCAACATTTTCAGCTAGTCATGCTTCCTGAGACGACACTGAGCTTGGGGTGGCCCATCATCCACTTAAGATAGGACTAGTACCTGGCTACTAGCAATAAAGCCTTTGACGTGTCATGTCATTCCATGCATGAACATTAGGTATCATTGTTACTAACCTTAACGTTACATCAATAGCTCAGTAAGCATCTCCCATATAAAGAGTTCACTCTACTAGCTGTGCCCTCAATATACATCAATTGGACATAACACTCGTGCTAGGATTCTTTAGAATCGAGATTTTTAAAACATCAATCAATGCACCATTCAATAAGTTATGATGTGAAATTATTAAAATAAAATTTAATTTCAAAATTTTTGGGTACCTAAGCTATTTATTTTATTATTTTAAGTGTAAGAAAGAAAACAAATTCTAAATACCTCCAAAAAATCTTGAGAGTTATAGAAAAAATATGGGAAATCTTTAAAAACAGTGTGGAAGGGGGTGGGCTGATTTGGATCAAGAGCATGTTGGTAATCTCATGATGGGGCATCATGAGACCCCTTAGCAAGCTATAATAGTATGGCTTTCATTCTAGCTAATTTTTCCTCAAAGCTAGTAGCTAGTCATGATCATGTTTTTCGTTCTAGCGAACTTTTCCTTAAAGCTAGTACCTATTCATCATAACAGACTCGGTGATAGCATGCAAGGATTCAGTTTCAACTTATGAAGAGGCAACTTCCCTGGGTGATCATGCGGAGGAATCGTCGTTGTAGTAAGCTTTTCTTCAAATTGAAGCTTCATCCTCAAGTTTGATTTAGAATTTCCCATCAAGGGATTAGAAGATCAAATTTTAATGACCCTATCACGCATGTTGGACTTAAAATTGTTGTGTGGTTGTAGTGACGTAGACATTGTTGTTTATTTTGTGGGTGTTGGTGCTATGGTCTCCATGATGCTTCTTGTCACCACTCTAATGCTTCGATTGTTGGAGATGATGTCACTATTTGTAGTTCTATGGGATAAAAATCTAGTTCTACCTTAAATTTAGAGAAGCAACACTCTTCAATGGCCATCTCTTCCTGTAGAAAGATGATTGAAAGCTTTGGGTTTTAGAGAACAAGATGAGAGGCAAAGATTATGCCACTCGGCATGCGAGAATTTGTAACAACAAATATGAGTCTAAATCAAATTAGGATAACAGATAGAATGAATTTAATTTTGTATTTATATTCAAAGAATAGGTATAATCCCTGCATTTATTACAACAAGCAAACATAAAATCTTCTAATTCAATCTCTCATTTATAAATCAATTGAAGGCTGGAACAACTTGAGTTTCAATAAGTATGTAGTTTTATCTCTATAGTAAATGGCACAATTTGATGTGTTTGTTGTTTACTTCTCGAGGGATTCTTCTTAGATTAAAACTTTTTGATCCCTGAATAAGGGGGTAGGTCCTATTTATAGACAGAAGCTCCCTCTTTCATAGTAAGGTTTAAGGATTATCAGTCTTGTTGGGTGGACGATCGCTTCTTCAACTTAGGCTAATGATATAAAAGTCGATTTGGATATTTCATGACCCGTCCAATAAAAACACGGCACATGGCACTGACTGAGTTAACATGAGTTCAGAGTTGACCACAAAAAGGTTAGAAGCATGCTGGAGGGGTACAATGATAATTTAACCCCCTAAATGGGGAAATTATCATCCTGCCCTTGGGCGCTAATCCTAAAGCTATAAATACCCCAATATTTCCTAATTTGGGGCGAACGTTTACTATTGACCACTTGTCTACCTCACTAAACACTCTTCCAAAATAGTAAACTCTCTCTTTCTCTTTGCTCTTTTCTATCTGCCTGCCTCCATAATTCTTTCTGATACTAAGTTGAGCGTTCGAGGGCCTTTTCTTAAGAAAGACAGCCAGGTCGACCTTCATGCAGGTCATCAAAGGAGGTACACATCAGCACACATGATCAATCAAGATGCTAACCATGTGTAAGCCCGAGCGTCACCACCGTTCAAGTAAGTTTCTTCCTAAATATATTGGCCTCATTTGTGGGGACGCATCGGCAAGATGGATGACACTCGATCTAAAGCATCAAAGTAGGGATACAAGCATGAGTCTGGGGCATTCGAAGACCCCCCAAGGAGGCATGGTGTCTCTCAGCATCAGAGCTCTGAAGAGAATTTAGTGGATCACCCCTCCACCTAACAATTTGTCACACCGAAATAATTAGGGGAGGTGCTACAGCAAGTGCAAGAGACTAAGGAGTATGTGAAAATATGAAGGAAACCGAGCATCATCGTGAGCCCATCAAAGGGTTCGAATACGAACCAAAATCTAGATACATCCCTCCTTATCTGTAGGCTCGAAGTCGACTTCCCCAAAGGGATGTAAGTGCTTTGGAAGGAGGGAATGCTAGGAGGACCATTGAAGCTAAGCAAGCTTTACGAAACTATCACTCCCTCAAGGTCTGTAACAACTCCCTAAGCACCCGAGACTAGGAGGTGGATGGTATGAGGATTAAGAGTCCTCTCGCCCCCGTTACTCGGTAGGGAAGGCTTCGAAGAAAGAGTTCCTTTACGGGCCAGGTCCGTAGGAAGGACCCCAATGGGAACTCCGGCACCTCATGGCGCTCATCCCCCCTCCGAACGACTACTGTTAAGAGGGGGAAAAAGTAAGGGGTATCATCCAGTGTTGTAGATCACCTTTAGTGGTTGAGCTAGGCCTTCTATGCTTCAGATCAGGGTCCTCGGAGATAGGGTCCTTACCTTCCTTGTTGACACCTTTTAATAGAGCAATCATGGGGGCGCCACACCCTAAGAAGGTGAAGATGCCAACTATTGATCCCTTTGACAGAAGTACCAATCTAGATGATCACCATGATGTCTATAAGGTACAGATATACATACAAGACGTCAATAATGCAAGTTGCTACCGATACTTCCAAACCACATTAAATGGGATCTCACGGAAGTGGTTCAGTTGGCCGAATTATTTAGTGTTCACTTTATATCGAGCAAAACAGAATGAAAGACTAGCATTCATCTTATCAAAATTTAGCAAGTAAGGGGGAAGACTTAAAGGAGTACGTAATGAGGTTCAACAGTGAAACCATCCTAATCTTAAACTTATAGGATGGGGTGGCATACATGGCTTTCCTCAATGGATTGCTCTTGAGGAGGTCCAAGTTTTCCCTTGCGAAGAGTAAAGTAACAACATTGGAAGAAGCCTTAAGGAGGGCTCAAGATTTCATATAGGCTTCAGAGATATGCACCGGGGATGACTTTGTCCAATAAGACAATTGGAAAAAAGGAGGGGAGGATAAGGGTTCCCAGTTAGACAAACATCCTAAGAAAAAGGAAGAAAGAAATGGGCGCTTTCACACCATCCCTCAGAATATTCTCATGGAAATTAGGGGAAACCCCGCGTTATGGTGACCAAAGCCTATTAAGACTCTGACAAAATTTAAGAACAAGAACAAGTTTTATGAGTACCATGAGGATTATGGGCATACTACCTCTATGTGTCATGAACTTAAGAAAGCCCCCATAAGTTGGCCGATCAAGGATAGCTCAACTGCTTCTTGAGAAGAGGAGGTGGTGGGGATCGCAATTGCTGCAACCCGGAAGAAAAGAAAGATAATGATGCTAACTGTAACACAGAGATTATAGCAACCATCGTTAGAGGGATTGATGATAACGAGTTGAACACAAGATACCAAAAAGCTCATATTTGGAAGCTCAGCGAGGTCATGGCAACTAGAGAGTTGAAATCGGCTGTGGGACCAACCATGGCATTTGGTCTGGAGGACCTGCATCCCTTGCAAACCCCTCACAATGATGACTTGGTGATACAACTCAAGATAGCGACCACCATGGTTCATCGAATACTTGTGGGCATTGGAAGTTCTGTTGAATTATCATGCTTGAATACCTTAAGAAGTTGCAGTATAATGAAAAAGACTTGGAAGCTATTGGGACTCTTTTTATAGGGTTCGTGGGACAAGCCACATATCCCCTTGTAACCAAAAGACTATCTATCCTAAGTGAGCGAAAAGGATAACTCACGAACCGTAGAAACAAACTTTCTAGTGGTGGACATCCCTATGGCATACAATGTCATCCTAGGACGACTGACCCATAATGCCATCAAAGTCATTGTAGCACCATACCTTCCACTCATCTAGGTTGAACTGGTTAAAGGAAAGTGGGAAAGTTATATGGAAACCAAAAGATGATAAGGGAATACTACTATGTGAGTTTGAAATCCTTGGAAGGAAGGCAAAACCCCCCACAGGCGAGATGTCTCGACCAAACAAGACCGGAAAGAAGGTGGGCACAATAGCAATAGTAGTACTTTCGGCCTTGGCAAAAGAGCACGGAAGGCCCTGCCCGGAACCCACCTCCAAAGTGGTGCACATACCCCTAGACCCCGGTTACCCAAAGTGAACCATTCAAATCGACAAAGATCTCAATCTAGTGATAAGTGATGGAATTGCTAAACTCTTAGAGTAATGTAGGGATGTGTTTGCGTTCGATCCTTTGAAAATGCCAGGCATAGTTCCCAACATAATGGAACACAATCTATGTGTAGATCCAAATCCTAAGTCGATCATTTCAGAAATGAAGGAACTTGGGTGAAGAAAGGAGCTCAGCTACGCCAGTCAAGGCCCAGAAGCTCTTGGAAGAAAGATTTATAAGAGAATGTAAATACCCCAAGTCGGTATCAAACATCATCTTGTTTAAGAAGCCCAATGGGATATGAAGAATGTGCATCGACTTTACTGACTTGAACAAAGCATGCCCTAAGGATAGCCATGCATTGGCAAAGATAGATGAGTTAGTCGATCTACAGCTAACCACGAACTCCTTAGCTTCATAGATGCTTTCTTGGGCTATCACCGAATTTCTTTGGCCAACGAAGATCAAGACAAGACAGCCTTCATTGTCAACACTGGTTTGTACTGTTACAATATGATGTCATTTTGGTTGAAGAATGTCAGAGCCACTTATCAGCATCTCGCAAACAAAATTTTTGTGGCACTTATAGGGAAGACTAAGGAAGTATATGCCGATGATATAATCACTAAGAGTGTCAAAGAAATCGATTATGTGAGGGATCTTGAGGAGACCTTCAAGATACTAAAGCATTATGGAGTAAAGCTCAACCCCAAAAGCTCACTTTCGGAGTTAGAGCCGCAAAATTTTTTAAGGTACATGATCAATCAAAGAGGCATTAAAGCAAACACCGATAAAACAAAGGCGGTGTTAAACAAGAAGTCTCCAATAATCGTGAAGGAGGTACAAAAGCTTACCAGCTGCATAGCTGCACTTGGGAGGTTCATGTTGAGATCAACTGATAAGTGCCTTCCTTTCTTCAAAGTCCTAAAGAAGAAGATGTGTTTTTGCTGGGATAAGGAGCCCAAAGAAGCCTTCCAAATCCTCAAGCAATATTTAGGAAGACTCCCTCAGATGGTAAGCCCTACCGTAGGGGAACCACTATTTACATACCTTGCCATCTTCGATCATGTGGTAAGCACTGTGTTGCTAGAGGAAAAGATAGATAATAGTTACTAGTTTATTACGTTAGCCACATCCTAGCGGGGCTCGAGCAATGCGACATCCCCTCATTGAGAAATTTTTATATGCTTAGCTGATTGCGAATTGGAAGCTATGTTCGTACTTTAAGTCACATCACATTGTTGTTTTGACTGACCAACCCTTGCAAAACACTCTTGAGAGGTATGGAAGCTTCAGAATAATTTTAAAGTGGGCTGTCAACTTAACACCCTATTGTATCAGCTATGAATAAAGAAGATCAATTAAAGCCCAAGCCCTTACTAACTTTATCGTCGAATACTCAATCCCAGATGAACCCTAGGAGACAAGTAGCAAGGCATAGACATTATAAGTTGATGGTTCTGCAACAAATGCAGGGATTCGACCCAAACTGAGCATGGTATCACATGAAGGGCACTTATACGAGCATGCATTAAAGCTTATGTTCAAGACATCCAACAAGAAGGTTGAGTATGAGGCCCTATTGGACGTAATGGAAATTTACAATGCCATAAGGGCTGGGTACTTAAAGGCTTTCTTCGATTCCCAATTGGTGGTGAGTCAAGTAAGAAGTGAATATGAAGCTTGTTATCTAGCCATGGTAGCTTACTTGGCTAAAGTAAACGATAGATCCTCCATGTTCAAAAAATTTGAGATTAAATATGTACCTAGATCTGAGAATCGGCAAGTTGATCATTGTTAAAGCTCGCCAGTTCCTCTCTGAATGGATATCCTAAGAGCATTCATTGGGAGATCTTATCAGATGGATAATTGATGCCAAGGAACTAGTTTGGATCGATAGGACCAAAACATAGATGGAGCTCCTTATGAGTTATTTGCATGATAGAACCCTACAGCAAGACCCGAAAGAGGTCGGCCACATTTAAAAGAGATCTAAGTGGTTCTTACTATATGAAAGTCTCCTCTAGAAGAAGGCTTTCTTGCATCCCCTCCTAAGATGCACCACCTGAAAGAAGGCAATAAGATCTTAGCCGAGATACATGAAGGAGAGTGTGGGTTGCACATCAGGAGACAACGCTTGGCCGCAAAGGCATTAAGGACGGGCTACTATTGGCTTATACTTCGATTGGATGTGATTGAAATGGTTAGAAAGTGTGACAACTGCCAACGATTTGCCCCCTACACCACCAACTATCCACCCTGTTAACAACAATGCATTCCTCAACGCCTTTTACAAGTGAAGCATGGACATTCTGGGTCCTTCCCTAAAGACAATGGGACAATGCAAGTTCTTACTCATTGTGGTGGATTATTTCACCAAGTGGGTCGAAGCGGAGGCGATAGCATCCATCAGCAAGAGGGAGGTTCATAAGTTCATATAGAAGAATATCATAACAAGGTTTGGGGTCCTAAGAACAATGGAAATTGACAATGGCTGACACTTCGATACCGATAAGATACGAGACTACTGCACCCAGTACGATATCTAAACAAGGTTCGCAGCTGTTGCTAGACCCTAAACAAATGGACAGACCGAATCCATAATCAAGTAGATCTTGAATGGGCTCAAGAAGAGGCTGGATAATGCAAAAGGGTTATGGGCTGATGAGCTCCTCGCCATACTATGGGCCATTCAGACAACCGAGAAGAGCGCAAGTGCAAAAACCCCCTTCTTGCTCATCTGCGAATCCGAGGCGGTGCTTCCAGTTGAGATTGCTATCCATACCCATCAAATCACCACCTTCTAGTAGGACCTTAATAACAATGCCCTAAGGGAGGCACTTGATTTGCTGCCTATGGTCAAGGGAGATGCCTATCTCAGAGAAGAGATCGTAAAAGTCAGGATGGCCCGATTTTACAACTGTAAGGTCAAGGAAAGACCCCTAAGGGAAGGGGACTTAGTCCTATAGTAAATGGAGGCCACCAAAAAGGAGGGCAATAGGTAAGCTTACACCCAATTAGGAAGGACCATACATGGCCATTGAAGGAGCACGCCCTAGGACAATTCGCGCTGAAACCTTTTAAGGAGAAACCATGCTAAGAACATAGCACTCCGACAATCTTCAGAGATACTATGTATGATATGATGTAGGTAGAAGGTATTTTGGTTCCTTACATAAAAGAAAGGTCTATTTCACTTTAGCATATCAGTTGTATGTTTAGTTGGCCCCCGATTTTATCATCTATGAATACCAATGAATGATCATTCCTTTAAATCTAATTTTAGTCCATTATCATCAAGTTTGGGGGCATAGGGCTTAGAGTGAGACAATAGATCCAACGAAATGATAAAAAGTTAACGAAACCCAAACGGTGAGGTATGCTGACACAAGGATCAGCTCTTCGGCTGGTGTCCGAACTTAACCCATGTATGCCATGGTAGCCAATGAGAACAATAAGAAGTCAGCCTTACAACCGAACTCATCCTACCCCCTTAATGGAGATATCTAACCAAGCGCAACAGTTTGGTTAATGATACGCTGATACAAGGATCAGCTCGTTTGGCTAGTGTCTAAACTTAACCCACAAATGTCATGGTTGGCAATGGCAATGATAAGACATCAACCTTACAACCGAACTCTGCCACCCCCCTTGAGGGAGGTATCTAACCAAGCCCAACAATATGGTTAAACAATACGCTGATGCAAGGATGGGCTCGTTCAGTGGTGTCCTAATTTGACCCATGAATGCAATAGCTGGCAATGGGAATGATAGGATGTCAGCCTTACAACTGAACTCGTGCTACCCCCTTCAGGGTGGGTTATATCCAAGCACGACAATTTGGTTAAACACTATTTGCTGATGTAAGGATCAGCTTATTTGGGTGGTGTCCGAATTTGGTCCATGAACATCGTGTTAGGAAATGAGGGGAAGAGCATCGATCTTACAGCTGAAAATCTTCATACGAACAACTTTAGCCCCAGGGGCTAAGAGATGGATGTACAACAAGGCCATACTTAGCTAACATTCCCCCTTCCCCGCCCGTACGTGTATGGATAGGGTTAAAGCCTTTTAAAGGGTGGCTACCCCTAAATCAACAAACACCATAAATCCTTCAATACATGATACCAACACATAGCAATGACAAACAATGCGAAGATATGTTGTGAAATATAGCATCCAGACATATGAAATGTCATACACACAAGTGAGATAAAGTGTCATGAAATGCCTACATAAGTTCTGAATAAATAGAGCATAGGAAAAAGATGTCCATAAAACCTTGGCTCGAAGGCCTAAGATAGAAACCAATCGCTCACAGGAGCAAAGTTTAATGGCATAAAGAAAAGTGAAGCAGAGAGTAAAGGGGAACTCAAGGTTGTGCATCTTCATCAGCAGCATCTTTCATGGTCTCACCATCAGCATTTGTCGCCTTATCATCACCCTCTAGTGGATCCTCCAAGACATACTCAGGAGAGGATGGATGGATAGTAGATGCTGCCCCTAAGTGGGAGCTAGTGATCTCTAAGCAAGCCTCCTCCTTCCTATGGGCATGAGCATTGACATCCCTCATCTTGATCACCTTAACCCACTGTAAAAGAATCTCCCAACCAGGCATGAACTCTCCTTTGCCCCCATCATACTCTTGGGCAGTCTGAGAAGTCAGGTCTATCATGGCCTCCTTCCCCTTCTCGTAGGAAATGTTGGCAGCTTCAAGCTGAGCTTGGTAGGCTTGCCTCTCCATCAAAGCCTTATCAGACTTGAACTTGCACTCCAGCTCCTTCAACTTATGTTCTAGCTCATAGTTTTTTTGCCCTTCAACCTGGATCTTCTCCTTGAGAGATTCTGTCTCCTTATTATCGCACCTCATCTGTTCCCTAAGTGAGTTGAGCTTGATCTTAGCGACGTGCTGAGAGGGAAGTGAACAAAGGGTGGAGAAAGCGCGAATAGCACGATGCAACAAAGAAATGAGATGGTTACGATCAAACACAAAGGACGGAATAAATTGCAAATGCTAAAGACATATATCTCTATGAATTAGACCTGGGCAACTCTAAGGTGCTAGGGACCTGTTCCGAACCAAAGGTGGGTAGCGTGCCTCACTTTTGGTGAGCTCCTAAAGCAATGCCACTTTCCCTTCATAGTTAGTAGGAAGGAAAGAGCTCCCACCCTCGGAGGAGTGATGATCAGCCGAGTCGGGAGGGGTGATGACTCATAGAGCTAGTCTTCTCTTCTTATTAGGTTCTAAGGCTTGAGGGTGAGCTGCTTGTTCCAACCATGCAAGGAACATTAGCAAGATGGGAAGATGTCCCCTCAACTCGCTGAGGGTGCCTTAGAGTTTTCATCCATTCTAACACTTTACTCTTGGTCTGCGATTCCAATGCAGTAACCATGTTATAAGGGGGAGATATGCACTTCTGTGGAGAAACACGTCTGCTGAGGCTGAGCTTG
Source organism: Carnegiea gigantea (assembly GCA_029747015.1). Taxonomy (NCBI): domain Eukaryota; kingdom Viridiplantae; phylum Streptophyta; class Magnoliopsida; order Caryophyllales; family Cactaceae; genus Carnegiea; species Carnegiea gigantea. The sequence goes on from JAKOGI010001038.1 coordinate 296,694, forward strand.
CGTGGCTGAGAAGAACACATCTGAGGAAGGTCCGGACCTCTTGAATAACATGCTCCCTAACCTTCTTCTCCTACCTTGCATCGTCAAAGCGCCTCCTGTCTTCCTTAGTTATCTTTTCCTTCATATTGAGCAATATGTCTATCGCTTTGTCTACAAGAAGCAAAGACCAAACGAGTAAGGTTAGTAAGGTAAAATGTAGATAAAATCAACAAGGCAATAATCAAGTTACCGCAATAGATAGCCTAACTAAGCATACTGGCGCAAAGGAAACACCCATAACTGAATAGCATGCTTTGAGGAAACTGATTGATCGGAACCTTTATGGCCTTCCCGGATCGGGATGGATGGAGTTGACAAGCCGAAAGTAGTTTACTGTTGTAATACCCGGTCACTTAATCATGTTCAATTATTTTTAATTCTTGCGTTAGTTACATGGTTATGATTAATCAAAGCAGTGAGCCGTGTATTTTTTTAATTGTTAAACAAACAATGTTTGATTAAGAAATTACGTTATTGTAGAACTGTGAGCATATAAAATCTTGGATAATTACAAAGAAGTATATAATTTCCTATAAATAAGTATTCGTACTAGAGCGAAGTCGGAAATTTAACGAGTCGTAATGATTTCTTAATAGCTAAGAGAAGAAATAAAATTATTGAATCACCACCGGCTAAATGTATGGCCAATCTTGGGCCATGTAGAAAGGAAAAAATGAGGATAAGCTTGCATTAATTTTGATATGACACCGTAATTATGAAAACAAACATAAAAAACCAATAAAAGAGCCTTAGTAATTTGAGGGAGGGCAATTGTTATTTAAATAGCAAGTGGGTTTTGGAAATAAACCAATAGAAAAACCGAAGAGAGCCAACCCTCCTCTTCCCTCTCCCACATGTGACCCCCCTGACCAGCAGCAGTCGCTAGCCGCCAGCCGCCGTCGGCCCTCACGACCTATCTTCACCATTGCCCGCATTCACCCTGCATAGCCGCCACCCATTCGAGTCAGCCAGCCCCATGATGTCTCTCTGATCTATGCCTCTACTCTCTTGGAAGGTAATCAAATTTTACCTTCCATCATATTCAACCTCATATGTCAACAGTTAATCATGGGAATGTTGGGATGAATTGTTGTATTTTGATTAAGTGATTGTTAGGATGAATAGAATGAATTCATGAATGGGAAAAATTAGCAAGTAATTATGCATAATAAAAACATGGATATGAAGGTATGATTGCAAGAAACTTTGTTTAATACAAAGGTGTGTAAATAATGATGCTGATGGGGTTTCAAAGAAGACCAAGCATGTTTGCCTTAGGTGGTCTAAGTAAATTGGTTATGATGAATTATTGAACTAAGTGTGCTCAAACTTTGGGTGGAGGAAATGAGCATAAAAGGACGCAAGTCTAGATGATGTTTAATTGCTCAAACAAGACAATCATATGCTCAAGTAATCTAGATATAAATGATTGTTAATGGTTTTTGTCTCTAAATAAACGGATTGTATGACATAGCTGAAAGTGGAAAGAAACATTGTAGTTGTAAGGACTATGTGGTTAGTGCTTGGCAAATTAGGATGCAATTTGTACAATTAATTTTATAGTTAAATTAATTAGACACTGAGCAATCAATTTGCCCAACTGATATAAGATTTTAACAAGTCTATTATAGTCATGAGAAAGTCTAATGGAAATGTTTAAGGAGATAAATCTGTTAGCTATGTTTGGGATATTGGAACCAAATGATGCCTTTTTGAAAAAAGAGGGGCTTGGATTGAGATCTTGCTTTGAAAAAAACCCTACCAGCTAAGGGTGTTAGTTTAGTAAAGTGTGGTAATATATTGTGCGCAACACTTTGGGTTCTAAACCAAGAAGTGTAAACTATGAGGTTAAGGGGCTAATAAGTCCTAGGCAATGCTAAATGGACCACACTTTTTAGTCATTCAGTGAATGAAAAAGAATTTACAAGAAGAATACAATACCTCCTTTCGTTACAAAGTCTAAGAGTATGACGGGACTGACTTAAAACTCACGAGCATTAATTTTTCTAATTAATATGGAGCATCACTGAATCTATTTCGAAGAAAGGCACCCAAAGAAGGAACTAAAGAGAGAGAGAGAGAGAGAGAGAGAGAGAGAGAGAGAGAGAGAGAAATATAAATAATATCAAAGATATGTTACTGCTTATACCCTTCATAGGCATTTCAAATTTACATTTACTAATGTTAACAAGTTTTATTCAGCCATTGGAACCTTCAGGACCCATTTTATTATTTATCGTTCAATGCAATGTTCAATGTTTAATGTTCAATGTTCAATGTTCATAGTTTCGGTCAGCAGAATTCATAGCTTGGGCCCTTCCCGTTAAACTGGAAATTTATAATTCATCGTTCATTGATGTGATGACTCTCGTTCATAGATTAGGGTCCGTCTAGGCTGAGAAATAATTAATAATCAATTTTTGAATGCATTGCTCCTTAAAGAACAATTACAAGGCATAGTTTTAATATTGCACGTGCACTCCCTAGCTCCTTGCGAAAAGTTATTTAATAGTATAAGGGTAATGTATTGAGCTACATCTCATTTTGCTACTGTTTTGTGTTTTTCAAATTGTTTTACAAAAGAAGAAGAAACTTACGGTTAAGCAGGAACCTGCCAAGACTAAGGGCCTATAAGAAGTGGGACAAGGCAGTGAATGCTAACTCTTTACCCTAGTTGATCATTTTAAGGGCTTAGGAACTGACTTGCATTTGGGCACTTGTAAAGCGTAAATGAAATGTAAATCCATTTTGGACACTTTTAAATCGTTGTGTGGCGCCTACTTCGGAAATAATCTTAGACCTTATTCAGTGTAAACATTATAGCTAGTCGATGCTACTTATATGGTCGACTCTACTTCTTTATTTGTAGGCCTTGTCCCTGAGGGATGACGCTAACATCCTAGCTTGATAGTGCACTTCACTGACTCATAATTCTTATTAATAAAGGTATTTAGAAGGTGACTAGGGTGGGGCATTACAATGGTAGCCATCTCCTTCTCCCCCAGAGTAGTACGAGGCTTATTCCAAGTCTTGTTCGGGCCTGGGTTGTTCCAAACGGCGATGGTCCAGTCCCCATTCACCTTCTTTACATAAACAAACCTTTCCCCTCACACATCCTATTTTTGCAATGGATGATGTGCACATATGTGAATGCCAAGGCCGTGCACTCAAGACGCTTGTGCTTGCAAGTTGCAATGAAGGATCGAGTGGACGTTTAGGCATTGGGTACAAGTTAGACAACCGCAATATCATACATTTTGGAGGATTTCCATGACAATCTTAGGAAGTGGAAAGTGAACATCATACTCTAAGGCTTCTAAGTACACACCTATACATCCCGGTGGGGGGTTATCTACGGTATCTACGTGTGAGGGGACGACAATCCTATAGTTGTATTGAAAAGAATACTTCACCTCAAAATTGATGATTTTTTTACGGTCACTGTAGAAGGATGGGTTGATATAGTGGGAGTCAAGCCCGTCCTCTGGGTTAAACTTGGTAGGCCCACTAGAAGGGGCTAGATCCTGCTCTGGCTCCTCCACTATGTTTGTGGGTGGCATGCCTACGCTAGGAAAATGCCCAAGAAGCGGGTTAGCTATGGATACCTCTCACATATATGATACAACCTTACCCAAAAGAGTAGGAATTGAGGGACAACAAGCTACTAGAGCTCTCTTCAAAGACATTTAGGTTAGTCCGAAGGAAATCTTGCAACGAAACCATGACAGGTGGACTCTCCTAGCATCTAACTCGAAATTATTTACGTAATCCTCTAAGGGGTCAATGCCTTCCTCCATGGGTGAGGTTAGGCATGAGTCGACGAAGTTATTACTAAACTTACCTTCTTTGAAGCCCAACGAGAGGCTAAAGGATCACCCTAGAGAACACGTGTACGACAACATAGATATGATACAAGAGCAACAAAGGAAGGGGGAAAGGATTGATACCTTAGCGATTGTTAAGGCAAGAAAGTCCCCCTTTCAAAGTGTCTCTCTCTATCTTTCTCTCTTTAAAATTAGAGGAGGGCACGTGAATGAGAAATGAGCAATGATTTGGAAGCCAGACGCAGATATATGAATTTAAATTGCCTCGAGGTGCATAGCAAAATATGATGATCCACATCAGACAAAATGGGAAGTGTAAAAATCCAAGTTCGACTAAAAAGAAAAAGAAAAAATAAGGCCCTCTGAAAAATAAAGGTAGGCCCCACAATAGGGACCCGACCAAGTGTAGGGAGAGTCCTCTCCCATTCGACCCAGCTGAATGAACAGGGAGCGTCTCTCCCATTAGTCCCAACCAAATGGAGAGAGGATGCCTCTCCCATTCGGCCCAGCCGATTGGAGAGGGAACCTCCCTCCTATTCGACCACCCCATTCGAGTAAAAAATAATTAATTGATTAATTAGGCTTTTCAACGAGCGTATAAAAGGGGTAATGCAAAAACGTCTTCCCACAATACCCATGGGTCGGATTATGAAAAGAAATTCACTGGAACAAACAACGCAAAGCGTAAGCACAAAGGGCCCATGAGTTATGATGCATCAAAAATTCATATGAAGATGAATTACCAACGGTCAACGATTCATTGATAAAGAAAACTTCAAGTACACGATGAAAACAAGCAAAAACAACACCAAAGATACTGATGCCATGGCTCATATACACATCAAATGAAGGCATAGACACCCGTTTCAAGCAAACAAGAGTAAAGTTAGAGATGCTATGTGCTTCTACTCGTCAACGAAGGAGAATTCGTAGTTGCAATTGACATGGCATTATGACCACAAAACCGAGTCGAACTCCTTTTTGGACGAAGGAAGACTTTTCTTCTCCTTAGAAAAGAACCTTCTTCGGTCAGCAGATGGGGTGGACATCTCCAGCCTAGGAGTAACCTCATCCCATGCCTTCGGAAGGAGTCACCTTTGCTCCGGGTGGCGCTTGATTCTTCACTCAAGGGACTGATCTCTCTCTTCACAGGAAGGTTCATCTTTTTCTCTCTTAGTAGAAACCTCTTTGCACCTTCAAGGGGATGTTATAGGGAAGACAAAGGGGAAATGCCGAGGAGTCTAACTCTCCACGCCCTCACAACCGGCTGGGGGAATTAGCACTCACCTCTTGCCGGTAGCACCAAGCGAGTTGGTAGGCATTGGCCTCTAACCAAATCTGAAAACTGTCCACGGAACCTCTCCAAAGCCTCGTTTAGGTCTTAGGCTATGACGAGGGAGATGATCCGAAATCGAATTGCCTCATGAAGAACATTGAATACCAACTGCATTATCTCAGGAATCCCAATATCATATGTGTAGTGCTCAACTTTGGCCTTTGCGAAGCAAGGACAAAGTGATGGCCAATAAAGCGGGAGAGGTATGGCAGAGGGATTAGGGGCTCCACACGAAACTTCCTAAAATCGAACCACGACAAGAGAAGCTCATCATCCTCCTCACTCCTAAGAAAAGGAGATACTTACTTGGACATTTTAGATACGTTAACGAACAAGGTCTCAAATGGAGGTAGTTGGTATATTTATAATGCTTCTAACGGGCAAACCAAGTGAATCCAAATCTCACCTGAACACTTCAAGAGGGGTTCCGTTAAGACGTGACTGGCTAAATGATTGGGATATTTAGTGACTTGTCCAATAGGAAGACGACACATGGCACTGATCAAGTCAAATCAACATAGGGTCCGAGTTGACTACAATGAGGGTAGAAGCATGCTGGAGGGGGGATAATGGTAATTTGACCCCCTAAAATGGAAAAATTATTATGCTGCCCTTATGTGCTAACCCTAAGGCTGTAAATACCCCAAATTTTTCCATTTGGGGGGGGGACATTTACTGGTTACAACTTGACTACCGTACTAAACACTCTCCCAAAACAGTAAAATCTCCTTCTCTCTTCTTTTTTTCCTCTCTATCTGCTCTATAATTTGTCATAAAACTGACTTGAGCGTCGAAGGGCTTTCCTTGGGGAAAAAATGGATTGACCTTTGTGCAGGTCATCAAGGGGCATACACATCAGCAAGCACAACCAATTGATACGTCAGTCATGCATAAGTACGGACGTCACCACTATTCAAGTAAGTTTCTTTCGAAACAAAAGTCTATGTGGGTTGCTGCCTTGAAAGTATGTTGGGCCATTGACTTAGGAGTTTGAGTAGCCAATTGACTTGGGAGTTGGTTGGTTTGTTGACTTGGTAGTTATTTTAGTCCAAATAAACCAAATTAGTTTAGTAGGTTAACTCAAATCAATCAATTTAAATTATCTTATGATGTGGCACGTATTCATTTTTCTAGTGCTCACATGGAGACAACTAGTGGTGCCGAGAGATAAAATGGGTTCACTTCTGGGGTGATCCAATTGTTGCTGAGGATAAATTTTTTGAATCTGTTGGTGTCAGGAAGTTGAGATTAACTAGAGCTTATCTTTCATTAAAGAGGGGGTGCTAGATCTGTGCCATGGGCTTTCACTAGTTTGGAAGTCTCTGAATTTACCAAGGCATGCTTGCTGCTCATGGATGGTAGTGCAACAACGATTACTGACTGGGGATAACCTAGAACATCTGTTTCATATACACAAGAATTGGGATTATCTATCGCTCGCAATAATGTGAAGAACCATGGTCACTTGTTTTCAAAAGTCAGTTTTCTGTTGGTGCATGGGCTGAGATTCTTAGCTGGTTGGGGCTACCGGGCTGCCGCGGAGATTGAATACTGTAGCAAGAAATTAATTGGTTTAAAAGGTCAAACTCATCTGGTACGAAGTTGCTAGAGCTACCATTGTGCCACTATATATGTGGGTTGTGGAGGGATATGAATTATAGAATATTTCAGCAAAAAGCTAGGGAGTTTGTAGGCATTGTTAGGCACATTAAGCTGGTGCTTTTTGTTAGATTGAGAAGCCACTGTGGTGATTTGATTCTGGAGCAGTTTGCTTGAGTGAGGTTAGGAGGGTACAATTTCAATAATGTAATAACTGATGTTTTTATATTTGGAATTGAAATGAGAAGCTAAGTTAATGTGCTCCTCCAAAAGGAGGGGAAAAAAATCAAAAGCATCACTCATTAATAGCGCTGGCAAAAAATTGAATTCGGGTCGGACAAATTTGGCAATGTCAAAATTCAGACAAGAAATTGATGACCGATATCCAATTTTTTTAAGGTCAGACAATTCGGACAAGGCTAAACTCGAGCTAAAAATCGAGTTTGCACAATAGAAACATGAAAAATGATATGTATATATAGATTTAAAATTCATGTGAAAAATTCATGACTATACTCATTTTCTTTGGGTCAGATAAATTTGGGTATTTAGATCAGATGAATTTTTGCCAGTGCTACCCACTAGTTCCTGACAATTAACATCATATGATTAAGCATCATACTAAGGGAGCTGAAATCATCACACAAGACACAGAACAAACAAAGCCCACATAGCCTCAAAATATAACGCTGAAGCCATAAAACTGTTCAAGTACAACTGGTATACAGATCCAAAAAATAGAAGTCTTCAGACAACTAAATCTCCAACAGCCCGTCAAGGAACACATATTATGCTTCAGCACCCATTTACGCATGTTCCTGATCCCATCTGACCATGTTGCTGATGGCCAATGTATGAGCAGGAATCAGTTGGACAAAAGAGATCGTCCTGATTGGGACCACCAGTTTGACAGAAAATATCGTCACACTCGCACATAACACCGACAGGGCCAATAGACCACAGTCTTGTCAAAACATCCCATAACCGGAAACCAAGAGCTGTATAAAAAAACATGAAGAACACAGATCAGCCTTAGCTCCTTAAAATCTATGCAAAACTATATTTATAGAATTAGAAAGCTACACTGAATTCAGGACAACTATGAAAGCAAGATTACATGGGATGCTCCACAGAGGAAGTATCCCTTATATACAAGGTATGATATATTGTATAACCTTTCTACATAAGAATTGCTGCTCTTAACTTTAGGCTCTCAAAGAACTTATCAATCTTTCAATGAATTGCAGAAGACACATTAAATAATAGAAACTGCAAACCACTAAATGAAGAATCATGACAACAGTGGCATCAAGGCCAGCAAATCCAAAGAAAACTTACATCACGAGGGTTCCACCAATATTGCTAATGGGCAGATTCATAGCTTGAATCAAAATTTTCACCCATATGCACTGAAACCCCCACAGATAAGTCCAGGACCAGCAGCAGAGAACATGTCCTCAAAAACATCAAGCGGGAATTTCCTACATGATTGTGGTAAACAGACGGAGCTCCCAGATTGTTTTGTATGTCAATAAATGTTCTCGAAGAAAATGGAGGGAAAAAGAATACTAGAAAAAAAGAAACTTTGTTCCTCATAACCAGGAAAATTTCTAACAGGCCAAGGCACAGAGACAGGCAACAACTCATAACCCAAGTTCCTCAACCAAAAAAAGTTACATTCCGTCTTCTAGACACAGTGACCAACCCCCTCCCTCCCCCCCCCCCCCCCCCCCCCGGGCAAAAGGAAAACCCCAAAAAAAAAAAAAAAAAGGAGTTACCTGGTTGGTGATAAAATGTTCACCTTCAAAAAGCTACTATATGTTCTGAGGTCATAAAAGTGAAATGTTATTACCATCTTCGAATGAAGCTCAACCCTCCAGGAATGAAGTACTGATTTTTACTCTAGACAATGTTCTGTGCTGCCAATGCATTAGACCTCTTAACAGTTGGGAGACTAATGTGATCAATACAGCCTTGTTTTACCAAAATCAAACCTAACGGTAAGGGTATGTTCTTGCTCCTTCCAATTCCATGAAGATCAAATAAACACTTAACACATGTCACCTGAAAGCCGGCAAACAGTAGAATGGCACAACTCTTGAAACATTTGTTTCTTCTTCAATACTTGATATAGAAGACTAAGTAAGGCATAGGGAAAATGAAGTAATAAATACTGGGATATATGATTTATACTTTATAGTAATACAGCGTTATATCAAGAAAAGTAATGAGAAAGCCAAAAAGCTATTTCTACACGGACAGTCAAACTGTTCTAAACATAGCATAACTAATTCACACATAACTCATGGAAAATGGATGCTAAATAAAGCAGATAATACGGGAGAAATAATGACTTTGGAAGTAACCACTACGACTCATGAAAAGGGGGCAGAGATGAGATAAGGTCCCTCTCTCTCGCTCTCTGTCTCCCTCCCTCTCTCTCTCTCTCTCTCTGTGGGTGCCACTACAACTCCATGTCTCAAATAACAAGAATGCCTATACGGAATACAAAGAGACAGGGCTAGAGTTGGATACACTTGGCCTCTTGTGATGTACCGAAAAGGTAAATATGCATAGAGAGGAGCACAGATATGAGATGAGATGAGATGAGTAGCATAATCCGCCTCTGGCTTCTGCAGGGTCGGGAGGGAGATACAGGTGTCCCAACCTGAATAACAAGGGCAAAATTTAAAACAAAATTTGCTATTGCAATGGCCCACATTTTAAGACGGGAATAGATGATTACTCATGTATTCCATAATTCATACTGATTTTCTTCACTCCTTATTACCATTGGGAATATAGAGTGGTTGCCAAAATCCACTCCAACCACCAACTAGCGGAGCCAGGATTTTATGCAAGGAGGTCGAAATTGGGAAAATTAAAGGGCACTTCCAAAAAAAAAAAAAAAACAAGAAAAGGGGGAACGAAGAGTTAAATCAGGGACCTCCCACCCAAAGCAAGGAGCAACCACCAACCTGCTATGCACTCCTATGATATGTACTTATGAACTAATTAATATATATCTATTTTTCTTACCCACAAAAATACCCCATATTTAATTTTTTTTTCCCTAAAAAGCTGGGGGGTCAATTGACTCCCCTTGCCCCAACATCAACATGGCTCCGAGTCGTACCTCCCAAAAGATGATGGGCCTGTAATACTATGCGCGACGCCACAATGATGCCAGAAAATGCAGGTTAGACTATATACAGCATGTAGCTACCAAAAGTAGAAGATGACTCATAGCATTCATAAAAAAAAAGTTAAGATTGGTGAACCAAATTAATGGAAATCTGTCAGAGTCATGGAAATAAGAAAATATATGATCAGAAAATTGAACAAAGTTTCTAACCTTTTGGTGCATATGGCAGTTCCAGTGTTCAGAGTTATTAGTTGCGCACTACTTTGACATCTGTAAGAGGTGATTGGGGAACCAGAGATCAAACAACAGTGGAATCAAGAAGATTTCAAGAAATATCACAGAATTCCTTTTCCATGGAGACAGAACAAGTAAAACATCGTAGAAGAAAAACATATGCAAATAATGCAATCCATCCCAGATTCTAAGATCACTTACAAGGCTTAACATCTTGCTGTTGAGGTTTAAGGCGCGCACAGAGATTTCGGTATGGGATAAAGGAATCTCGCCATTTTGAGAAATCTGTCTTTAGCAATTCATATTCTCTCAGTTCCTCAGGAGCACACCCAGGAGAGTTAAATTTCAATTCTACGGGACAAAGGTCATCCAAGAGATTCACGACATCCATATTTATCTCCTCATCAGTTCTTTCATGCTCAGGCAACTTTGCGACAACCAGATTGAATCTTTCAGCTTCTGGAGAAAGCCCATTGGGCTTCTCTACAGTGTGTACACCAGCTGGCTCATCTGGACAAGCAGAAGCCTTGTACAAGAATAATATACTCGTATTCAAGGAGCCCACCAGGGTCTCTTCGTTATCATCCACAAGTGAACCTGGACATCGTTTATCCTCATCACTACTAAAACAAGAAACACCCACTTCTTTAGCCAAAGACGCAATTGTTTTGCACTGGAGGAAAAATGCTTTTTCAGGAGAGGCTTCATCTGTTTTTTCCACCAAAGAGTAACCATGTTTTGAGATCTCATATACAACAAGTGCCACAGGAAGAGGTAGAAGAGGCCCCACAAAATCGTCACTCAGCTGGACCTTGCTTGACCGCTCGTTACTTCGGAGGGATGGACACTTTAAAAAGAAAAAGGGTGCGTGGTCCTGGTCTGGAATTATAGGGAATTCTAACTTCGCCTTTTTCTTATCAGTCCGAGTCCCATGAACTTCAGTATAAGTAGAAAAAGCCATCTCTAGTACATCCATGGGTAACTTTATCCACAATACCCTACAAGCAATCTCGAATAGGCTTGTCGGCATGATAACGTCCCTGAAAATATCAGAGCGTGATAGGTCTGAGATCGGCGGATTGCAGCCAAAAGATTTCAGCTTCTCACTTATGAAGTTAAAGAAACGATCATCATGATGTTTCTGTTCACCTGCAATCTTAGGGGCCCTTCTGAATTTTGGGAACAGTATTTGGGCAAGATTATCATTCAAATAACCATAAAGGTTTTCAAATTTGAAATATGAGAATTTCTTGGTGAGTTTATATGTGTAGTCAGCCATTGAGGACAGCAGTGAATCATTGAGATACTTTTCTGTTTCGCCATGTGTCGTGGTCGCAGTGCTCACTTTCCAAGAAGCACGATATTGCTGTGATTCAAGCTTCCCAGATGACATCAATCGGATAAGTGTAAACCCACCATGCTCTCCTGGCTTTTGTACGAAAGAAGAGAGTTTCTTATCTAGAATAAAAAAACCAAGAACCAATTCCCTTTCCCGTTGACATTCAATCCACTCCGGCAGATCTTCCTTTGCAGAGTCTTCCATTACAAGACAACTGCCACAAGGGCAGTCTCGACCCCGTACTGAGAGCAATGACGGAAGTTCCCAAGCATAAATCACATCAGACAACTTTGAAATTTCGGTAGAGATAGTAGGAATAGTCGCCGAAGGAGGACGTCCATAACAAAAAATACTGAAATCGTTATTCCAAAATGACCCTAACATAATGGCGAAACCCATGTCAGAGACCCCTGCATATTCCTCATCACCTGGGTTTGATCTTAAATAGGAGAGAGGCAAGGCAGTCATGTAACGCGGCTTTTGAAGATTGTGAGCCCATCTGAGTACCGGCATTAATGGCTTTCGAACATCCAATAGAAGGAGCCAATGCTCAGTAGCCACCGAATACAAGAAATTATCATTACGACCGGCCTTTGAAAGTGCAACAAAACGATCCTCCCCAGCCACTTCCTCCGCATTTAGTGATCCGATCGTCACCAAGCAGCTTAGCTGACACTTGTCATACCTCAGGTCAACTATGTACACAGCCATCGAATTCGCCACGATTAGAATTCTGGGATGCCAACTAAATACACAGCTAAACCACTCACTAGCTTTCCACTCACTCATTTCTTTCCACGGGACACTTATCCTTTTACCTCTAAATTTCGCACTAACCCGTGACGAACTCATATCAAACAGAAACAATTCGCCACTCTCTAACAACACCAAACATTCCCCACTCAAATGTGGGTTCCAACAAGCATAGGCCACAGCACAACTCTTAAACAATTTAGTACCCAGAAACTTCAAAACGGGCGTCCCGAAATCAGACCCATGCCCGCCAAGTTTAACTGCGAACCAATGAACAGCATACAAGGTACAAGCCATCAAAAACCCAACGACAGAATAACCATCCATGACGTATTCTTCAACTGGGCAAGCACATAATCGGACAAATTGATTTTTAAACTCCAAACTAGAACTAAAATTCGAATCAACAACTAAATTCGTATCCCTCAGCGATAAAACAAGGAACCCAACTCGATCAAGATTCTTCCCACTTGGAAAGAAGACGATAACACGATTACCAGGGCATATGAGGGGCTCGAGGCGGTTGTGCAAAATGGCGTCGTTGCTGGTGTAGTCATCGAAGGAGTTAGCAATGGCGGAAGCAGTAGAGGGAAGAACAGGGGAGTCGTGGGAAGTGGAGGTTTGAAGAAAGCGAGAAAGAGACAAAGACGGGGGAGGAGGAAGAACAGAAGGAGAGAGAGAAGAGGGAGAGCTGAGAAGAAGGGTTAGGGTTTTAGAAATAGGGTTGAAGACGAGTGGCCCCAAAGAACGGGATTGTAGAAGGAGGGGAAGTGTGTGAGCTGAGGAAATCGGCCACAGTGACCTCCATTCTTGTGAGAATTCCATTGTCTTTGTCCGTTCTCCTCTTCTTCTTCACTACTATAGGGTTGTTGTATTGCCCAACGTACTCGAGCATTTCAATGCCCATGTCAGAGCAAATTAATGCATTTCCCGCCATTTTGTGACAAGACATGCGTTAAATTGAATATTTGTTGATACTTGACTATAGTGCTCTTTTCATGGATTTATTTTAAAATATTAATATTAATTTATTTTAATCTATTTTAATTTATTTTAATTTATTTTAATTCACTTTTATTATTTTAATTAAATTTAATTTATTATATAAAAAAATTTAATCTATTTTAATTTATTTTAACCAATTTCAATATACTTTAACCTACTTCACCCTTTTAACTACCTTAATTTACCCACGAAAAGAAAGGTCCTAAGGCTATGCAGATTGAAAATTTGATATATCCGATATTTGACATATAATTTTTTGAAGAGCGTTTTTATTAAAAAGAGTTTTTTGATTAAGATTAGTTGTTTGACCAAGTAAAAAACTAATATGAGTGCTTGATGAAAGAGCTTTTTAGAATAGTTTTTTGGGTCTAAAAAGTTAATTTAAAAAAGTTAATTTCATGAGAGCTTTTTATCTTATAACTTTATCAGACACAGCTAATTTTAATAAAGAGTTTTTTAACAAACAGTTAATTTAAACAGTTAATACAAACAGTTAATTCAAACAGTTAACAACTAATAGTTAATACAAATAGTTAACAGCTCATAGCTGTTTGCTAAACAGTGTCATAGACATAATTTTCACACCAAATATATATATATATATATATATATATATATATATATATATATATATATATATATATATATATATATATATATATATATATATATATATATATATATATATATATATATATATATATATATATATATATATATATATATATATATAATATATATATATATATATATATATATATATATATATATATATAGACATAGAGCATGTTCTTTTCGCAGGTGAATTTGGGTAGGCAAAAGAGTAAAGTGAGTTAAAATATATTGAGGTGGATTGAAGTAAGTTGAAGTGGGTTGAAATAAGTTAAAGTAGGTTAAATTTTTTTTATGTGATAATTGAATTTGGTTAAAATACTGAAAACGGATTGAAGTGGGTTAAAGTAGGTTGAAATTAGTATTTTAGAATTTATCCACGAAAAGAACAAGGCCGTAATTTAAATAATAAAAAATTTTATTAAAAGAATTTGTTACAGAATATGTTTTATATTTTTTTTGGCAACCTTTATTAATTTGAATATTTCTTGCCTGATAAATTTTTATACTCCATACCTCACAAAAAATGCAATAGACTATTTTATTTATTAAATATTTTAAAATATTGCTGGAGAATTGTATTGAAATGATGTTTTCATTTTTAATATTTTCATAAGATAATTTTTGACTAATAGTTTGTATAATTTGGGAGTAAACACTTATGTAATATTTTGTTAGATGTAAATAATCTTATAATACAAGCAAGTTTATAATTGTGTTTTTATTACCTTGTTTGGTTATATGAGGATATTGTAATAAAAGAACTATCTTGTAATTATGATTACCACAAACTAAATAATCATGATTGCAATGCAAAGTTCATTACATTACATCCAATGGGACATTGTAACAGATTGATTTAGATAATAAGTATATTTAACAGCTAAGATGAAATTAATGGTAAATATGTTGTAGCAAAAATATTGTAACATAAAATGATGAATCCTATTTTTATGTAATTAATACTATAGTAATGTTGAAGCTTTTGATGTTTGTGATACTTTTGAATTTACATCTGCCGCCTTCTCTCATGTTTGTTATGTTGTTGATTGTTTGATTATCTTGTTGCTCTTGCTAATTCTTGTAATTAGATTGTGGTTGCCTCCTCTCATACTATTGTTGATGCTTCTTTTTACGCAATTATTGTAGATAAAGCAAAGCTTCCAATGTAGAGAGGTTCTAATGGGTGGGGAGGTGACTCTGGTTAAGGAAGTCTGGCTTTTGCAACCTTGGATAAATGTGATTTCTAAGAATAGGCTTACCTTTTTCTTGTTCTTTTTTTTTTTTTGTTTTTTTGGGAGCATTGTAGATTGTGGGTAAATATGGTGGTCCTTGATTGATTAGGATTTTTGGGTAAATATGGTGGTCCTTGATTTCCTTACAGCCTACAACTGCTTCTTATCACGAAAAAGAATAGAGCCTACAAGGAACAATGATGGAATTGATTGTATCAAGGACCCAAGGTCTGTACTGTGGAGAATGTGGGTTCCAAATGAGTATTTTATCACTCTTAACTATCAGGGTTTGCCAAGACCCTGAGCAGTCAATAACCTTCAATATATTATTGGAGGTTGTAAGGTCAGCTTGGTTTTCCT
The DNA here is from genome assembly GCA_029747015.1 of Carnegiea gigantea. Lineage (NCBI taxonomy): Eukaryota > Viridiplantae > Streptophyta > Magnoliopsida > Caryophyllales > Cactaceae > Carnegiea > Carnegiea gigantea. Next base: position 312,175 of record JAKOGI010001038.1, read on the forward strand.
CCCAGAAACCAAGTTGTCTTCTGATGAAATAAGAGATTTTGTCATCCATCGTGTTAACTTCACTGCGGTTTAAGTGGATAGCCAAGGTCATTCTGGAGGCTATGCTATCATCTAGACGCAGGGCCTACAAGTCTCTATGCTCTGAAGTGCGTTTAACCACATAGATGTGTTAGTTCACTTAAGTCCTAATGCTGATGAATGGTGCTTTACGGGCATATATAGGTTTCCTGAATCTCAAAATAAGCTCGAAACATGTGACCTTCTACTAGACTTGAAGCACCGGTTCAACTTGCCATGGTTGATTGGGGAAGATCTTAATGAAATTCTTTATAATTTTAATAACAGAGGTGGACTAATGAAGTGACAGTCAATACTTGATGCTTTTAAAGACATATTGAATGTTTATGATCTTTTCGACTTGGGCTACTCGGGTCAGCAACTCACTTGGTGGACTGGGCAAGATGAAGAAGGTTCTGTCGAAGAAAGGTTGGATAGATTCTACGCTTATTCTGATTTGAGTGCCCTGTTCTCGAATGCTAGAGTTTTTCACATTGTTGATCCACTGTCAAATTATCTTCCTATTCATCTGCATGTATTTGAGAGTCACAAAAAGCGCAAGAATAGAAGAAAAGGGCTTGAGAACTTCTGGGCACTCAAATGATCGGCGTGAACAAGTCGTTTCCAACACCTGGATGCATGCTTCCACTCATGATCCTATTTCATGGTGCATGGAAAAAAGTGTACGTTGCATAGATGACCTTATCACGTGGAACATGAGTATTTTTGGCTATATTTAGCAAGAGACTCAAACTCGCCAAAATATGCTCAAACATGTTTAAGAAAATAATCTTTAAGGAAATTAGCGATCAAAAAAAAAGGAAATCATCTGTTGTAAAGATCCCACACTGACTTTCTGAAATTTAGTGATCGTAACTCGACGTATTCCACTGCAAGGCTAGCATACGGAGGTTTACAAACCATATAGTAGAATTATAGGATGTAGATGGGCGAGCGTCTAATGGTGGATTATTTTGGCTCGCTTTTTAGCTCAAGAGGAATGCTTTCTATACACTCAATTATTGATGTTATTCCTTGTATACTCACTCATCAGATGAAGGCATTGCTTTACAACTCGAATACTTTCGATGAAGTCTTCCAGACCCTCAGCCAGATGCACACTAGGAAAGCGCCGAGACAGGATGGTATGAATTCATGCTTCTACTAGAGGTTTTGGTTAGTTGTGGGTATGATGTCACAGAGGTAGTTTGCCATTCTAAATGGAGGTAGTTTCCCTCCTGCTTTTAACCATACTCATGTGGTTCTTATTCCTGAAAAGCATAATCTCAATAAAGTATGTGATTTCAGGTCTATTAGTCTTTATAATGTTATCTGCAAGCTTGTTACAAATGTCATATCTAATATGCTTAGATCTAGTCTTCAGTGGTTATCACGGAGAACCAAGGTGCCTTTGTGCATGGTCACATGATAACTACGATATTCTGGTTTCAAATGAAGTATTCCATGACATGAAACTTCATCCTAGGGCTAATCGAGGAATGGATCTAGAACTTACATGTGTAAGCCTTTTGACATATTTGAATGACCTTTTCTTAGGGCCATTATGCTAAAAGAGGGCTTCTAATGTGAGGGGGTGAACTTGGGTATGCAATCGCGTGGAGACTGCTACTTTTTCCTATTATTAATGGTGAACCCAAAGGCTTTATAAGGCCAAGTAGAGGTATCAGAGATCCTATCTCCCCCTATCTCTTTGTGTTTTGGACAGGACTTTCATATCTTCTCAGGATGCCATTGCTTGGAATGCTCTTCACGGTTATCAAGTTTGTCTTGAGGCACCTTCTGTGTCCCACCTTACGTCCATCGATGACTCTAATATTTTTTGTGGGTCTAATGTTAATGTGGTTGTCATGATAAAGTCAATTTTGCTTAATTAAGAGACTGCTTCTGAGTAACAAATTAATTTTTCGAAGTCTAATGTCATGTTTGGCAAAGCATCCCTTTGTGCAAAACAGATGAAATTCTTTTAATGTTGGATATTCTGGAAGTTCTCTCTTATGATAAGTACTTGGGTTAAGCCACCCACATCGACAGATCAAAAAAGAAAGCCTTCATGCCTATTAAAGACGGCATTTGTAAAAAGATTAATGGGCGGACGGGAAAAATCTCACTTGGGCTAGCAGGGGGTGCTTATAAAGACTGTAGCAACTATTCCTATTTATGCTATGAGCATGTTTAAGCTCTTAGGAGACTTTACTCATGACATCCAATCTGCTATCTTTAATTACTGGTGAGGTCATGATAGGAACAAGCGTAACTGGGCGGCGAAGGAGAAGTTATGCCAAAGTAAATTCTATAGCAGTTTAGGGTTCTGAGAGTTAGAAGCTTTCAACCTTGCTCTTCTTACTAAGCAAGTTTGGCATCTCATGCATGCAGAGCACTCACTTGTGTTCAAGGTACTTAAAGCTAAATACTTCCGCTCATATGGCATTCTTGATGCAGATATAGGGGCTAGATCAAGCTTCACTTGGAAAAGTTTATGTCAATCTAGATGGGTTGTTGAAATGACTCTCGTTGGGTAGCAGGTGACAGCTGGTCTTCTACTATTTGGGAATTGAAATGGATACCTAGGCTCATTCCTTCAAAGTACTCACACCAATCAAAGAGGAGGCCTGACTCCCAAGTGTGGAAACTTAATCGATAGGGATTGAGGATTATGGAACAAACAGTTGATCCAAACTCTTTTCCTCATATTGATTTCGAGGTTATCCTTAATATCCCATTGTGTTGATCTTGGCCACTTGATTCTCTGACTTAGCATTTTTCATCCACAGGTGAACTCATGGTCAACATCAACATACCAACTCATCACTCCAATACAAAAGGGGACAATCCCGAATCAAGTGGTGATTCAATTAAGCCCTTTTGGAATTCCTTATGGCTACTTGATATTGTTGGGTTTTATGGCCCAAAGTTCGAGTACCGGCACAGTGGGACGACGCTGCGCGAGTACGGGCGTGCCACGACGAATGAGCACCAAGCCGAGAGGGGCAGAAAATTGGCACGGGGGTGCCATGCCACGTGGCACGGCCGTGCCATGTGGCACTGGGTGACCGTGCCACGTGGCACGGTCGTGCCACGTGCCTTTTCGCCGCCTCTTTCGGATGGCGGCTAGGGTTTCTGTCTCCAAGGGGGATTCCTCCTGGCGGCTAGGGTTCTACTTTAAAGGAAAAACCCTTACTGTTTAGACCCTATATAAAAGGGGTCAAGCCTAGAATCTAAATCACTCCAATACTCATTCATACATTGAGAGGTAGAAGTACTTTGTGAGAGATTACAATAGTGAGGTTGTAATTCTGCCCTTAGATCAAATCACTGTTGTGACTGTGATCATGCTGTATTCTTCCTGCTCATAGTGAATTGTTCTGGTGCTGTCACCGTCCGTGGTTTTTTCCGCATTGGGTTTTCCACGTTAAATCTCTTGTCTTCTTATTTCTGTTTTCTGTTATTCACTTGAATTCTGAATCTCTAACTCATCCTATCGCTTCCGCTATTATTGTTGCTCTAATATTTTTCCTAACAAGTGGTATCAGAGTTTTGGTTATAGGATGTCTTCTATCATGAAGGTAGATATTCAGAAATTCGATGGGGAGATTAGTTTTAATCTCTGGAAGGTGCAGATGAGAGCTGTTCTCATCCAGCACAGGTTGTGGAAGGTTCTGAAGGGACCTCACGTGAAACCTGAGAAGATGACAGAAGAACAGTGGGCTGAAGATGTGAAGAAGAGACGTGGGTCGTTGACGGAGGACGAATGGGAGGAACTGGAGCTGAAAGCGGTTTCAGCCATACAGTTGTGCTTGGCACCATATGTCTTGCGAGAGGTGCTTGATAAGATAACTACGGTGGATCTCTGGACTCGGCTAGAAGAACTCTACATGACGAAGAGTCTAGCCAACAAGATCCGGTTGAAGGAAAGGTTGTACACCTTTCGTATGGCTGAAGGTACTCCCGTCCAAAAACACCTGAATGAATTTAATTCTATTCTAGTAGATTTGGAGAGTTTGGATGTTAAAATTGAGGATGAGGATAAGGCCATTCTACTTGTTGTGTCTCTACCCCCTTCCTACAAACACTTTAAGAAAATCATGTTATATAGTAACTCGGATACTATATCGTTTGAGGATGTCAAGTCTAACCTGCTGTCTAAAGAAAAGTTTGACCAAGACATTCATGCTGATCCAGCTGAGGGATTAGTTGTCAGGGGTAACACCACTGAGAAAGGGGGGGACGGTAAAAAGAAAAAGAACCGTTCTAAGTCAAGGAATCCTCACTCTAACAAAACCTGCCACTACTGCAACAAATTGGGTCATATCAAGGCTAACTGCTGAAAATTAAAGAAAAAGAATGGGAAGGAGGAAAAGGAGAAAACTGCTACAGCTGATTATGTAGTAGAGTCAGAGTCTGATGGTGATGTGTTACTTGCTACTTCTTTGGCTACCACCTCCGAAAGGGGAGTGGATGTTAATTGGGTTTTAGATTCTGGTTGTACGTTTCACATGTGCCCTCATAAGGACTGGTTTGTCACCTATGAGGCAGTTGACACTGGGGTGGTACTTATGGGCAACAATGCTAAATGCAAAGTTGCAGGAATAGGTACTGTTCAGATAAAAACCCATGATGGGACAATTAGAACATTGTCTAAAATGCGTCACATACTTGATATGACTCGTTGTTTAATATCCTTGGGTACTCTTGAGACTAATGGTTGCAGGATTTCGATGGAAAATGGTGTCCTAAAGGTAACTAAGGGAGCCATGGTGATAATGAAGGGATTGAGGCAAGGCAATCTCTACATTCTACAAGAAATTACAATTACAGGTGTAGCCGCAGTTGGTACAGTAGATGACACAAAGTTATGGCACATGAGGTTGGGCCATATGAGTGAGAAAGGGATGACCATTCTGGGTAAGAAAGGTTGTCTTGGTAACGCCAGTACGGGTAAGCTCGATTTTTGTGATCACTGCATTTTTGGGAAACAAAAGAGGGTGAGTTTCTAAAAAACAACACACCGTACTCAGGGGATCCTCGACTATATTCTTTTGGATCTGTGGGGTCCTTCAAAGGTTCCTTCTTATGGAGGTAACCGTTACATGTTAACTTTTGTTGACGATTTCTCACGGAAGATTTTGATTTACTTCTTGAGACAGAAAAATGAGACATTCTCCATGTTCAAGAAGTTCAAGGCTCTGGTTGAAAACCAGACCGGGAGAAAGATCAAGAAACTTAGGACTGACAATGGTCTTGAGTTCGTTGAGTTAGAGTTTGAAGAGTTCTACATGAAAAATGGCATAACTAGGCACAAGACGTTAGTTGGCAAACCACAGCAAAATGGGGTTGCAGAACGAATCAACAGGACTCTACTGGAGAAAGCTAGATGTATGCTTTCACATGCCAGGCTTTGGGATCGCAAGGCCTTTTGGGCAGAGGCTATTTCTACAGCCTGCTACCTGGTGAATTGTTCACCACATACCTTCATTGACTTCAAAATCCCAGAAGAAGTATAGTCAGGTAATCCTGTTGATTATTCTAATTTAAGAATATTTGGATGTCCTGTGTTTGCCCATGTGAATAATGGGAAATTAGCCCCTAGGGCTGTCAAATGCATGTTCCTTGGATATGCATCTGAGTCTAAGGGACACCGCATGTGGTGTCCTGAGTCTAAGAAAGTAATTCAGAGCAGGGATGTTACTTTCAATGAGACTACTATGTTATCCTCTGGGAAGAATTTTGTTGTTCCTTCTACCGATGTAGGTAATCAGGAAGATGCCATTGTGGAGGTAGAAATGGAGACCGTTACAGCTCAAGGTGGAGCTGCTAATCATCCCAATGGGGAAGACCAGGTTACTGAACCTGGAACCATCAGTCCCAATCAACCTCGGGAGGAGGTTGCCCGTACTATAGCTCGTGATCGTCCTCGAAGGGAGATCAGAAGACCTGCCCGTTACGACGATAATGAGGGGTTGATAGCGAACGCACTTTCGGTTGCAGAGGAAGTGCCTGAAGGTGCTAAACCTTCAAATTATACTGAAGCAATCACTTGCCCAAGTTCACCTAACTGGATCCTAGCTATGCAAGAAGAGATGGAGAGTCTGCAAAAGAACCGAACCTGGGAACTCTGTGAACTGCCTAAAGGCCGAAGAGCCTTAACTGCTAAGTGGATATACAAGAAGAAAGAAGGAATTCCTGGAGTTGAAGACGCAAGATGGAAAGCACGGTTGGTTGTTCGTGGTTGCAACCAAAGAGAAGGCATTAACTACAATGAGGTTTTCTCTCCTGTTGTTAGACATACCTCTATTCGAGTGCTTCTTGCATTTGTCACGTTGTTTGACTTGGAGTTGGAGCAGCTTGATGTGAAAACAGCATTCCTACATGGAGAGTTGGAAGAAGAAATTTACATGAGACAACCTGAAGGATTTGCTATTCCTGGGAAGGAACAATTGGTGTGTAAATTGCAAAAGTCCTTGTATGGACTCAAGCAAGCTCCAAGGCAGTGGTATAAACATTTTGACACATTTATGATCGATAAAGGGTATACGCACAGTAGATATGACAACTGTGTGTACTTTAAACAGTATTCTAATGGTACATTTATTTATCTACTGCTGTATGTCGATGATATGTTGATTGCTTCTAAGGACAAGACCTTAATTGGTATGTTGAAATCTCAACTTAGTAAGGAGTTTGAGATGAAAGACTTGGGTGCAGCAAAGAAAATACTGGGTATGGAGATCCACAGGGATCGGAAAGCAAGTAAACTGTACTTGTCTCAAGAAAGGTGCCTTGAGAAAGTACTAAGTAAATTCAACATGGACAACTGTAAGGCAGTTTCCACTCCACTTGCTGCACACTTCAGATTGTCGGCGGGATACTGCCCGCAAACAGAGGAAGACATCAGAAGAATGTCCAATGTACCTTATTCTAGTGCCGTTAGTAGTTTAATGTATGCTATGATTTGCACTAGACCAGACTTATCACATGCTGTAAGTGTGGTAAGCAGATATATGCATAATCCTGGGAAGGATCACTGGGAAGCTGTGAAATGGATCCTACGATATGTGAAGGGTACTATAGGGAAGAGGTTGGTGTTTGATAAAAACAAAGTTGTTACATCCGATGTTGTAGGCTTTGTTGATGCTGATTATGCTGGTGACTTGGATAGGAGGAGGTCCATATCTGGGTATATCTTCATCATGTGTGCAAGTGCTATCTCCTGGAAAGCATCATTGCAGTCTATTGCAGCCTCGTCTACTACAGAAGCTGAGTACATTGCTGCTACTGAAGGGGTGAAGGAAGCTACCTGGCTAAGGGGCCTTGTGATTGAGCTCGGAGTCCCACAAGCTCCGACTGTGGTATTTTCTGATAGTCAGAGTGCCATCCACCTGACTAAGAACGATGCCTACCACTCAAAGACCAAGCATATTAGTGTGAAATACCACTACATTAGAGACACAGTTGCTGTAGGTGAAGCAAAAGTGAAGAAGGTTCACACGTCAAAAAATCCTACAGACATGTTAACCAAGCCTCTACCATTGGCTAAGTTCGAGCATTGCTTGGACTTAGTGGGCATTCACAGCCACTAAGTGCCCATCGGGGCATTGCCCCTTGGGGGGCGTCACTCTTCGGGGTGTGATGACGGCGATGGAGAGTCGGTGATTGGAGATTTTGGTCCAAGGTGGAGATTGTTGGGTTTTATGGCCCAAAATTCGAGTACCGGCATGGTGGGACGACGCTGCGCGAGCACGGGCGTGCCA
>JAKOGI010001038.1:325000-328329 GCA_029747015.1 Carnegiea gigantea
TACAATTTTAACTCTTTATTTATTTAGCTTGAAAGTTGAAATATCTTAGCTTCCAACTTTTTTGAACTTGGGATGTCGGTTATATGGAAGCTTTAGTCTGTTAGCCTTATCTTGTAAGTTGTAATTGTTTGATATGTCATCATTGGGACTTAGAATTTAGTATGTGAATTTGTTGAAATTAGCTTCAATTTGTTTGTTTTCCTCAAATAAGTTTAGCAGATACTTAAAATAATATAAAGGATTAGGTTTATTTTGTTAACTCTAGGGCTTCAATTGCTGGGAACTTGGAATTAATTTCATGACTAGCGTCAAATTTTGGTTCCCTAAATGCTGAATGGGTGTCTGATTCTGCTAGAGAGTTTGAATTGGGGATTGATCCTTGGGTAATTTTTTCCTTCTCCTTGTGTCTCTCTATACTCTCTTTAGCAATGCTGTCGCCCTTTCCCTTAATAATTTCTGTGGGTTGTGATCTAATTCATTACTATTGTTATTATTATTTGTTCCTACTCGTAATCCATTATACACTGCCTGTTCTTATTAGCATTCTTTTTCTTATTATTATTGGGTTAATTTTGATGTGGAAACATAATTTTTAGTTTGTCATAGGGTGCATTACTATTTATGTTATTAATCTCATGTGAGAAATGAAGGAAAAAACACCAATACTCATTTATTTTTCAGAGAAGATGTCACCCTGTTAACCCTCTGAACCTACCCAAGAATAAGAATAATACAAGAAAATTGTTGCTGCTGACAATCATAGATGCCCGCGGGTTTGTTGTGATTGATGGTAAGTGTGATAAGCATCAAATTTTATACAGGGGGAAGGGATATGAGTTGAAGAATAGAAGAGTTGGAGTGAAACAGGACTTCAATATAGGGTGGTAAAGGAGAATGCCTACCACTGAAGATCCTTGGGAAAATTTTTCGAACTTTGTTTTACTTGGTCTCTTTAAACAGATTTGTACGTAGTCAAAGCTACTCTCTCCACGAATGTATCTGAGGGGCCTTTGAAAAGTTTATATTTTTAACATAAAATTGAAGTCGCTAGGAATATCTTTTCTGTAATGTTTATGACAAGTTATCAGTGTGAAATAATTTTATAAACTTTTGATCAATATCTGATTGAGCTTTGGCTAATGGTACCTCTCAATTTGAGCGAGAATGATTTATGTGTACACAAATTGTATTGCTGCTTGAGGAGTATGGTGAGTTAATGCTCAGCGGTGCTTTTATACCGTGTATCTACCACTCTCTTTGGGCTCAACTTGGCCCGATTTGTGAGGAAGCCCTTTTTGATTCTGTCTCAAGTATAGATGCTCGTGGTTGTTCTTCAAAGTATGATAGAATCATTTTAATATCAATTTATTGGTTGATCTAGGGCTTTTCATTAATGGAGTTTATGTCCCTTGGATGAGCTTTACTTGGTTTGAGAAAGAGTGGGGAATGATTGCATCAAATGAGCCTGCTTTGCCCCCCGGCTATCCGATAATTTTGCGCAAGTCCTTCGTCATGTTGCTTATGGTTATAATTTTGTTCATATTTGTATATTATGTGCTACAAATGTGGTAGATGTTAGTGCTTGTGTCTCTATTGTTAGTGTGTGTCTGTCTAATACTGATAAGTCATTTGCAGCAGTAAATGACTAAATGATGAATGACGAATTGCAGCTGTTAGTTAGTTACTCATGCCTCCTTTATCACCGAAAATAAGCTGAATGTTATTGATTTGAGTGGTTACTAATTGTGGTAGTCTTTAGTGGTCCAAGTTTCATAACTTTTTCCAATTGTTGGTGGCCTAGCATTAATGTTTCATAAATTGAAGCAATAAAGGTTAATCTGTCATGAGTTGCTTGTAAAAGTAATAACAATCTGGCTTCAAAATAGGTCACCTTGGGTAAGGATAATTGGTTTTTACTTGACCGAGTTGCTGGTTTTGGGGTAATTGATTCATTGTGATACATACAACCACATCTGTTTCTTGGTCAATTCACAGATCGCAAGATAATTGTTTACTTTCATTGCTTGATCAATTTAGAAGTCAGCTGATTGTCGATTGATGAGTCTATGGGGAATACCACATCTGGTTGTCGCTTTTCAAAAAACTGTCGTCTTTTGTTTTTCCGTTTTGATTTTGGGGAGGAGGTTTTGACATGGGGTTCTCTTGAACAGGAGAAGTGGGTCTTTGGGAGTTCTTTGTTGGGTAAGTTTATTTTAGTTTCTGCTAGCAGCTCTGGCATCTGATATAATATACTTTGATTGTGAGCACAAGTTGCGGGGACTCTCTTCAATTGTTTTTCTTGAACGAGATTCATCAGCCTAGCTGTTGAATTAAGATTGCTACAGTGTCTTTGGCCCCACATGGCTATATCTCCCCTTCAAACAACCAATTGTTGGACCCTATATGGCTATCCCAATATATGGCTTTTTTTTTGGGGGGGGGGGGGGTTGGATATACGGGCATCAAGCTGAGCTTTTAGATGCCTGAGTTGTTGGACTTCAGCCTTTCTAAAGAGCAAGCTTTTCCCTCTATCCTTCTCTCCCAAGATTCTGCCTTCTTAAGTTGTGTGTTTAGTAAGGATCTAGGGTACTAATTACCAGAACTAGAACATCTTGATTTGATTGACCTGTTTGTGCTATGTGGATGGTTTATGTAGAATTTAGATGATTCCTTGTTCTGTTGGTGCATGGAAAGTCACATCATGTAAGGTAGAGATATGAGTTTATGTGAGTTTAAGTTTATGGAACATAAGTGGTTGATTTAAGTGTGAGGCCCAAATCCCTCCAACTGCCCCAAAAAATCTCTAGCTTGAGATTCCTTTACTTTAAAATTTTCAATATTAATGAGGAAATTTCATTGCGCCACTAGAAATTAAGCAAACTGACGTCAAATATAGCATACCCCTCTTTTCTTGTTGCTGTTGCCGGGGCCATTTTCTGTTGCATTTATTGGAATGTGGGTGCCTGGAAGTTTGGTGTTAACTGAGTGCTTGTGATTCTTTTTTCCCATTTTTTTCTTTTTTTTTTTGGGGGGGGGGGGGTGTTATTGATTGTTGGAGGACTATGTGTGAAAGTTAGCCTTTTGGTCCTTTGTGATTTGATAATGCACAAACTGTAATCTCTCTGTGTCTCCTTTTCCACTTTTACTGGGTAGATCTGGTTTGCATTTGGGTAAAACCAGAAGCTCATGTTCTTTGATTTTAGACTTTTTAGTGGAAGTTTTTGGGAAATTTTTCATATATAATTGCATAAAATTACTGCTTTTGTCTAAATATAAAATTGTAGAACCCTAAATGCTGAATCTGTAAAACCCCACTCACTCTCTCTTTG
>JAKOGI010001039.1:0-230000 GCA_029747015.1 Carnegiea gigantea
ATATATATATATATATATATATATATATATATATATTAAAAGTTGAATTGGATCAATATATGAGTGACATGTAGGATGACATGTATAATGTTACATAGGATTAATTGGCTATGTAAACGTCCATTGTAGGTTGACTTAATGCGAATGATACAATAAATTTAATAAATGTAACTTTTTATATAAGTTACGTAATAATTACTAAGACGTTATATGATCTTCATTAAAGTAAAAGTTAAATTAAAAACATGATTCATTTAATTACTTAAATTAGCCGACTAAAGAAAACATTTCACGTGTTAGAGAATTTTGAAGAAAATAGTAAATTAATAATTATGAGAATGAAAAAAGGAATTATGCTGCAGTAGAATTATGTCTACTTTTAAAATTGATATATTTTTATTGCTTGTTTATGCTAATAAAATAAAAAAAAATTGAATAAATCCTTGTGTTGGATGCTGCGTCGGATGCCACGATGGATAAGATTGTTATCTAGGATGGGTTCATTAATTATATATATTACAGTGAATATCATTTGTATGTCTTACTTCTAATTAATTGGTAGTAAAATAGGAGTAGTAAAATGTAATATTTAATAATTTAAATGAAATATAAATTTAACTAAGACATGATTTAAATGAATAAAAACAATGACAGTTGAACATTAAGAATGAAGAACACATTATTACAATAGAAAAAAATTAAAAAAAAAGTTCGATTGTTCATAAAATTCAATAATCTAACACATCAATTATTTTTATTATTTGAAAAAATAACTACTTATTCTACTAGTAATGCAGTTTTAACTATGCTTCAACTGCATCCTTACACTACAAACCGTCTTATCTAAGAGGAACTGCAACGACATTCTTCACCAATGGGTTCCACCAACTTGAAGGAGACAAGCAAATAAAGTATGCAAAGTCCCTTATTTTGGATTTCCTCTTCAACAGGATAGTTTTATTTTGACTAATAAATTACATCCTAAGTTCTAGACTGTGACTGTTGTGTAGAATTCAAACCTTTAGGAAGCAAGTTTGTGGCTTCATGAAAAATTTCTCCATCAGTTTCCTTTGGGTTTTCTTCCAATGGTTCTACATTGCAGTGGCTTTTCTCGGTTTCCAATATCGGGTTGAATGTTGAAAGCATGAAAAAACTTGTCTTTGGCCTTCATGTCTCTTTATAAATTTAACATGGTTTAAGTGTTACTTGTTTATACAACGTACTAAACCTTAAAAGGAAAAAATGTAATTAAATTGATTTGAACAATAAACCTTAGTTCTACCAGAATAATGGAAAGAAAGATTTTGCAATCCTCGCAATTCTTTTCAACCACAACCTCATCCACTATTACAAATCTGAAACAGGCTAAAACATTGACATATTTTCTTATAAGTGAAAACACAAAACTAACACTAACCTGGTTCCAAGTTCTACACCGTCAACCTCAACCACGCCTGCCGCCACCACCAATGTTGTTATCGATCCCATGGCTACCATAGAGAAAACGTGACTCATCTTCTCTTGCGAGTGCGCACTCCTTCTTGATGTTGGTTACCTTCAATGGAGTTCGGTGGGGCAGCAGGATCATGAAAAAGAATACACAGAGAGAGAGAGAGAGAGTGGGAGTGAAGGGAAATAGCTAAAATGGAGAATAAGTGGAGTAGATGAAGAGGATTAAATAAAACAAAATGGGACTCAATTTGACAGAAGAGTACAAAAAAAAATTATTCCAAAATATGAGGCAATGGCTATAATCAGTCAGTGTGTAAAATTAGTTATAGGAACTTTAATGTCAATCCGCATGCCACATCACTTTTCCGGTAAAATTTCAAATTTTTTTGTCGGATTTGGGTCCTGTAAATATTAACCCCAACTTTGTTGGACCCTAAGATATTTACCCAAATTGGGCTGGTTGGATAAATATTATCTAAATAGATGCATCTACAAGTTTTTCATGAAATTAACTTTCTCAATGATAAAATAACTAGTTTCTTTCTCCTCTCCTTTTTCATTTAATAATTTTTTTAGATACTGGGATTATACCCCTTGCAATTGAAGGATGTAGTTGAAGCATAGTTAGAACTGTATTACTAATAGAATAAATAGTTATTTTTTCAAATAATAAAAATAATTGATATGTTAGATTTTTCACTTTTATGAACAAATGAACATCTTTTTTTAATTTTTTTCTATTGTAATGATCTATTCTTCATTCTCAATGTTCAACTCACATTGTTTTTATCATTTAAATCATTTTTGGATTAAAGGTATATTTCATTTAAATATTAGATTTTACTACTACTATTTTACCACCAACTAGTAGTAAGACATGTAAAGGATACCCACTTTAATATATATAATTAGTGATCCCATCCTAAATAAGATCTTATGCATTGTGGCATCCTCTGCGGCATCTGATGCAAGGATTTAGTCAATTTTTGTTTTAATTTTATTAGCATAACTAGGTAATAAAAATATATCAATTTTAGAAGTAGTCATAATTCTACTGCAACATAATTGTTGTTTCTTTTTGTTAGTTATTATTATTTACTTTCTTTTTCAATTTAAATTATCACTTTGAATTCATTTTTTATTCTCATAATTTTTTTATTTTCTTCAAAATTCTCTAATATGTTGGATGTTTACTTTAGTGGGATAATTTTAGTAATTAAATGAATCATCTTTTTAATTTAACTTTTACTTTAATAGAGATCATATTAACGTCTTAGTAATTATTACATAAGTTTCATAAAAAGTCACATTTATTAAATTTATTCTAGTATTGCACTAAGTCAACCTACATGGACATTTATATAGCCAATTAATCTTATGTGGCATTATACATGTCATCCAACATGTCCCTCATATATTGATTCTATTTAACTATATATATATATATATATATATATATATATATATATATATATATATATATATGTGTGTGTGTGTGTATGTGTGTGTGCGCGCGTGTGTGTATATATCTGTGTGTGTGTGCACGCGCGCGCACGCGTGTGCGTTCATGCGTGGGTGTATACACACATACATACATGCATCTATCTCTCTCTATGCATATACATATACATACATACATACATATATATATATTCGAAAGCCACTTCCCCGACCTCAAGAGGTATCTATTTTATTTATACCACCATCGAGTCAAACATATTTTGATTAACAGATGTTATGCCATTGTAGCATCTTTATCCTATTCACTTGTGAATGATAATGTTGGAAAAAGTACGTAAACGAAATTGGACTAACTATATGTGGCAACTAAATAAACTATCATGTTATAAAATTGGTGAATGTAAGTTTCTTTGACTTAATAACCATATAGATAATAAATATTTCCAAAATCAGTGCGGAAATAGATAGGGGAACCGGGGGGAGGGGGAGATGGTGCGCTTATGATTTGGCGATCAATTAATTTTGGGCAATCTGACAGTGGAAAGGGGGCGGATCAGGTGGTAATGTCTAGACTTGTACGATTTGTTGAGAGGGTCAGTTGAAATGTTGGAAACATGCTCCAAGTAACAACTTCTTTTTTTTTTCATGCTCTCTCTATAGCGTTTTCTTTGTTGTTGGCCTTACTTTTCCCCCTTCTCTCATTTCTAGCTTATATCTTTTACGGATGTATTATGAATTTTTTCACTGGCCCTTTCATCTTTTGGCTATTCTTCTCCTAGCTTCTTCGACACCCCCTCCTAAATTTGAGTTACTTTTTATGGGTTATCACTTTTACAAATGGATTTTAAGTTTTTAATTTTATACTATTAGATTGTCATGTTTTATTATTTCCTTGAAATTCTAATTCTAAAAGTGATTAAACTTTACAATATAATATTTAGGTCATAAAGGGTCTTATAAGATAATTATTTTAAGTTGCTACATATAATATTTCTTTAGCTTAATTAAAATGAAGTCTTACGGAGAAGAGCAATTCCACAACCAAATAATGCTAGTATAATTTCAAATTCATAAGAAAGAGTAAATTCAGTACTCACTTTTATCGAAATGATTTTTGAGATAACATTTAGACCATTAGTCTTTATCATTCTATATCAGTGAATATTAGTAGTGTTGTATACTGTCGAAATTAGTTTTCTAAAATAAATGTTGTCATAATTTCTCATTGTGAATCAACATATTTTACTAAATCATTTGTCAAAATTATCAAATTTTAACAATAAATGTGAAAGCGTACTATTAGTGAGATGTAATGAGTTGATACTCGCCCCCCAAAGGATATTTTCTGGTTCGCCCCTTGTGCAAAGTAATGCCAAGGTACCATGCTTATCACGTGGGAATGGTGATTCCCAAAATGAAGAAAAAATTTGCAGTACACGTGCCATAAGCAAACTATTATTCCATAAAATCAATGAATCAAGGATGCTTAACTCAAAAGGGGGTATAGACAAAATAAATACGTAGTAGATTTAGTAGTGGATGCCACTTACTAAGGTTGAATTATTAATTAATATCTAATACCGCCAAAGATAGGATTATGTGCATCAGAAAAGCTATTATATTTTGCAAATTAACATAGATATTTCTTTAATAGGTGGATCAACTCGTTTTTGAAGAACTGATGCGGGAAAAATTTCCTAAACTAGGTTTGTTTTTATTTAAATTTTAATTTCTTTATCAATTTGTCTAAACGTTCAAATATATACTAATTGTGGTTTTCCATAAAAAATGCAGTTAATCATCTTGATTATTTAGGCGTAGAGGTCGCATGGATATCTGGACCTTGGTTTCTTTCTATTTTTGTCAATATGCTTCCGTGGGAGAGTGGTTAGACCCTTCTCTCACCTTTATGCCCCCTAACTCAAAAGATCGAGCATTAATTTTTTTTCCCCTTTATATGTATTACTCACTTGCCTTCTAATGCTTGGAGATGAATTCATAGATACAGTTTTGTTTTCTATGACCAGTGCTACGGGTTTGGGATGTGCTTTTATTTGAAGGAAATAGAGTTATGTTATTCCGAACTGCACTGGCCTTAATGGAATTATATGGTAGGTAAAATAACTTGTATTTTTATTTTATTAGATATTTGGCAACACTATTTGTCATTTATTTACTGTAAATAATGATGTTGTAGGTCCCGCCCTACTTACAACTAAAGATGCTGGGGATGTGGTGACCTTGTTACAATCTCTTACCGGATCAACATTTGATAGTAGTGAACTTGTTTTTAATGCCTGCATGGGATTTCTCAGCGTTACTGAGGACCGGTTGGAAGAGTTAAGAGTAAAACACCGGCCTTCTGTTCTAGGAATAGTTGATGAGAGAACAAAGGAAAATCCAGTATCAAAGAACTCTAAAAGCCTTGCACGTAAATTATACAGTTTCAAGCATGAGCCTCCGACACTAATCAAAGAGGCAAATATGCATGAAGGTTTGGAAGGAAATTTGAATAATGCAGCCAAATCAACAACAAAGTCATCAGTGGATGATTTTGATGAACTTATGTATAGCCTAAATATTGATTCAGAGATTGATTCTATGCCAGATATTCAAGATCAGGTAGTTTCTTAGTTCCTTCATCTTACTTTAATTTGGATTATACATTTGCTAGTGTGATATGTCAGCTTATAAATGACTACTTAATGTAACTCAGGGTTAGGTAAGTAGCTTATTTCGATTTGTATATTTAATTTTCTTAGTTCTTTGAACTTTTTGGCCTGCAATTTTCCTTCATGTAGCCCTTGATGCCATACGAATTAAACCTTTGGTTGAAGAAGACAATCATCTAGAAAATTTCCTAATGGTGTAAAAATGCTTGAAATTATGCTATAAGCTTATGAGATAAAAGTATAATTTAGATTGCAGAGTCTCGTTACAAAATATTACCTGTAATTAGACCATATATTCTAACCCAACATGTGACATGTCCATACAATAGTAAGGAGACATAATAAGTGTATGTCAAGGGGAAATATTACTTTTGACATACAAGTCAATGACTTCCATAGGACTCACAGTTGACTTAATGATACAATCCTGCTAATTGTCACATGCTAAGTTTCTGGAATGTTCTCGAATCCTTGAGAATAATCTCGAACCTTCTAAAATACGCTAAAATATTCTAGAATCTCTTGAAGCGCTCTAAAATCTTCTAGACTGTTCTAGAACCTTCTAGAGTGACTAGACCTTTTGGAGTATTCTATAACCTTCTAGGTTGTACTAGAATACTCTAGAACACTATCTAAAATGTTCCACAATATTTTAAACTTGTGTAGTATCTAGGATACTGGTATAGAATATTCTGGATATGTAATAATAGCTATATGATCAAATAGATTTCCAGCGTCTATTGAGGAGGTGTTTGTATATATATACCTTAAGGGGGCTTATTTGTACACCAAGCCATTAAAAGCATTCCAAAGTATTTCTAAGTGTAATATGAGGATATTCTCCCCAACTTCTTTGTGTCTACTCTATCCATAATTCTCTTTGAGTGTGTATGTGTGTGTGTGTGTGTGTGCGCTTACTTAGCTTTCTAAGCCTAAGTTAAGTATCACTTAAGACTTACTAGCAAACTAAAGAAGGATTCCAAGTGACTTTGCTAGCGTCGAATAGGTTTGAATTTTGACGAATCATCAACCTGTGATAGTTGGTATCCAAGCCTACTTATTTGGGAGATCATGGTTTTAAGTGTGACTGATGCCATCAACCCTCAACGAGTGGGCAAGAAGTGCAGGGACAAAAACAAGGATGTGATAGAAGGATAGGTTGGCGGATTTTAACTCCACCATTTCAATCCGAACAGGTAGGGTTTAAGGATATGGACAAACACATCGAGGAGCTTGAGTCCATGGGGAACATAAAAGAGCTCTATAGGGAAACAATTCGATCCCATCAACACATAGAATTGGTCCAACATAGAATTGGTTCAAAAGGGAACTCAAGAAACTGTTCTATCCAGAGGATACTGAGTACGTGGCTAGGGCCATGCTTCAATACCTTCAACATAAAGACACTCAAATTCAGGAGTGTATCAAGAAGTTCCAAGCACTACTTTTGGAGATTCTGAGTATGGAAGAGCGCATTGCACTCTTTGGCTTCCTCGATGGCCTTCAGGATGGGCAAAGATAGAGATGAAAAGGCATGAAGTGCAATACCTCGCATCAACGATTGCCACGGCTAATTCACTGAAAAAAAGATTGCCTCAACATCACTCATAAGTGCCATCCAAACTACGATAGTGGAGCAACTCGGTGGCCACATATATGTAGAGATCAAAATGGGAGATAAGAAACTCCAAGCTATGGTGGATATTGGACTGGACACTGTGTATATGGCGAAGGAGCTCATCAATGATAGCTTAGCTTATAAAAAGGAGAAGGGCTATGTGACAGGAAAGAAGTTAATGCAAAAAGCCCTTCAATCTATGGAGTTGTTCGAGGTGCTGACATCCAAGGTGGGCCATGGAAAGGTAAGGTCAATATAACCGTCGCTCCTCTTGTCGATCAGAAGTTCTATCTAGGAATGGACTTCATCATGAGCTGGAAAGGGTGCTACCTACCGTTCAATTCATATAGAATTGGGAGGTAAGTTAATTCGCCACCCTCAAGGGGGGTGAGGCCCCTAAGGGTGTCACACCATCGACATCGCATGAGAAGCTGCCATAGAGAAGGAAATAGTTTACTAAGAAGAAGGGACATACGCGCAGAAAAGACAATGTGCCAAACAGGTGGACATGACATGCCTCGGTCAGTTGATGCATTAACCGAACCGAGTGGATGGGACATCTCATGGGAGCAAGTTAGCCTATGTATGTGAAGACCTAAAGGCAACATGGATGTTGCTCAATTGGGTGTGGGAGAATGTCATGGGCCAAGTTTTAGAGACTCTCAGAAAATTCTAGAATCCTCTAGAATGCTCTGGAACATTTTTGAATGCACTAGAATATTCTAAAATATTCTAGAACCTTCTAGAGTTTTTTTAGAATCTTCTAGACTATTCTAGAACGTTTTTAGAGTGACTAAGACCTTTTGGCTATTCTAGGACCTTTTATGTTGTAGCAGGATATCATAAAATACTCTCTAGAATGTTCCACACTATTATAAACTTGAATAGTATCTAGGATACTTGTATAGAATATTTTGAATGTGTAATGATAGCCATATGATCAAATAGATGTCCACCGTCTATTGAGGAAGTGTTTGTGTATATATACCCTAAGGAGGCTCATTTGTACACTAAGTCATTGAAAGCATTCCAAAGCATTTCCAAGTGTAATACGAGGGTATTCTCCCAAACTTACTTATGTCCACTCTCTCGAAATCAAGTCTAAATTAAGCATCACTTAAGACTTCCTAGCAAACTAAGGAACGGTTTCAAGTGAGTATGCCAGTGGTGCACAGGTTTGAATTTGAGTGAATTATCGACCCATGACATAATATATAAGCACCAAGTTATTAAATGTGAAGTATAGATGTAGTGTTTGATTTTAGAAGATCATTACAGGGAAATTACTTTGTCTAGGTGAACTTTGTGAAGTTGTAAGCTTACAACAAAAGGCATATCTAAGATAGTGCATAGGGCTTTTCTCTAGAAGTCTTGTGTGATGGTCAAGTCAAAATTTATTGTCAAAACTGAATACAAATGAAAAGGAAATAGAGTCATCTACATATATTCTAGCTACAGCTTACAGACTGCTACTTGTTTTGAGTTTTGAGATTTGAGATTATATGAGTTGGCTGATAGTGATGCATGGTGGCTTTTAGGTGTGGTATAGTTTATATTGATTACTTATCCGATAAATTTTCGCTAGCTGATAAATATGTGTCTGCTACTAATCCTTTATATTCTCCTCTCCTTACCCACGTTTACTTCATTTATTTATGTTGTATTTATTAGTTGTGGACTTATTTATTTATCTTTTTTCCTATGCAAAAAAAGGATATCATACACTTTTGCTCGATTTTTTATTTAATTACGTTGCCTTAGTATCTACTTGTACTATTGTCTTACTTTTAAATGGTTTTACATTACAAAAGTATTTCAATTTCAAATATGTTCCCTCAAAAATTATGAGGGTCTTTTCAAATCAGCTTCTTTGTGAGCGGGGCTAATTGCAAAGGTAAGGTTTTTCACAGATCCTGTAATAATGAGACCTTAAATTTGAGAGAAGAGTTATGGGAGATAATTAGAATTTTTTTTTTTTTAGGGGAGATCTGAGAAATAATTAGGATTCTTCTAGGATATCTTTATTAATTCTAGAACGTGAATTCATAAGCTCAAAAATTATAATATTTTAAGATTTTAAGTCTAATGTCATACAGATGCTTTGATGCTCCAATCATTAATTTCTTGACTGCAAATAATTAGTAATATAGCTTATAATATCAACAAATAGTCATACAAACTACCACTAGCCTTTTTTGCCTCCTTTATCCTTGCCCACATGATATATAATAAACTTCATGAGAGTTCACTTGTTCTAAGACTAATTCAAGCACGCACAATTATTTTTGACTTTTTAAAAGCGGCTTCTTGAAAGGAAAGGTTCAACTTGGCCAAGTTAATCATATCAAATCTATAAACCCTTTCTCATAGTAAGAGTTCGGGCATTACATTCCACCCCACTTGTTAAATACACCTCCTTCTGCTTTATATATTCATTGAGTTTTACACCATTGAATTTGCAATCTAGTCCAAGAATCCTTCTTTGTTAGACAACTTCCTAGGCTTCTTTATGCACTACCGCAACACACAATCACAGGTTGACTCTAATACCACTTATAATGGCTAAGTTACCTACCTATTTGCAAGTAGTTACTTGCAACTGCCTTCTGAATCATATATTTGCCCCACAAATACAATATATATATATATATATATATATATATATATATATATATATATATATATATATATATTCTTTTCTAGTATGCTTTGTCTTTACTTAGATGCTATATGAAAAAATATTTAAGTGGTCAAGCTTTGAAGATTTCTCTATGCTAAGTTATGGAGTTGTTACGGGTTGGCTCCCCACGAAAAAAGGTGGACCTACAATGATATAAGTAGCTAATTCAAACCTTTTCCATTTTCCTCACATTATACCTTTGGCTCCTATGAATATGCTCTCTGACCTTAATGCATCGATAACATTTATAAAATAAGTGCTTAGCTTGACCACCTAATCCACAATCATTAGTAATTTGCATATACTTAGCAGGCCTGCATCTCAATGGAAGTCTATCCATGCCCACGAGCCACATGAAGACATTATGTTTGCAAATATTACTTCCGCATCACTCCAACTTGTCCTAATGTACCATTATGATAGGTTCACATAGCCATTGTGTCCCTTTAACTAAGTCTATGTTCCTTTGTGGGCAATAAACCTAAAAGGATCTCCTTAATTTTTGTCTTTTAAACTTCAAATCTTTCTAATACCCACACAAATCTCGTCAATGAGCACATCCCCCATTTGCGAGTTTTGAAAGATTATTGTGGAAAATAAAATTTTTACATGATTGATCCATCTATCACACGTAACCCCCTAAAAAAAAAAAAAACAAGTATGTAAAGTGATCTTGTGCCATACATGTTTTTACGGGTAGGTTCGAATTAATTTTTGAAACTTAACCCCCACCCCCCCTACACACGTACACACACATGTATATCTATATATGTATGAATGTATGTACGAATGTATACACACATATATATATATATATATACATACATACAGACACACACACGCACACGCGCACACACACACATATACATGCATACGCGCATACATACCTATATATATATATATATATATATATACACACACACACACACACATATATATATATACATATATATATATGTATATATACATGTATATATATATATATATATAGTATTATATATATATATATATATGTTATGCATTGGTGTATATATAATATATATATATTATATTGTATATATATATATAATTATATATATATATATATATCATATATATATTGGTAAGAAGTAGGAATTCATTACCACAAACTGATATGTACACCCTACGAGCCCTACCCTCTGTGATGGATCAGAGTGGTAGCCTCATGTGTCTAAAACATTAAAATTCTATCCATATACTTTGCGTATTTACCTGATATAGAATTTAAATAAAGAATCCTGGTTCTAACTTGCTCCATTATCTCCCTTACCACCTTTGAGCCTGGCCAAGTTGTCTGTTTGAATATAGCAGCATTTCGAGCTCTCCATATGTAGTACACCCCTGCCGCGAAGATGGCATATGAAATGGAGGCCATAGCTTTTCCTTTGATTCTACGCAATCGTTGGATTAACTCTTGTAAGTCCCCTGTACTCACGGGGATATTCCACCATTGGCTAAGTCCCCTCTATATTTCCTTTACATACACGCACTTAAAAAATAGATGGAAATCCTCTTCATCTTTGCGGTGACATAGTGTACATCCTAACTCTAAGTGAGGGTTGTATTTGCTCAGCTTGACTTTTGTAGGGAGATGATGTTGAAATAAGATCCACACAATAAAACCGTGTCTTGGGATGACAGTTCTTGCCCATGGGATAGGTGCCCAAGCAACTTTGCAATGTTCCCCCATGAGCCAATTATAGCCTGAGCTGACTGTATACTTAGGATGACCCAGCCACTATCCTACCTCTTGGTTTGTGCATTCTTCTTTAAACAGTTCCTTGATAAAGCAAATCTTCCTCCAATGCCAGCCGTAATCTGTGGGTGGTTGATACTGCCACCAAGAGCTATGCTTTAAGTACTTTCCATGTATCCACTTTACCCATAGGATATCTTTCTTAGTGGCTAGAACCCAGACAAGCTTTGCTATGAGGGCTTTATTCCAGGTAGCAACATCCTTCACCCCTAGCCCCTTTTGACTTTTAGGTAAACATGTGGTTGACCAGAAAATGTAGGGAGTACGTTTGTATTCCTCTGAACCACCCCAGAGATAGTTACGACATATTTGGGTAAGCTTGTCAAGTACCTCTTTAGGGAGCAAGAAAATGGAGGCCCAGTACGCATACATCCCGAAGATCACACTGTTTATCAGTCTCACCTTGCCTGCAAAAGATAGACTCCTGGTGGCCCAGATCCGCACCTTGGCTTGAATCTTTTCTACCAGTTCTGAGCATTCACTTTTGGTCAGTCTACTTGCTGTTATGGGTACCCCTAAGTATTTGAGTGGAAAAGAACTATCGTGGAAGCCAGTAATCTTCATACATTGATCTTGCAAGGCTGCATTACATCCTCCCAACACCATTTGGGATTTAGTCATGTTGACCTTTAGTCCCGCACAATCATGAAATATATGGAGGGTAGACATTATGTATTGCAGTGTTGCAGGATCAGCCTTACTAAAGAGAATTAGATCATTTGCAAACATTAGATGAGTCAAGCCGAGTTTCCTATAATTGGGAGGGAATTTGAATCCTTTCTTTTCGCTGGTCAATTGAAGCAGTCTAGATAGATAATCCATGGTCAGGACAAATAGTAGTGGAGAAAGCGAATCTCCTTGCTTTAATCCTCTCTCCCCTTTGAAACAGCCATGGTCCTGACCATTGAGGTGCAATGAGAAGGAAACGTTTGAGATACATTTCTGGATCCAGGTGATGAAGAGCCTAGGGAAATTGAGAGCTTTTAACAGGTCCTATAGGAAATCCCAATGAATGGAATTAAAGGCTTTATGTAGATCTATCTTTAGGAAGCACCTCGGGGAGATATGTTTCCTTTGGTACCCCCTTGCTAGATCTTGGCAGATCAACACATTGAAAATGATCTCCCGCCCTCTAACAAAAGCTCCTTGGCTAGGGTGTATGATGTCGGGTAATATGTCCTTCAATATTTGGCATAGAAGCTTAGTAATGCACTTATAGAGGACATTACAGCAAGAAATGGGCCTGAAATCACTTGCTGTTTGAGGGTGGGGAGTTTTGGGTAGTAAAATGAGTTTGGCGCCACTCACCCTCGAAGGTAAATGCCCTGTTTTGAAAAACTGTTATATTGCTGAGCAGATGAGGGGGCCGGTTATTGCCCATGTGGTTTTGAAAAAGCCGCTACTGAAACCATCTGGCCCGGGGGATTTGATGTTGGAGATGGAGAACATGGATGTTCTTATGTCCGAGTCTGAGAAGTCTTTGCATAAAGTAAGTTGTTGCTCCTTGGTTAGTATTGCTCCTTGTTCGATGACCTCCATATCAATTCTTGACCTTGCTGCTGGTTGAGATCCCAGTAATTGTTTGTAATAATTGAGCATGACCTATCCTACTGCATCAAATCCATCCACCGAAGTACCCGATGCATCCTTGAGGGAGTAAATATAGGTAGCCATCTTCCGTTGCTTAGATTTAGCAAAAAATAATCTAGTATTCTCATCCCTAAAGTTCAACCATTCCATCTTACTTTGCTATTTTATCAAAGAGAGACTAGATGCTAGTATGGAGATATAATATTCCTTAACCTGCCTTTCCAAGGAGAGGAGATGTTGGTCCCCCGGCTGCTGTTGCAATGCTCCTTGAATTTCCTCCAATGCAATACATATGTGTGTGTGTGTGTGTGTGTGTGTACACACACACACACATACGCGCACACACATACACACACACATAGAGACACATAGACATAGACACAGATACAGACACAGACACACACACGCATATATATGTATATATATATGTGTGTGTGTGTGTGTGTGTGTGTGTGTGTGTGTATATACACATATATATATATGTACATACATACGTGTATATATATATATATATTATATATATATATATATATATATATATATATATATATATATATATATATATATATATATATATATATTATAGACACACACACACACACGTGTGTGTGTGTGTGTGTATATATACACACCACACACACACACACACACATATACACACCCCCCCCCACACACATATATATACATAGATACACACAGAGACACACAAAACAAACATACATACATACATACATATGTACATACATACATGCGCACACATACACGCACACACATGTATATATATATGTGTGTGTGTGTTGTGTATACACACACACACACACACACACACCACATATATATATATTATATATATATATATTATATATATATATATATATATATATATATATATATATTATATATGCATATGTATATGCATACGTATATGTATGTATGTGTGCCTGTGTGTGTGTGTGTGTGTGTGTATATATATATATATATATATTTATATATATATAAATGCATAAACAATTTGTACATTGCATGCAAATGAAGTATTGCTTTCGATGTCATATATATCGTTAGAGATTCTTTAATTTTTGTTTATCAGTTCAATTAGCAACAGTAATGCGGATTACTCTTCTTCACATGCGTAAAGTACTAATTAAATTATATGAAGCTAGCATGTGAATAGTTTAGTTGTCACTTGTTGTTTTTCAATTATTTAGTACCCAACAGGCTCAAAATTTCAATATAAGAATAAATACATGGACTAGTAACTAAACAACATTTTGACCAATATTCTAACTATGCAGAGACATTTTAGACATCTTCAATAATATTTTGACCAGCATAATTTTATCACCCCTCATTCCACAAGAACGCTGGCAAGGCATATCTAAACCCTTAAAAGATTGCTCCCAACAATCACATCAAATATGAAAACATGTGCAAGTCCTATAACCTGCCATAGTAGACTTCTTGTGTCTTAAGGCACCATGTTGAAGTAGTCTACTAGCTTGTTCCAAGCTGCTTCTATTTGTACTCTCTTTCTCTTTCCTTCTCCATGTTGTTAATGCCCTCTTTTTATGCCATAATGTAAACTTAAAATTGCCTACCACCTTGCTTTGACTGTTATGAAGGTGTGGTATTGAATACGATTAAGTCCATTAGAGCCACCAACCTCCATCATTATCACCACATCCCTCTGGTCAACATTTATTTAGCCAAATATTGCTCTAACAAAAGAAAATTATATAAGAACGGCTTCCCTGGTATCCAGTGCCCAAATAAAATATCCCAGAAGTAAATAAGAGCAATATCATTGATGTTCTAGCCGATATGTCAGGTGTGTATGTTGTTTCCTCCTCCTATGATCTGTAGAAAGAACTCCTTCTCTTGATGGTGAGAAATCCTAGATGCCACGCCTTGATTTCTTCTTCTATTTCTTGACGATTTTAGTTATCTTTTCTATTGCAGTACTCTCCTATTCAATTACTGACATGCCAAGACGCCTACCTATATCTATAGCTTCCTTTGCTAGTTCACGAAGATCCTCAGAGCTGCTTGTTTTAGTTCTTTCTCTAACTGCCTTTTGAAATGTTGTATTAAGAGAGGCTTTTTCAGAAGATATTGTTCTCTTCTTATTTTTTTCCAACATTTATCCCTTTGCTTATGTGGAAATTCCCAGGAGTATCCAAGCCCAATTTAACCGGCACATTCACTACTCCAAACTCAGGGATTGCCCCAAGGCTATCACTTGCTTCTGGAACTCAGTCTTCCAAAGAATTGTCATAAATTTCTTTTGGCTTTTCAACCTCATCATTTACTGCATAGTTGAGCACATCAATGTCTATGTTGTGGTCAAGATGGGCGGTTTTTGTCCTTGTTTGAGACTCTTCTAGATATTAATGCTCAGTAGCATCCAAAGGGAAGTCAAAATTTTGTTATTGCTAAACAACCTCCTCATTCATTGCACCATTAGTTTGTACAAAGTTGTCTCCTCTAAGCTCGTGCACATTAATTAGAGACTAATTATTGTTCAGCTATTGGATGTTTCATCTCCTTCTCTTCTATTCCCAATTGATTTCTTATTCAAATTTGAATTTTGTGGCTCTTCGGCTTCCTTTTCTATGTAGCTCGTCTCTTCAAGTACCTCCAGAGAATTTGATTCTTGAAGATTTTGATTTTTGTTGCTAAACAACCTCCTCATTCATTGCACCATCAGTTTGTACAAAGTTGTCTCCTCTAAGCTCGTGCACATTAGAGCAGCCCCAATGGCTGCCCCGCGGGGTGGGAAAAGGGGGAGGGCGAGGCGCGGGTGGCCCGCGTGCGTACATCGGCCGGGGGGAGGCGGGCGGCTCGGCGAGCGGCTGCCTGCCACGGGCCGTCCCCCAGGCCCTGTTTTCTTTTTTTTTTTTTTGGTTTTTGTGGTTTTTATTGGTTGAATTTTTTTTTTGGGATTTTAAAAAAGTTGTTGTGTATTGATGTATGGGTCCATGGGTATTATTTTATTTGATGAGTCAAAGTAGTGCACCAACCATTGGAGAGGGTGAGGATTGTGAGGCAAAAAGTTGGAGAGAGGATTGATGTGGCAGCGATAGGCCCCTACCGGTGAGTCAAAAAATTGGCTCACCATTGTTCTTGCTCTTAATTAGGGGGCTAGTTATTGTTTCAGTTATTGGATGTTTCATCTCCTTCTCTTCTATTCCCAATTGATTTCTTATTCAAATTTGAATTTTGCTGCTCTTCAGCTTCCTTTCCTACGTAGCTTGTCTCTCCAAGTACCTCTAGAGAATTTGATTCTTGAAGATTTTAATTGCCAACCTCCTTTTTAATGGAATCAAACATGGCATGCTCATCATCATCATCATGTGAGTGATGATTTTCCAATGGATAGTGATGATTTTTAAAGATTTGACTTGGGCCTTTAGCTTCTGTGATTCTGATTCTGTATCTAGTGGTGCCTAGGAAGAATAATACTTCTTCGTTTATAACATCTATCCATAAGGTGTCTAGGAGCACCTTAGCAGAGGAGTGGGATGCTTTAGTTTTGGTTTGATAATTGACACACACATAATCACCCCACTTAGAGCTGATTTCCTTCGCAGTTCCAAGCATGTAGAGGTAAACCTAGAATTTCCATGGATATTCTCCTAGATGAGCAGAAGTCACGCTCACTCCACATCCTCACCTCCTCAAACCATACTGACAATAAATCTTTGTCTTCCTTCAAAATGTCCTCAGCCAATTCTCTAGTATCAAATGTGATCCAGAATTTAAAGTGACCCAAATCTGTGAACTTAGTGAACATTGGAAATTCAGTCTTGACAGCATATTCGAATACTAGTGGATCTCTGGGTTCATTTGAATCACCAATTATGCTTCCTTGTAACCAGTCCAAGCCATCTTCATCAATCTTACCTCACTCCAAGCTATCTTCATCAGCCTTGCCCTGACTACTCTAAGAGTTTTATCCATCTCCCCACGCTTTGTCTCATTCTGACGTCTTCATAGTTAGATTGGGGTTGCTTCCTTCTCCATACTTTCTTCATCCTAGGTTGGGAGAAAGCTCTATACCTTAAGAAATCCTTCCCCTTGCTAACATCCCAGTGCCTAAATTTTCTCTTCTTTTGATATTTGGCCCACTAAACTATAATCTTGTTGCTCTTGACCAATTCTCCGATCCATTCATCATCTGATTGGTTGTTAGTGCATGAGCTACTTCTTTGAATCTAATTAACCCAAGTCTTGTATTAGTTCTCCTCCCTCTTTTGTTTGGAGTGTGAGCGTCAACAACTGTCCTAAACTTTTGAAATCTTGCAGCCAGATTGAAGCTCTCCATGGAGTCTGGAATGTTAGCGATGAAAATAGTATATTCCTTGCACCCCGTTCCTCCATTCTTGCTCTGCTCCTTCCGCTCTATCTCTCCAGCCTCCTCTAGTTCTCTCCCCTTTCCCCTCCATTTTTAAGGGTCCCTAGACTCAGTCAATTGTTTTGATCTATGTGTAAGAGCAATACCTTTCAACCTTTAGGATTTGTTTGGACTTTAGAAAAATATGGTAGAAAGAAAATATTTAAAAGAAACAAGAATATGAAGGAAAAAAAAGAAAGTATATCTTTTTTCTCTTGTTGGGAGTTAGAAAAGGAAAGTAGAGAAAAAAATAAAAAATGTGGCTTTCGGTGTGTATTATGTTCTTAAATTTGCTCATTTCTTTTGTGAGTTAAATGAAATCAACCTCTTTGTAGGTAGAATACCTATAAAGGTAAATCTCCTTGTATTTGGATCTCTCTAAACCCTGCATAAATAGAACCCGCATTAAAATTTGTTGTTATTGTTACTCTTTCCTTCCCTTACTGCTGTTAATTTCTCTCCCCTCCTTGTTGCCACAATTCCTTCCAATGTCTACAATGGCAATTAGGTTCAATGGCACCAACATGGGTTTTCTTTCTCTCTCTTTTTTCTCTCTCTTCCCCTCTGTGTCATATGGTCTCGTTCAAATTTGCCAGCTCTAGAGAAATTGATCTAGATTTGGCAGAAATGGAAGGCACAATTGGCGAGATTATCCAATCATTCCCTCTTTCTCTCTCTTCTCCTCACCATTTGAACAAACCATAAAATTTACACACCTTAAACAATAGTCAACTTGACTAACTCACCCATAAGTGGGTCTCAAGAGGCGATCTCAGAAATAGGTTCTATAAGAGGCTGAGAAAGAGGAAAATAAGGGCATAGTTGAAGTAGATTCTGACCATGGTTGAAGTAGATTTTGGCCATGGTTTCCATAGCCGTGTTTTAGGGGTTTGAAAGAAGAGAGTGTGCTGAGCCACAACTTTGAACTGCATACATTTTCCTCACATTTTTGTGAGGAAAATTTTTTGTCTTATGATTTCCAAATTTCGTCCAGATTTTTTGATTCTTTTTTTCCCTTCCTTTTTTTCCTAAACCAAACAAAAGGGGAAAAAAAAAACTTTTCTCAATTTTTTTCGTCTACAACACTTTTGAAGGTCCAAATAGAACCTTAGTCCTATTTTCTTGGTGGGTAGGGGAGAGGAGAGAATGAGGATACTAGAGTACTTTTTTCTATTCTTGATTTAAGGTTATTCCTTCAAATGAACAAGGTTGGCTTTAGGAGGGCAAAGAGCCAGGAAAATGCACATCTATTCGTTTTAGGCTTTCATCTAATATATATATTTGAAGATAAACAGATAGTGTTAAAGATTTGTTGTATGTGAGATCGACTAATTTCCTTATCCTCTTTTTCGGAGCCTGATTAAGTAATTTCTTTAAAAAAAATATCTTCACTAGACTTTTTTTTAAAAAATCTTGGGTATATTGGTTTTTATATAACTTAGCGTTATTTATGTTGTCGCGCTTGTTTCTGCTATTTATTTATTGTAACGACCTGCTAGTTTTTGTTATTTTTGCTCCCTTTTGGTTTCAAAAGATTTCCAACTCAAAGATATTTTCTCAAATCTTTTGTGAGCATATTGGGTCGTCCCTTTATGAGTAATAATACCTGTAAAGATAAGACAGCTTACACCTGAATTTATGTAGACTTTGCACAAGTAGAACCCATGCATGCTATTACGTATTTGTAGAGTGACTTTCCTTTTGGACTTTTGGAATGAAATAAAAAATCCTTATAAATTGTATATTTATATGCATTTTCATTTAGATACACTTTTTCTTACTAGAAATGACCGATTTCGTGTAGGTAGTTTGGTTAAAAGTTGAGTTATGTCGGTTGATGGACGAGAAAAGATCAGCAACTCTCAGGTTAGCTATGTAATGCATTTGCCATAGAGAAATTACTACAACTATGATTAAAGAGGTTAGTATAATACACACAACTTTTAAACCTGTGCATGCTATTGTTTATTAGTTTTCCTATCTCATCATTTATTCTTACAGGTACTTTGTGCTAAGCCTCTTTGGGGTTTTATACATTTATTAATATGAATTAGTGTTTAATTTTATGACTAGTTGAAATTTTAGTGTTGTATTATTAAAACATTACTCCAATAAATCAGCACATGAAGAATATAATGTAATTAATTGATTTGCCTCTCTTTTAAAATTCTTCGTATATACACTTTCTCTTTTAAGGAGTTAAAAGAATGGATGAGAGCAAGATAGAGAGATGGATAGAACGAGAGCCTAAGAGACAGTAAGGATAAGAGATAATGATGCCCAATCCTTTCATTTCATCAAAAGAGAGAGATAATATATTATAAGCAGGGTAAAATCAATCATTCACTCCCAATTTTTCATATATTCGTCTGAGTAATGTTTTAATAACGCAATACTAAAATTTGAAGGATGGTAGAATTTAACTATAAAATATTAAAGTCATATTAATTAATGCCTGAAATCCCAAGGGGGTCAATACAAAATACCTGTATTCTTTGAAGTTTCAGTGCAAAATACGCGTATCTTACATTTAGGTATCATTGTAGGTTCGTTATTCCTGTGGTTATCTTTCCTATTTTAACAGATATTATGCAAAAGATTAGAATTCTTATTAAGGCCCTGTTTGGCAAATAGCTGTTAGCTGTTAGCTGTTTGTATTAGCTGTTAGTTGTTTGAGTTAACCGTTTATATTAGTTGTTTGAATTAGCTGTTTATTGGAAAACTGTTTAGTAAAATTACCTGTTTCTGATAAAGTTGTGAGACAAAAAGCTAATTCTTCAAAAAGCTCTTCCAAAAAGCTCATGGAATTAGCCTTTTCAAATTAGCTTTTTGGACCCAAAAATTCTTCTAAAAAGCTCTTTCACCAAATACCCAAATTAGCTTTTTTGCTTGATCAAACAGCTAATTTTGATCAAAATAACTTTTTTTGACTAAAAAGCTCTTCAAAAAGCTTTTAGCCAAACAACCTGAAAACTAATGTATTTGTTTGAGAATTCTGCTCTCTTGGCCTCTCCTAGCCATCACGTATATTGCTTAAATATCAACTGCACAAAGAGACAATTACAAAGATAGGAAAGCTAAATATATTCTAGGAGGTTACATCTAGATGACTGCCAAAAAGAACGTAGAACACAATATACCAAAAAATACATCCCAGGGGATCTTTTTCTAGTACTCCCCCTCAAGTTAGCACATGAGGGTTGAGAATGCCTAACTTGCCCAAAAGATAATGAAACTGGTGTTGTCCTAATGCCTTGGTGAAGATTTCGGCCAACTGTTCTGTGGAAGTAGTATATTGCGGCTGAATATCACCAGATACAATGCGTTCGCGCACAAAATGACAATCAAGTTCAATGTGTTTAGTGCGCTCATGAAAAACAGGATTGTTGGTAATGTGGATAGTTGCCTACTTATCATAATAGAGATGAGTAGGGGTCACAGAAATGGCAAGAAACTTCAAAAGATTTCTTGTCCAAATCACCTTAGTGGTGGCATTGGCCATGGCTCGATATTCTGCTTCAGTAGAAGAACGTGACACTGTAGCCTATTTCTTCATCTTCCATGGGATTGGCGCGGGGCCTAACTTAAGCAAGTATCCCATGACTGATCGATGTGTCATTGGACAACTAGCCCGATCAGAATCACAGTAAGCTTGAAGATGAAGTGGGTTACTAGCTGGAAGGAAGATACCTTGCCCTGGACAAGACTTCAAATAATGTAGTAAACGCATAGCAGCCTCCCAATGCTCGTGACGAGGATCCTGCATAAAGTGGCTCAAAATGTGGATGGAGTATTGAAGATTCGGTCTAGTAATGGTGAGCTAAAGAAGACGCCCAACAAGGCGGCTATACCTTGATGTATCGGCAATTGGTGACCCAGACTCACTTGTGAGCCTATGATTTTACTCCATAGGAAAACTAGCAGGTTTGGCACCTAACATCCCACTTTCAGATAAGATGTCCAATGGCATACTTATGTTGACAAAGGAATAGACCTTCGGGGGAGCGAGCCACTTCAATCCCCAAAAAATATTTTAGCGGCCCAAGATCCTTTAACTTGAAGCATTAATGCAAATAATGCTTAAGGTTTGGCAGTGTATAGGACTGCTACCTATCAAGATAAGATCATCAACATAGATAAGTACGGCCAAAAATTGATCACCACTGCGATAAACAAATAAGGAATGATCCAACTAACGGTGATTGGCAAAATCCATAATCCTGCAGGGCAGATGCCAGTTTGAAAAACCATTGCCTTGGTGCTTGGCCAAGTCCATATAGTGACTTCCTTAATTTGCATACAAGATTGGGACGAGGCGGTCGAAAACCTGGTGGTGGTCTCATATAAATTTCTTCATCGAGATCTCCATGTAAAAACGCATTATGCACATCTCTTTGGTATAGCTCCCAACCCTTGGAAACTGCTAGAGACAAAAGGCAGCGAACGGTGGTCATTTTGGCTACCGGAGCAAATGTCTCATGGAAATCCTCCCCCTCTATCTGTGTATTACCATGTACGACTAAATGAGTCTTATATCTCTCAATGGTTCCATCAGCGTGGTATTTAATTTTATAAACCCACTTGGAACCAAGTGCCCTCTTGTCCGGAGGTAGAACAACATATTTCCATGTATTATTCTCTTCCAGGGCGGATATTTCTTTTGCCATAGCTTCACGCTAATTTGAGTCACAGACTGCTTGAGAATAATGTTGTGGCTCACTATGAGAAGTGATAGCTATAAGGAATGCACGATATTTGGGAGAGAATTTGTCATAGGCAAAATAATACTCTTAAGGATGGGACATACCTGAAGGACTCGATGGAGTAGGCGGCGAGGAGGAGTTTTTAATAGCACAGCACATGTAGTCTTGCAGGCGCACAGGAGGCCTTCGTTGTCGATGTGGGCATTCTGAAATAGTGTTGGCTGGTCCAGTAATCTCCCCCTCACTCGCAGGTTACGGCCCATCATTGGCAGGCCCAAGATCACCTATGCCTGATGTGGGTTGGTCGCCTGAAGCATTATCATCCTTGCTGAGCTGTGCTTTATTAACTTGTTCAACCCCAAGTGACTGGACGGGGCCCGTTTGCAATGAGTCTTGTGCTGCTCTATCAATAGTTTTCTCTCGCGGCACATTGATGCTGTCATTTGAAGCTAGTCCACTATCCAGCACATGCACTCCATCACCAAAGTTATTCAACATCAACCCATCTGCTTGTCTTTTCGGATCTTTTATATGAACTCGATCCACTACACTCCGTGGGCTTTCACCAAAAGGAAAAATAGCTTCATAGAAAGTTACATCACGCGAGGTAAAAATTCTTCTTCTCTCCAAGTCATAAACTCGCCAACCATTTTGTCCATATGGGTATCCCAAGAAAATACATTTAATGGCATGAGGATCAAACTTATCTCGGTTGGCCTCATGATTGTGTGCATAACACAAACATTCGAGAACTTTAATATGGTCATAATTGGGCTTCACAACATATAAAATCTCGAAAGGAGTTTTAAAATTGAGAATTTTAGTAGGAGTCCTGTTAATGAGATATGCTACAGCAAGCACACATTCACCTCAAAATCTTAATGGCAAGGTTCCTTGGAATCTAAGAGCTCTCGCGACATTCAAGATATGACGATTTTTTCGTTCTACTCTTCCATTTTGTTGTGGGATGTTAACACAAGATGTCTCATGTAAGATTCCGTTTTCTCGAAAATAGGCTTGTAACGGCTTATTTGTAAACTCCATCCCATTGTCACTACGTATCTTTTTGACATGTCCCCCAAATTGAGTCTTAATCATGGAACAAAAATCCACCAACCAATTGTAGGTCTCAGTTTTATCTTTAAGAAGGAATACCCATACAGCCCTACTAAAATCATCGATAATACAAAGAAAGTAATGACAACCACCAAGTGAAGGAGTATGGTATCGACCCCATGAGTCACAATGTATGAGAGAAAACAGCGTCTCAGCTTTATTATTACTAATAGTAAATGGACTCCTTGTTTGTTTTGCCCTATGGCATACATCACAACAACTCAATTTTTCTTTATCCAGTTGAAACCCATAACTAGCTGAAAGTGAAGACAAACTACCAAAAGATGGATGACCAAGACGTTGATGCCACAACGTTGCCTGTTTGGCATCTATCGCTACAAAGACTATGCCTCATGTGCTTGGTATCAAGTAATACACCCCATCCCTCACTTCACCTGTTCCAATCGACTTCTTCGAGGTGAGGCCTTGTATCAGACAAAAGTCAATCCCATAAATAACAATGCAATCGTTTTCTTTTGCTAATTGCTGAACTGAAATTAAATTCTCCTTAAAAGTGAGCGTATGAAGCACCTCCTTTAGTTTCAAACCACCTCCCAAGTTCACAGATCTGGCCTTTTTGATCGAAATAATTCTCCCATCCGGCAACCCAATACTAATGGGCTCACACAAATTGTGCACATTTTCAAGTAAATGCTCATGAGAGGTCATGTGATGTGAGCCCCACTATCAAGGACCCACTTTATAGCGGACATATGAAGGGACTTACCACTCATTCTTTCCTGTTTCTCACGTTCCTTGAATAAATTGTATAAGGCTTCTACCTGGTTGGCACTTAGCCCAGTGACTTTCTCTTCCTCTTACCTGTCAATGTTACGTGCTGTCCCTATCAAAGACTCCCCCTGAGCAATTGCTTGATTCGTTGTACCCTTTGTCTAAAAACCGGCCTGCCCTGCGTTGCTTCCACCATCACACACGCCTTCAGTGAAACCTCTGCTTCGACCGTTACGCACGCCATCAGTGAAAACTCAGCCGCGGCTTCGACTACGAGACTGTTCTCCTCAATTTGTCCAGCGACCTTGCCAATTGGGCGGGTAACCAATGTTCTCGAAGCACTGACTTCGTTCATGCCCCGCCCGGTGACAGCGCGTGCATCTGGGTCTACTTGGTTGCTTCGATCTGTTTATCGCTGCTGCCCGGAATGCTGAAGCTTCGACCACTGCCTTGTTCTCCATTCCCTTCGTCAGAAGTTGCTATCTTTCTTCCCTGAGAACTGCCGCATAGGTCTTATTCAAGGTGGGAAGAGGTTCCATGACCAGTAGATTGGATCTCACAGTTCCGAATTGCCCTGTATCTAATACCATCAAAAACTGGTGTACATGCTCTCCTTCAACAAACCTACTGAGGCTGAAATCCTTTGTACAGTTGCAATTTGGTAAAACCAGGTAAGCTCCTAGCTCGTCCCATAACGTCTTCAACTTGGTGAAATATTCTGTAATAGACAGATTTCCTTGACTTGTGAGGGTAATATCTCTTTTCAATTGGTGTATGTGGATTTCATTGCCCTGAGAGTATCGGTCCTTAAGATCTGACCATAATTCTTTTGCAGTCTCGGCATAAGCGACTGAGCCGTGCAAATTTTTGTCAATGACATTGTGTAGCCACGCTATCACCATTGAGTTACATCTCTCCTAGGCGTGTCCTTCTGGGGAGTTAGTTTCTGGTTTGATCAGCGACCCATCAACAAACATCAACTTGTTTTTCGACTTGAGAGCATTGGTAACAAGACGACTCCAGTTTGCATAGTTGTCACCCATGAACGTCACTGAGCAAATTATATTTTCTGGGTTATCAGAGGCACACAAATAATAGGGGGATTGAGGATCATTGATATTGATCTCGAATTTTGTATTTTTTCGTTTATCATCTCCCATTGTGAGTGATTTGGCTGGGTTTATAACCTCAGCTCTGATACCATGAAAACCAATATATTTGTTTGAGAATTCTGCTCTCTTGGCCTCTCCCAGCCATCACGTATATTGCTTAAATATCAATTGTACAAAGAGATAATTACAAAGATGGGAAAGCTAAATATGTTCTAGGAGATTACATCTAGATGACTACCAAAAAGAACGTAGAACACAATATACCAAAAACTACATCCCAGAGGATCTTTTCCTAATACACTGTCTAAAGCTTTCTAGATATCATATATATCTTTACCAACCTTTTTTTTTTGGGTTACCTATGTAGTGAATGTGTTAGCACTATAATAAAGTTATTTATGTTCTATTGTTTACTTTTTTGTTTATAATAAAACAATTCATTTAGTATTTTCCTTTATAAATCGTTTATCAGAGCTGAAGAGTTAGAGACAGCATTACTTGAGATGGTTAAGCAAGATAATCGACGGCAATTAAGTGCACGGGTAAACTAGAAAGCATTTTTGCGTTTCATCAAGTTATTTCATTTCTTCAGCATATTAACTTCTTCTGCTCTGTTTTCTACAATTTCAATAGTGTAATATTATTTGAGTTTCAGGCTTATCGGCTAAAATCAACTAATACATCGCTGTGAATATGACATGCACTTCATTGTCATTTCATTAGGCATGTTCACTAGCCTCAACCATAGACTAGTATTAGGAAAATTGGTGATTAAGTGATGACTTTATACTATGGTTCATGTTCTTTATGTTCCTACCTATGGTGGGGATTTCGGATGGGAAGAATTAAAATGCTACAAGCACACAGGAGTAGTTGTATCACTTGGAGTTGTCTCCATAGGGATGAAGTGCATATAGGCACTTATAAACTAATCTAACTCATTTACTATATCAGTCGAGGTTGTCTTCATAGGGATGAGATTAACTACTCCTAGCTAGATCGATCCAATTTACCGACTAAGCCAGAACATGAATTACAATATTAGATTAACTCATTCTAACCAATTAAAAGCAATAAATAACTAAAATAAGATTAACTTAACTAATCAAACTTGAATCCTATACTAAACAAGCTTAATTAAAACCAATCACAACTAAAGCATAATCAACAAAGCAAGATCAACAATAAGCCAAACCAAATTAAAGATGATTTAAACCATGAAATGACAAATGACAAAGCTAAATTACCTGCAAGGCATCAAATCTTAACTAAACAAGAGAAGAATATGTGTGCATGCATAGAGAGAGAGAAAGAGAGAGAGAGAGAGAGAGAGCATAGGAAGCTTAATCCTAAATTTAAGGTTTTGCAAACTTGGACCAAGGGCCATGATCTATGCTAGATCTCCACCTATTCTCAACTAGCCTACCCCTATACCTACTAATCTAATCCATGGCTAATCCAAACACTCGAAGTCGAAAAATAAGGTTTTGAAACCCTAACTTGTAAAGAAAAATGCTGTAAATTTTGTAACATTTCAAGACAATTAGAGAGACTAATAGCAGAAAAGGGAGAGACAGAGAGAGAAGGAAATTAGAGATCTAAATCAACAAGTTCAAAGTACAAACCAAAACCAAACAAATTTAAAGTATTAAACCAAGAATAAAAACAACAACAAAATAGAGAGAATTTCACACGTAAAATTAAACAAGAAATTACAAGGAAACAAAGCCAGAGTTAAACCAAAGCAACAAAAACTAAAACTTGTATTAATTGAATTAAATGTAATTGCAAGGAAACAAAGCCAGAGTTAAAAGCAAAGTAACAAAAACTAAAACTTGTATTAATTAAATTGAGTGTAATGTGGTTACAAGAGAGACAATCTAACCTGAACTTAAATATAAAACTCAAATAAATCTACTTGATATACAAAGTGGCACAAGAGGGGTGTTTATAGACCCTAAAACTAGACATGAGAAACATTGTTGTAGGCCAACATGGATGAAACACCTATTATGCCTATGCTCGAAATTGAATTGGGGAAACATGGGCAACAAAGACTGTGTGGGAGGACACAATATGCCCACACCAACAAGGGTCATGTTAATGTATATGGATGACTGCATTGTGTACTAGGGTAAACTTTAGACATGGTAAAACTGACCCGATCTAAACCACCCGAACCGAACAACCTAAAATCAAATCCGAATTGACATTTGAAAGAGTTGAACCAATTTTAACCTAAAACCTGAACTGAACTAATCCCAAAACCGAACAACCCAAAATTGTATTGATATGATTTGATCCAAAATCCGAAATGAACCG
Organism: Carnegiea gigantea; assembly: GCA_029747015.1. Classification (NCBI taxonomy): domain Eukaryota; kingdom Viridiplantae; phylum Streptophyta; class Magnoliopsida; order Caryophyllales; family Cactaceae; genus Carnegiea; species Carnegiea gigantea. The sequence continues at coordinate 27,629 of JAKOGI010001039.1, forward strand.
AATCAAATCTGAACTAAGTCGAAATCTTGTTGACCTGATGCCCGAATTGACTTGAACTGAATTCGAACTTACCCAAAATCTTATTGACTCAATGTAGACCCGAACAAAATGAGTTGAAGCGAATTAACTTCGAATTGATGCATACCTGAACCGACCCGACCTGAACATAAATGATGCGAATCGACCTAAATCTAAGTTTGACCCGATCCCATTATAACCCGATCCAATTCAAACTCATAATATATAAATGTTTGCACAATTTCTGATATTTTATATATATTGTAATTTAGAGTATGTTTGGCCTAATTTATAGAAAACTATTTTAATTTTTCAAAAGCACTTTTTAAAAAAACTACTTTTTTAGAAATTATGAAGTATTTGGCCTAATTTATTGTATAAGTGTTTTTACAGATCTAATCCTACTTGGCCTAATTTTTTTAAAACCTTAGTTGTTGTTGTCTTTTAGTTATTCATTTATTCATTTACTCCAATATTTTCTATTCTAACTTCGTGAAATATGAAATTTTGCTCAACTACTCTAATTTAAAGTATGAGTAATAACAAAGTATGAGCAACAAATTATAGCGGATCTCTTTGATTTATTAATTGATGTCAATGTTGCTAAAACTTGAAAATAAGAAGTTAAATTTGGATCTCTACTCGATAGAATGACCGTCGATAGGTCGAGATCTTCGAGCTAATGACAACTATGCTAGTAGGTCTCTATTCTAATTTGATTGTGGTTGCGTACATAAAGTCATAAAGTTAAATTTGGGTTATATCGATTTGAATTCACATAGATTGATCTAGCCAGATTTATTTTAAAATTTAGAGTCAAATATAGATGTAGTTCATAATTAGTTGAGTTGGTTGGCTACAATTTACGACTTGAGGATCAATTTCACCCAAGCTTATTTCTCAACTTCTCCTTTTGAGCTGTGCAAATAAGTCCAATTTGGATTTTATAAACTAGTATAGACCCGTGCTATGCAGGAGCATTTTAATTTAAGATATATTTTTTAAAAAATAAATTAAAAATTTAAAAACCAATGACAAAGACTCTTTTGTTATATATATGTAGAAATTAATAGTGTACTAATCAATATTTATCAAATTTGTCCTCATAGAAAGTTAGACGCTTATTATGTTTTAATTTAAGTTTTTCAAAATTAAAGTTTTACTTAACATTGAAGAATATATTTCTTTGCATTAAATTCGAATTATAAACGTCAGATAAGAAATCAATATTTTTTAAATTTGTCTTTTTTTTGAAAAAACAAAATACTTTAGTTATTGAAAATTGATTAAATGTGCAATATGCTTACTCATTTCAACACCAAAATATGTAAAATATTGATGCTCATTTCAACAACAAAACATATAAAATATTGTTGCCCATTTCAATAACACGCACCATTAGTAATTATGATTTGGAATAACACAATCTAAATTTCTACTAAATAAATTTCAATTACATAGCTACTACAACGTTGAGAAAGGAAATTAAAATATACCACATAACCCTTTCTCGATATCTAATAAAATAAACTTGTACTTTTGCACGGTGCCTAATAAAATAAACCTTTGAAAAATATTATTGAAAAGATAAGTCGAATCACTTGAATAGACTTAGGATTTTCATATTTTTTGCTCATATAGTAATAGTCCTGTAGCGTGCCATAAATATGATCAGAAATCAGAGTTAGAACTTCCGAACAAATGACTAAATGGCGAACAATAAAATGACAAACGACAATTAATAATTTAATATCTTCAATCAATTAAACAAAAAAGATATTCAGATAGTTAGAGAGAGAAATTACTTTTTAAGTGCATCTTTCAGTTCAGAAGTAGCATCTTTAGCTTCTTGAAGACTGGGCACTGATCCAAACACTACCCTCGGATTTCCCGCATCGATTTAGTCGACGATTAAACCGTCATCCACATCGCCAGCGAAATCCCAATTATCGACGTCCCAAGCCGTCGTCTGAATTACCGGTTCTACCATCAAACTACCAGCCTGCTCCAAGGAAGACGACATCAGGCCGGCCGAAGCCGGTCGGACCGTCTTCGACAACAAACTCGCCGGAAAATCAGGGGGATGAGAGTTAAATAGTAAAATTCAGATTAGGGATTGTACCTAAAGAGGAAGAAAATGGTGATAATTCTCTCTATTTCTCATCTCCTCCTTCTCTCTCATCCATCTGTCTCCCTCTTCTCCCCCCCCCAAAAAAAAAACCTTCAATCTATATATATACATATATATATATATATTATATATATCTATGTATATATATACATATATATATATATATATTATATATATATATATATATATATATATATATATTATATATATATAATACCACATACTACACACACACACACATATATATATATATATATACACACACACACACATATATAATATATATATATATATATATATATATTATATATATATATATATATATATATATATATCTATATTATATATAATTATATAATATATATATATATATATATATACACATATATGTATATATATATATATATGTGTGTGTGTGTGTATATATATATATATATATGTGTGTGTGTGGTGTATGTGTGTGTGTGTGTGTGTATAATATGTACATATATATATATATATATATATATCTATATTGCTATATATATATATATTATATAATTATATATATATATATATATATACTATTATGTATATAACTACTATACACATACACATACATTATATATATATCTATATATCTATGTAAAATATATGTATATATATGTATGTATTATATATATATATTTATATATATATATATATATGTTGTGTGTATGTAATATATATATATATATATATATATATATATATATATATATATATATATATATATATATATATGTGGTGTGTGTGTGTGTGTGTGGGGTGGGGGGGGGTGTGTGTGGGGGGGTGTGTGTGTGTGTATATATATATATATATGATATACTTCATCAATGAAATGTAGTTTCCCCCCAAAAAAAAAAGAAATGTAAAATAAAAGTTTATGATCATATGATATACTTTACATACTGTATGTAAATACAAATTAATGATTCAAGTTATGACATACTAAGATTGCTAATTAATTCTGATCCGCTCTAGAAAAAATGATAATGAAATATGCTTTTTTTTTTTTTGTTTTTCCCACGGGAAACCATCCTTTATATCCGCATCTTCCCGATCCTCTCTTTGCGGAAATATAATTTTAGGTGGTTATTGACAATAGAGAGGGTGACGTGGGAAAGTAGGAAAATGGGGGGATATCATTTAGTGAATTTTTATGAATTTTAAAATTTAAAATCAAATTAACTTCTAACTGTTTTGAATATTTTGACGGAATTAATAGGAAGCTTGGATTGAGGGAGAGAAGTATTCTTACGCTACTATTTATTTTTACACTTATCTTCTAAAGATGTATATATAATTCTTTTACTGTGTGCGATAACGTTGATAGGATTAACTTTTGCTTTTTATTAAAAATTTTACATCACAAGGGAATTGACCATAGTATTAATCAATGAAAGACCCTTATTAGCAAGTTTCATAGTAAACATATCTTATTTCACGCTTTCCTCAAGCTGTAGACAAACAGAAATAGGGAAAAAAATAAAAAAATTGAAGAGCGAAAAACCAAAGGAGGGCAGGGAAGCAACTCTTCTATCAGAGCTAGGTTTCGATCCTGGGTCCTTTCCGACAAAAAAAAAGAAAAAAATTGAAAAGCAAAAAAACAAAGGAGGGCAGGGATGCAACTCTTCTGTCAGAGCCAGATTTCGATCATGGGACCTGTGAGACCTGTGAATTTTTATGAATTTTAAAATTTAAAGTCAAATTAATTTCTAATTATTTTAAAATTTAAAATAATGTAAATAATTGAAAGTATAGGATTCATTGTCGAGTTTAAATCTACGGTTGCTATTTGAAGAGCAAAAAGCAAAGGAGAGCAGGGAAACAACTCTTCTGTATGAGCCAGGTTTCGATCCTGCGACCTGTGAGACCTGTGAATTTTATGAATTTTGACATTTAAAATCAACTTAATTTCTAACTGTTTTAAAATTTAAAATAATGTGAATAATTGAAAGATCAGTATTCACCGTTGAGTTTAAATCCACGGTTGCTATCTACTGAAGCTCCACAAATCACTCTCCATGTAATATTTGAGATTTTCTCAATTGTGAGTACTCTACCCATTTTAGCATTTGTTATATAAAGATTTCCCTCAGTTCTAACTCACAGAAGTCCCTATTTCTCAATCTATGTAACCAACTAACCATATACATTCAGTTTGGGCCATATTAATTCGAATTTATCTAATTTCAATTTGGCTTTATTTTAAAATTAGAGTTTGATTTAAGTCTAAACCAGTTGAATTGGTTGGTTAAATTAAATAATCGCTAATTCAATTAGTCTTATACTTTTAAATGGTACCTATCGCAACTTTCCATTTTTAATATATGTGAATAAGTTTGTATTGGATCATAACTCTACAATGTATTGACTGATCAATTCGAATTCATCTAAATTGATTTAGGATTGTCTTCAATTTAGAGTAAAATATAAGCCCAAAAAGTCAAAGTTGAATTGATTGACTAAATACAGGTTAATTTCACTTAGTTGTATCACATATATACTGACCCAATTGAAATATAAGCCGACTCGAAAATAATGCGATTGGAACTTAACCTGATCCGATTACATGACCCAAGTTGTTGGCCGAGCCCATGTCTGAAACCTACCTGAACTGAGTTTGACCTAACCCGCACCCAAACCAACCTGAATGAGCGTGACCTGATCCAAACTTCACCTAAACCGAAACCGACCCAAACTTGGTTCATTTGAAGTTGATCCGATCCAAATTCAACCTGAATCGTACCCAACCTCGAACTCGAACCGAATTCGACAACCCAAACTTAACCCGAATCCTACTTAACCGAACCGAACCCGAACCAAAATTTATCAATGTACCCGAATACAACCCGAACCGAACTTAACTGATCCGAAGCCGAACTCAACTGATCCAAAGCTGAAAACTTAACGACCTGTTTGCCAGGTCTAGGTGGATTGGAGTAAAAGAGCTGCATCTGAACGGACCTGCCACCCGGACAGTACCCGTCAACACGGGCAGGCCATGTTAGCTACTGGCCTCAACTTCTTGCTTTCGTTCTTCATCTTCCTAAGTCGTGGGATTTTATTTCCACTTTTTGCTTCATCAATCTCTATTGAGGTCCAAGACTTGCTCCGCTTGACTTATTTAGTAGAAAAATACAAAACAAATATAATAACTCTATCATTATTAGGAGCTAAAATGTAAGTGAAAGGTATAAGATTTGTAAGACTTTTGAAGTCCACACGTACCATCTGTTTGCGCTAAATTTTAAGGCAAGTGAAGTAGTTAAGAAATTAAATAAATTTGGGCGTATTTCTTCTTTGGTATATTTTAGATTTCTATTCTAGATTTTTAGTTATAGTCAAGTTTATATCTGGATTTGGTTTTGTCTTTTTTATGTAGAAACTATGTGTGAAAAAACAACTTCATTAAAAATTTGTTTATAGCAAGAACATTTGAGAGAATATAGCCACTGTGCTTAATTAAAAAAAAAGTTGATTTTGGAGTTTTTGTTCCTGTAAGATTACTTATAGATGTAATCTCTTTGTTTTTTTATTGGCAATTAGTATTAGTATATGTATGTGTGTTTTGTTTCTTGCTTCACATTCAATAACTTATGTTTCTAAGATTCTCATAATTTCTTCTTAAATAAAATATAGATCTTAAAAGTGAAAGTAACATCGTTTTATTTGGTGAATGTAAAAAAGCATTTAGTTTGAAGAAGCAAATGTTAATGATGTAAATGAACATAATTTGTTTATTTCCAAGCCTGTTTTTGATTTAGCTAGTTGAAGCTCTTGGGCTTTGTTTTCATATTGGTAATCAAATATTTAATATTTCAATTATTTAATATGATTTATACATAGGCTTCATAGTTTTCTCTTAATATGTAGGTTGAACAATTAGAGCAAGAGGTCGCAGTACTTCGAGAAGCGCTATCTGACAAGCAAGATCAAGAACGCGCGATGCTTGAGGTCTCTCTGTTTTCTTCCCCCAACTAAAATAGTAATATGATTAATTTTGCTTCTTGGCAAAGGTTATCAGGCAAGTTTAAGTTCATTTTTGGTGTACTTGTTATAGGTCTTGATGCGTGTTGAGCGAGAACAAAAACTAACCGAAGATGCTCGAATTGCAGCCGAAGAAGAGGCCCTTGCCCAAAAACATGCAGCTTCAATTCTTCAGGTTCTTTCTCGTGTCTTATAATACTCAATAGATCTGTCTTCTATAATGCATTTGAGTGAGAACTAATAAGAAGATAATTAAAAAAAAAAAGCTTACGTTACATATAATTAACTTTAATTTTTATTTGCTGATGCTAAAAGTACTAATCTTTCACTTAGAAGTATAGTACTTGATTACATAGTTTGGTTCCCAAAAACATTGCCCTTTTTTTTTTTTAAAAAAAAAAAATGAAGCCTACTTGTAATGTGACAAAATTGTTCATTTGGCTAGGAATTGCATAAATTTTTAAATAGAGTTTACATGATAAATGATATCCACTACAAGTGATATCGTAAAGGAATATATTGATAATTAATTACAAGGTCACTATGTAAATCTCTTTGTCACTTCAATTTCTAAAAGTATATAATCTACAAAATCTTATCAAATCGATTACATTCTTATAATTATGTGTATCCGTAAGTATCCATTGAAATTCTCTCTTATCTAGGAAAAATATGACAAGGCTATGGCATCTCTGGCCGAAATGGAGCAAAGGGCGGTGGTGGCAGAGTCCATGTTGGAAGCTACACTTCAATATGAATCTGGTCAAGCAAAGGCAACTTCCCCTCCATGGTACATGGTGAACTCTACCTTCTGATAAGTTTAGAAATTTATATTCCTAAATGATTTATTAAATCTTGATAAAAAGTATTAATGTTTTATCAAGTTTGGCTGATAATATTTTCTTTTTTCGGGCAACTAAAAGAATCTTTACCATTTTATATAAAACTCGTCAAGCACACTTCTATTATATTATAGACATTCCTAGAGGGACATAACAATGCCAGAAAAATCCAACAAAAAAGGGATTACCTATTCAAGTCAATGTAAATTAGGAAATGAGTCCCTGTAGCGTAGCCATAACATCCCTCCCTCTACCTGTACCATATCTCCAATGTTTCTCCCGCTACGTACTAACGGTGAATTTGATGAATAGGACACTTGTCAAATAACAAACGACCAACTACATGAATTTTGATAGGTCACATGGTGTATTTGTTACGCATTTTATATATAGTTTAGTCTATGCTAGTATCTGGTATCAAGTTAGAATGTGGTTCTATTTTGGGTTCATTGGTCATTTAGAATTGCAGAATTTTTTTGCAAGGTGTGGAAAGTGTTTTGTATGGCCTGGTGGCCTTCGAATTTTTATCTGAATTTTCAGATTATTAAGGATTAAAAAAAAAAAAAAGAGGCCACATGAATGCGCTTTTTTTAAAAAAAAAATCTTCAGGTTATTAGTACTAATCAGTAGCAGATCTAGACATATAGAACATGAGTGTCCCTATATTAGACTATATATTTTAGGAGTGCCCATATATACCAATCTAATCCCTTTAAAATATAGCTCACTAGAATTTTTTTTGGACTAGGAGTGTTCATTGATAACCCAAGACTCCACATAGATCTGCTGCTGGTACTAATAGCCATTGTTTGTTAACGACACAAAGATATGGTCGCTTATCAAAAAAGTCTTGTAACAGTCAAAGTGGCAGCAAAGAGGCTTAAAATCTGGCCACCAAAACAAAACAGAATTGATATAATTGATCCGTGGTTTGCAATAATATCAACACCTCGTCTCTTGATTCTCCAATTTAAATGTTGTAAATCCATGCTTCTGCATAGTAAATGAGGAGCCTAGATTCACGTCCATCTCAATTCTCATTACTAACTCAGCTCCTCTGACTCCACTCCTCTATGACAAAGCATAATAACTCATCCCTGCATAGGTCCAGCTTAATTACTGTCTCATTTTCATGCACTAAAACATTTCATCTAAATATAAGAACTGCTTTTAAAGTTCAATCTGTTACGTTGTTTCCAAACTTTCCATACAAAACAAACAAACTTAATTGAAATGCATTTGAACCTTCTTTGGTCCCTTCCCTTTAATTGTGATAATAGATACATTTGTTATTATAACATTTACTAAGTTTGTAATGTTTATAACCATTTTTATTTGTCTTTTTTTTTTTTTGAAGGACTAGGATTATAACTCAAGAGTTGCATTAACACAAACATGACCTTCCTTGAAAAGCAAATATAGTTTATTTGGCAACGAGTTACACTCTTATGGAAACAACGGCAAAAAACTTAAAGAGTTCAGACCATGTTGAAGATGAGGTGTAAAGAAATATCACATCATATGTTATCTTACAATGAAAGTTATAGGAAGCCACCAACAAGAAAAAGTTGAAATATAAAGAAATTTTGAAAGGCAACTAAAATATTTGGTCTCAATCTAAGAGATTTCATTGTTATACAAACTTTTTATAAAAAAACTTGAAATCCATTAGAACCTTCTTCAACCCTTTTCCTTTAATTGCGGCGATAGATATGTCTATTATTATGACATCTATTTAGCATAATGTTTATAACCTTTTTTATTTGTCTTTTTTTTTCAAGGGATTAGGACTATTGCGTTAAAATTTCATTAACATGAGCACAAATCTTTGTTTTAAAAAAAAAAAAAAAAGCTCATTTGCATGAGTTACGCCCTTATGGAACCCAACAAGTGCAGAAAGCAGTTCAAACCATTTTGAAAAGAAGGTGCAAGCAAAATCACATGCATAATACGCACTCTTACAATGCAAATCATAAGAATCACCAACAAAAAGAAAAAAGTTTAAATGTAAAAACTTTTGAAAGTGGTAAAATTCATGTCGTTTAGCACAAGCATTTGTAAACTCCATTTTATTCTTACATACATGTCACATGACTTATTTTGGTTATTATTTATCAACACAATATATGTCTGCTCTTATTTTCTTACAATTTTTTCTTTTGTATTTTTCAATGCATTTATTTGCATAATACTAGAGGTAAGATTAGACCTGACAAAACTAACTCGAGACTTGAAATCCGAACCGAATAACCCAGACCCATATCCAACTCAACATCCGAAATAGGCTCACCTGAAAGTGGACCCGCAACCCGAATGGACCCGAACCGAACCATATCCGACCCGAAATTTTCTACAAAGTTGCTCATTTTTGTATGACAAGCGTATTGGACCAAAAATTGGTTCACCCGAAGTCAACCTGAATCGAAGTTCATCCAACCTAAACTGAACCGACCTTAAATATCATTTAACCCGAAACATGACCCGACACAAACTTAACATGACCCGTGACCGAACCGAATGACCCATTTGCCAACTCTAGGTAAGATTGACTATCAAAACTTTTAATGGCTAATCCTGCTTTGGCTCTGCTCATCCACTTAGAGTTCCTATTCCCAATTACCAACATATCCACTGTTACCAATGTACGATTATAAGTGCCAAAAATTATGTAGATTAGTCTTCAAAGAACAAATTTTGTCACTCTTCAAATACTATTTACATCCTTTTAACTAAGAAAGAGCTTAAGATGAACAACACAAGTCAATAGAGTTATAGTGATGAATATATTCATCCTTGCTATCTTGCTTCCAATGAAAAGCCTTGTATGTGACCTTATATCCAAGCTACTTGTACAGGCACCTCGATAGAGGAAACCTCCGTTTTGGCTTTAACTTGTTAAAGTTTTTGATCCTTCAATAGTATGCTCATATATATATATATATATAAACATTTTCTTAGTATATATTTTGGTGTCATTAACTTCTTAATCACTGAATTCTTCAAACAATATACATTAAAATAATGAATGTTAAGAGCTCTTCTTATTCATACTGGAGATTTCCTAAGTAATCTTATGTTTTAGATGTTGAGTCCTCTATATCCTTGGTTAAGTTTATCTCAATCATAGCTTTCTCTAAAGTTCTAATTCTTCGAAGCCAAAAGCAAGCCCTCATATGTTATCCATAAATAGATCTTACGTTATACCTGTAGTTTTTAAGTAGATAGCTTGGTTAGAAGCAAATAAAAAAGCTACAGAGAAGACTGAGTCGACCTTCCCTAGAACGAGGTGAAAAGGAGTAAATAGCTTGAAGTTCTACACTTCTTAAAGTCCAATGGTTGTGGTCTTCATGGATTGAAATTGTGAGTTGGTTGGCAACTTAATTTATGAATAATAATAGAACGGGGAGTACATTATCTGTGTTGCTGATTTCTCTGTTGTTAGTGCATCTATTATGTAAGTACAAACCAATACTGTTTTCTTCAAGAAATAAAAATCTATCTGCTTGCCATTTTGTTCTACGCGCCTTACTTTGTAAATCATAGGCCTAAATTATATGTTCTTGAAAAGATGCAACTTCCACCATATTGATCCAAATTACTAAACGCGAGGAAGCTGTAATATCTCAATGAATTATATAATTATATTCATTTTGTTGAGGTTTACTTCAAGTATATGATGCCACTAAACTAATTTTCAATTCCTTTTAACTATAGAACTCCCAAGCATAGAAATCGGGATTAAAATAATACGTGAAATACACAATGTTATCAAACATTGTATGGTTGATTGTACTCTTTTTGGCTTGCCAAATATATCAACTTATGTTAGTTAAGGTGCCACATCATTTTTTTATATACTTTTCAGCCTTTGCATTTACTTTTACCTTTATTTCTATATAACTTTCAAGTTTGCAACAAAAAGAATATAATTTAAAGGGCATAAGGTTGTTTAGTGAGGCCTTTTAATGTTCAAGTTAGATCTCATCCTATATAGAGTAAAGTATAATTCAAAAATAAAGAGGGGGACCAACTAAGTGGGATAAACAAAGTTTTTGGGAATCACAGACCAATAATTTTGTGATATTTCCTTTTCTCTTGATATTAGGTATAAAGTTGTTTATATTTGTATAATAAGAAGACTTTTGTTAGCAAAGAACTGATAACAAAATGTATTCAGCCTGTCTCTTTATGAGCTTGGAAGCGTGAAGGAGTTATAAAACAAGAGGCTAAGTTGTTTGACATCTGTTGGAAGTATAATTTCTGGGATATGGGTAACAATCAAACACAATAAGAAACTAGTGAGAACGAGCTTATCTAATTAGCGAAGCCTTAGAACATCTCGCGCTTTGGTGCAAACTACTGACTCAAAAATCAATTTTGCCTAGCCACTGGTGCAGTGCTGATCATCGACACTTGACCTCTACGCTACATGACACCAACCGTTGTTGTGCACTCATTGAAGATCGGTTAGAGACTGCTCAATTGAATGTCCAAGATTGAGAAGATTATTTTCTGTGTCTTTTGCAAAGGGGAGGAAACTAGAATTTATAGGTGAAGATGTGAGCAAATAAGGCAGCAGAGAAGATGACAAAGAATACCACTAAAGTCTTGTGAAGAGAATTAGTAAAAAATGTCACAAAATAATTCTTGTGAGATAATAATATTTGGCGAAATAAGTTTGATCCTTTCCAAAATATTTTAAAGTGATTTTATAGATAAACATAATTTATCACACCACATCGTGCCGCACCCTCTTCGGTCGCCAGAGCTGGGCTAGCGTGTGTGTGCATGTTTTTTAGGCCATCCATACTTTTGGCCCAATGTTATGCAAAGGGTTTTAGAAAACAAGTCTATATAAAGTACCTTTTTTCCGTTTCATCTCTTATGTGGGACAAGAAGTGCTCCATACTTCTTTCATTCCCAACAACCCCTTAAATCCTCACATTTTAACAATCCTCACATAATTCAAAAATTTGGAAAGGAAACAACATGGTTTTAAAAACTTGGGAAATCAAAGGGAGAATGGCTGAAGTGCAACTGTCCTTATATTTCAACTGAACACTGAGTGACCAAAGCTTTGATCCATAACTTGCAAATGAACTAATCTGGAACCTCACAAAAGGGCGTGATATCTACCACTTGTTCAATAACCTTTTCTCAAAGTATTGATTAAGTCTCTATGAATATATTTGAGACTTTTATAGCCCTGTTCCTTCTTCCTAGGTAATCAACAGTGCTCTAGTGAGCAACTCATAGTCTCATAGAAGGCGGCCCATTTTCACACCAAAATAGGAGAATCCATGAAGTGTATGCTGCTGACAGGCCCGCAAGCACACTTGGTGTTGTAGTTTAGATAAAATAACGTTCTCATAAGGACCAACATTATGTATTGAGTTTATCCTTTGTAAAAATGCTAAGCAAGTATAAATCGATTTTGGGAAATTTTCTAAATAAATAAATCTATCACTGACTTTAGAATTCTATCAATTTAAAACTCCTTGGGATTTGTTTCATCAATGATGAACCGAATTTGATAAATAATGTTGCAAAAAAAAACAGAGTTTTAATATTTGTAAACCCCAAGTGCAAGGTGTATCGTTGAGTACTTGGGGTGTCGTCTGCAGGGAATTGTACTTCCAACTACCAGAGTTTACTAGAGCATCTCAAGTTAGGCAAGATCAACGGTGAAGGAGGGGAGCTAACTACGCTACAAATACAGAAACAAGCGACTTGGAGTTGTGATTTTACCAATGGATGAACTAACTAACCAAGACGAGTCCTAACCTACCCAAACCACACTACGAACTAGAGATGGTCGGTTGCACCATCAAAGACCACCCAAGCCCTATCTCAAGGGTCATTGGCTAGTCTAACTCGCGTAACCATCTACTTTCGTGAGGTTAGTCGAATTAGACCACAAAACTAGTAACCCCGGACCTAGCTTGATTCGGATACTACTTTCGTGTCCCGAACTCGGCTATTCCCTCTCCCACACTAGCTAATTGACCTCACCTCTCAGTATAAGTCAATCGCCCAAAAAAATATGGATGAAAGCCCTCTAAGGCATTTCATCGAACACTTGGCGGGCGTGAAGGAAAACTCTAAGTTCTAAGCATAGATTGGGTATGGTTAGGCCAACTACAAGATTAATTAGCCATCAAGAGGCTAATCACAACCCAAGCCAACACAATCTACCAACTAAACATCAAAAACGAATCAAAACCTAAACTACCAAACAAGTGCAAGAACACGAAGAACAAAGCAAAGGAAATGAAATAAAATGAATTCAAACAAGTAAATGACATAAATTAACAATGAAATTAAACATATAAATCAAACAAAACAAATACAAGAATCAAAATCAACAAAACATAAATAACAAGAACATAAAAACTAGAGAGATAAAAGAGGAGAAAACTTAGTCTTGAATTGATGAAGAACTTGAACTCCAAAGGTTGAATCCAATGTTACAATCTTCAATCCTAAACTAATCTCCCTTATTAGCTAAAATCTATCCTAAACTACTCTAGAAATCGCCAGAGACACGCCCCAAGCGAAGCCCGTACGACCCTCTGCGCGACCCCCCGCAAAAACGCCCGAACGAAGCTTAAATAGAAAAACCGAGGCCCGACGAACTGGGGGCCGGCACGACCGTGCCACGTGGCACGGCCCCACCGTGTCACATTGCTGGCATGGTGGCCGTCTCCCCCGGTTTTGCCCCACTTTGCCGGTTTTCGTCGGTTTTTGCTGTTTTGTCCCGTCTTCGTCCCTTTTTGCGACGTTTGCTTGATTTGGAGTTATTTCCTACAAAGCATAAATAAAACAAGGTAAAATCCTATAAAATAAAGTTATTATACAAGCAAAAAGTGGATGAAAGAGGAGCGTAAAATGGGTAAATTTATCGTTCAACACACCCCCACACCTATCGTTTGCTCGTCCTCGAGCAAAATAAAAGAAAAACTAAAGTAAACAACTAACTCACTTTCGTAGGAATCACGGTTGCATTTAGCGTATGCAACAAGCCCTTTAAACCTCTTGGTCACCCCAAGTGGACGAGTAAGGTCTCGTGAGGGTTTGCAGAAGATATACCCACAAAATCTCAAAAAGGAAAAACAAAGAAAAAAGAAACAAAAATCGAAAAATAAAAATGGCAAAACACAATATATACAACAGGGTGAACTGTACACGTTCGGATCAACCAAAACCACCTAGTAGCTCAAGTATCAGTCTGTACACAAGCATTATATGCATTTCAGGACACATCATCCCAAAGAATGACATCCAGACATCAGCTTTTCACCCCACGACGCATGAAAATAATGAATCCATCCTGGTGCCTGTGTGCAAGTGTATCATCACCCTAAAACTAAGCATACCAAAACCAAACTCAATCCCACGCAGCTGACACAAGCTACCCTTTCGAATGGCTAGCATGGAAAGCAAGCTTCCCCAGTAGCAGTATTGCCTCAAAGGGTAACACCCAGTAGCGCATGCCTCAAAGGGGTACTTGTCATTTCCAATTCTTTTCTTCCTCACTTTTTGTTTTTTTTTTTCTTTCCATTATTTTTTTCAATACAAACTCATGGCACGCCTCAAAGGGATACATCCAGTAGCGCTTGAATTTGTTTGTTTTTGCTTTTGTTCTGGAAAAGGGGGTGCCAGCACATATAAAGAGAACTGTGCAGTAGACAAATGGGAGAGTCAATCATGGAAGACTAAGAATGTAGGATGATGACAATACATAAATCAGGACTGGCTTGCAAAATTACAGTGGACTGTTGGGGTTAGAATTGAGACCTAAAATGACAGATTGGGGATGAACATCTATCATGCACATTATACTTATATATGAGCTAACAGTCAAGGTACCGGAGATCAAGGCTGATCAAAATAGTACAAAACTCCCCTAAATTCAAAAGGGAAAGAAAAATTGAAAAATTTATACAAAAATGAAAAATTTTCACAAAAATAAAAAGAAAAGGGGAGATGACCCCACCCCCACACCTAAATCTCACAATGTCCTCATTGGGAGCCGTGAGTCATCACCAACACACAAAAATAAAGAAAACAAAATCAAACACAAGACATACAAAATCGACAAATATATACACAAGCTAACACACTCTCCCAAAGACGCAACCTCGCCCAATCAAGACAAGATCACACATATATATCAAACTAGCACCACCAACAAGAAATATATACCAATCCAACAACACCACCAATCACAACACAATAAAAATTCACAAAAACACAAGAATGGTGATCATAGCCAACAACGGCTCAGCAACAATTTCACCACAAGATGATCACCAACAAAAACACAATCCTAATATTCACAACTAAACAAAAACAAAAAGAAAGAAAAGAAAAAATAAAAAGAAGGGGGGAGAAGAGAAGAGTGAGAACGAGTATACCAGGTCGGGTACTGAATGTATCCGAACTACACCTCACTAGGACGAGGTTGGGGAAGCGCCAGGAGCATCAGCTACTCCTCGGCGGCGTTCAGGACGCGCATCGCCAACTCAGATGCCGTCAACGCTCGCAGAAGTTTATCAAACACCTGAGCCTGCAACTCAGATGAGTGTAAGTAAGAGCACTTAAACAGGAATGTAGAAATAATAGTAAGTGCTCTCCTAAATTTATTGAATGCCTTTGAAAAATCAATAAAGAAATCAAATGCAGTGGTTAACATGATTTTCGCATGCATGCTCCCTAGGTACAAGCTATAAGGATCAAGGAAGGGGTCATACCCTCTGAAGGTACCTAGGGAGTCCATATAGTCTATCTCATTCCCCTCGAGCATATTATGACAAGCAACGAGTGATAAATTATAGTACTCAGGGGAAGAGGAGGGTGGTGAACCTGAAGGGGAAACATGGGGTGTATCAAGGTGGCCAGAAGATACATTTTCAACAAGATCAGGACTAGTTGGCATAGTTATTACAACATCCCCGTAAGACCTCCCTACAGGAGCCGTATCAGAATCATGCACCTCAATAAGATCATTATCTGAATCATAACAAACATCATCCTCATTAACACTCGCGTTAACAGTAAAGGTCTCACCTACCTCGAACTCCGTCGACTGAGTTAAAGGGAGAGGTGGATCAGGCAAGGTCGTTAAACGTAGTGTTGCCCCTAAGGGTACTGGGTGAGGGTGGAGCAACAAGGATGGAGCAGTTAGGGAAGGGTCAAGTACTGCCTCTAGTCCGGATTCTAGGGGAGTAAAAGACGCACCATCATCACACAAACAAACATCATGTTTAGGAGAACTAAACCTAAAGTTGGTCTTATGTGATAGGTCAAACTCTCGCATTTTATTTTCAAACTCAGCTTGTTGCTTTTTCATTGTCTCTATCATACTACTAATTCTAGCAAGGCTATCATCAGAAATATAATAAGGACAAGAAGTGTTGTCATGATCAGAACAATGGCAAGTTTCACACAAAGGAGGGGCATAATCAGGGATGCAAGGGACTGGATTGTAAGAATTAGCACAGCTAACATCAAATTCATAAGTATCCTGAGCCAGCCAATTAAGAAAATCCCATACTTCTTCGACAATTCTAGCATAAAAATTCCAATGCTCAAAAAGAGCATGGGTCTCACAATTCACACCCTCATCGACAACATGCAATATTTCCCATTCCCCATATAAACATCCACAAGAAGCACATTGAGCAAGATAAGCATGTAAACGATCCCAATAATGGTAAAATAATTCTTGCTCACATTGGGGAAAATAGAAAATTGCCATTGGAAATTTTTTTTTTTTGAATTTTTTTCGAAATAAAAGCCTAGTCTCGAATGCCTAAGTAAGCTCTAATATTGGAAAGCGCCAACTCCCCAGCAACGGCGCCAAAAACTTGTTGCAAAAAAAACAGAGTTTTAATATTTGTAAACCCCAAGTGCAAGGTGTATCGTTGAGTACTTGGGGTGTCGTCCGCAGGGAATTGTGTTTCCAACTACCAGAGTTTACTAGAGCGTCTCAAGCTAGGCAAGATCAACGGTGAAGGAGGGGAGCTAAACTACGCTACAAATACAGAAACAAGCGACTTGGAGTTGTGATTTTACCAATAGATGAACTAACTAACCAAGACGAGTCCTAACCTACCCAAACCACACTACGAACTAGAGATGATCGGTTGCACCATCAAAGACCACCCAAGCCCTGTCTCAAGGGATATTGGCTAGTCTAACTCGTGTAACCACCTACTTTCGTGGGGTTAGTCGAATTAGACTACAAAACTAGTAACCCCGGACCTAGCTCGATTCAGATACTACTTTCGTGTCCCGAACTCGGCTATTCCCTCTCCCACACTAGCTAATTGACCTCACCTCTCAGTATAAGTCAATCGCCCAAAAATATGGATGAAAGCCCTCTAAGGCATTTCATCGAACACTTGGCGGGCGTGAAGGAAAACTCTAAGTTCTAAGCATAGATTGGGTATGGTTAGGCCAACTACAAGATTAATTAGCCATCAAGAGGCTAATCACAACCCAAGCCAACACAATCTACCAACTAAACATCAAAAACGAATCAAAACTCAAACTACCAAACCAGTGCAAGAACACGAAGAACAAAGCAAAGGAAATGAGATAAAATGAATTCAAACAAGTAAATGACATAAATTAACAATGAAATTAAACATATAAATCAAACAAAACAAATACAAGAATCAAAATCAACGAAACATAAATAACAAGAACATAAAAACTAGAGAGATAAAAGAGGAGAAAACTTAGTCTTGAATTGATGAAGAACTTGAACTCCAAAGGTTGAATCCTATGTTACAATCTTCAATCCTAAACTAATATCCCTTATTAGCTAAAATCTATCCTAAACTACTCTAGAAATCGCCAGAGACACGCCCCAAGCGAAGCCCGTACGATCCTCTGCGCGACCCCTCGCAAAAACGCCCGAACGAAGCTTAAATAGAAAAACCGAGGCCCGACGAACTGGGGGCCGGCACGACCGTGCCACGTGGCACGGGCCCACCGTGCCACATTGCTGGCACGGTGGCCGTCTCCCCCGGTTTTGCCCCACTTTGCCGGTTTTCGTCGGTTTTCGCTGTTTTGTCCCGTCTTCGTCCGTTTTTGCGACGTTTGCTTAATTTGGAGTTATTTCCTACAAAACAAGGTAAAATAAAGTTATTATACGAGCAAAAAGTGGGTGAAAGAGGAGCGTAAAATGGGTAAATTTATCGTTCAACAAATAATGTCTGTGATTACTCTAATTTAGATGAAGCAAATGATGACAAACATGTAATACCCAATCCTTTCTTTCAAAATGAATTAAACTATTTAGACTAAGCATACTGCCATTCTTTCAAAGGGATCCTTGATTTAGTCTAAAATTTAGAATCTACATTGACAAATTTCCTCTTCACAAGCGACTTCCTCTCAAATGCAACTATGTTATGTCTATACTTGTTGATCCAATAGTGGATTTCTCTCTTAGTACTTCATCCAAGTATTTGATATTTGCAAGTTAATTTGGCCAAAGCTAGTCACTACATTCATGCACAAGATAGATTGAAGCATTCCAAACAAGAATAAGCATATTATTGATGAAGAGTAAGGATTCATGTTCATAACTTGGCTATCAAATCCTAAGACTAGAGAAACTACTAACTTATGATGATTAAAAACAAACACAATTTTTTAATAAAGAAGTGCAACCAAACAAAACTAATCTACTAAGTTTAAAGAGCAAGGGAAGAGAAAAAAACTTAGCAACAATGGAGTTTCATGGCAATTGCTTCAATCTTCGAGGCTCCAAGTGCAAGTAATTCTTCTTGCAATCTTCTTTTTACTCCAAAAAGTGAAAAAAATTACAAAATTATTTAGAGATTTCTAAAGAGATAGGCTGAGGCTTTTTTCCCCCCCTTCCAAGCAGCTAAGCATCTCTTCAAATAGTGGCCACCATTGATTCTCAGCCGCACAAGCCAAGGAAAATGAAGAGTTGCTACAGTTTCAGGCCTGCCACAGACCGTGGCCACCACCATGGATGGTCCGTGGGGTTCTCTAACTCAGAGTTCTCTTATTCTTCTCCTTCTTTGACGGGCATGGTGACTAGAGGCGTCCATGGTGAGTCATATACTTAACTTTTAAGGGTCAATACTTGATCAAAAAGATTTCAAAACATGCAAAAATCATCAAAGCACCACACCCAAGCATAAAATGGGATTTTGAGGCATAAACTAAGCATAAAACTCATGAATCCCCTAGAAATGCATCAAAATGACCCAAAATGATATGTTCTATGGGAACTTATCAGCTGCTCCATAAAGCACATCAAGGTTATGGATTCATTAAGAACATAGACTCATCCTCTATCTCATGGGCAAACCACGTATATTGAAACACACTACTAAGTATCATAGGGATGGATAATCATCAGGTAATGTTCATTAAATTTGTTATATAATTTCAATTGACCCATGAACCCCAAGGGGTAGGGCGTAATTATAGACAAATTCATATAACGGCCTTTAATCTAATACCTCTCGATGTCTCAATGATCATTTTATTACCAAGGCCTCTAGTCAGAGGGTCAGCCAAGTTCGTCTCCGACTTTACATAATCTGATGATATTACCACATTTCTAGTGAGGTTCCTCACAATATTGTAGCTTAGATAAATGTGTTTCTTTTTCCCATTGTAGAAACTCTTCTTTGCCATATCAATTAAGGCTTGATTATCATAATGCAAGGAAACTGGCGGTGCTAGCTTCCCCCACAATTGGGCATATGCTAGTAGCTCTCTTAGCCATTCAACTTCCCTACCTGCCAACTCAAGGGAAACAAATTTAGATTTCGTAGTTGAGTTAGCGGTACATGATTGTTTGACTGATTTTCATGATATTGCACCTCCAGTCCAGGTAAACACATAACCACTAGTCGAATGAACATTATCATTTTCTAATGTTCGGAAGATAATGGGAACATTGGATGTCTAAGGTATCTTATAATTGTTGCATGATGCCCAAATTAAGATGTTTCTCAAGAGTGTCATTTTGTCAAGAGAAATGCACTCAAATTACGCCTTTCAAGCTTATCATACTTGGATTTTGCATTATTTCTCCATCAAAGCCAATTAAATAAAACATTTGTCAAGTAATTGAAATGCATGATGCATTAGTTACATTGCTTTACACACCTTACTTTTTCCAATCCTTAGGGCACAAAAAAGATAATGTAGGTATCAAATCTACTATGCATAAATAAGAATCCATGTGAGAAATAGGAACTTAATGTACAATTTGCTCACCATTGAATATCATCCTTGGTACATTGCCGATTGATTTATTGTTTATCTTAAAATTAAGGAGTCATTAAATTGTTATTCTGGTCTTTAGTTACAGAAAGAGTAATGAATATTTTAGGTGACATATTAGAGAACTCCATTGTACCCTTAATTTCAACTTCAACCACAAGCCTACTTCTATTTAATGGTTGAAGGGTAATACAAATATCTAATTTTGCCTTCTCAAACCCTATATATAATTCACAATCATCCTCTTTACCTGAGTCCAGCTTCATTTTAAGGTTACAAAATACTTTCTTACTCCACCAGATAAATGTTATCATGTTTAACATTAGCCTTAAGTTGAGCTATAAAATGTTAACATAAAATTCCTCGAAGTGATGTCCTTACCTTAAGGTTCACTTTCCTTATGCCTTATTTTCTAGATGTTGAACCACTTGAAAATGTAACATTGAGCTAAGAATTTGGTCAAGGGCTCGACATGCACCAATGTTACTTACAAGTTGGTCTTACAATGCATATGCAAGCCCAATCAGTCTAACTAAACAATCTATGACATATCATCATGATATTTATTAGTCAAGCATTCAACTTGAGTATAGAACACTAGCAAAAGCTATCAATAAAAATGTAAATGAGGTACAGCAATTTAATTTCATACACGACTTTGAGTTTTGTACTAGGAGAGTAGAACTCTAGCTTTACAGCTTAATTTTACTTAAAAAGTTGTTGTTATAGGCAATAATATGAGTTAGTTATGATTTTCAACTCACTTTGGTCCTGTCACAATTCTCAAATCATAATTGTAGCACAACCCCATAGTCATATGTTATCATAGTTTCGATTACTTAATGGTCTCAAATCCTTATACTCTTGTCTCAACTCATTATGCAATTCATTGCAGTGATCGGTATTTTACAAAAAAATATATAATATTATATACTAATATCAGCAAAATCTAGAGTGAGTGCTTTGCATACGAACATGTATTGAAGATGCTATAGACATCTACAAAGATGATATCTAACTAAATCATTACATATATTAGATAATTATTATACCATAAAAGGCTAGAGTAGCCTATATTGATGTGTAGTTAGTGCCTTAAAAAACTACTAAAGATATTTTTTCGCCTCTATTTTACATATATCATATTAGCCAAAGTCTTATAATTGATAAGGGAACAAGAATAGCAAAAATAAGCTCATGTAATTCCCTCATATATTATAATGGTAGCAATATAATAAATCACCATTTTTATATTTACCCATTTATATTTATTACTTGTTAGGTCCATGGTTAATAATATGCCACAGTCAGAGAAAAGGACAAGGTTGCTATCTTTTGGATTAAGTTGGCGTGATAGATATAAGGTTAGTTGTTTCTTCCTTTTCTTTCATTGTTTACTATTATCTTTCTTTTTCTTTTTATCCTTTATATTAAAGAATACTAGGAAAGATATTGAATTTAATATGAAGAAGTTTTCTTTGGTGAAAATCATCTTGGCCTTTCTAACAAGAAATAATAAAGGGGTACAGACATAATACCATGTGAACAATGTTTAGTTTCCTATTTGAACAAAATCTAAAACCAAGTTCTTGCTAACGAAGAAATTAGAAAATTGCTCTGTCCACACAATAAAAACCCATGAAAAACCCATGGAAACAAAAATGATGCTACACTACTTGTGATGGGATTAGACCCCTTGAACCTAACAAAAATGACTGGAGTTGTGTTTTTTCCTTGATTAGAACCTTGAGCCTAACAAAAATAAGTGAAGTTGTTATGGAAACAAGTTAATTATTCTTGTCATCTCATATGATTAGCCATTTACAAAGAGGAATGATTGAAAATTGATTTCAATTAGAGAAAGATAAATGCAAGTGGATAAAGATGTGAGTGATACAGATCAAGGATATTTTATCTATATAAATCTTATGGAATTTCACAATAACCTCATTACTAAATGAGATCTATTCACACATATAACTTGTACCCTTTAGTTGAGCCCTTTATTTACTTATATTCTATAACTTAGTTTATACTTTCCTTAGATATTCCTACAATTGAGTTGTTACGTTTAACGATCAAGTTTCTAATATGACAGAAGAAAACCAGTAATAAGGAGCATCTCAAGGAGGAAACATCAATACAAGAAAGCATAAGAGACAAGGAACAAAGTATTGTTCAAGAGCATAAAGATGTGAAAGCAATTGAAGATGACATGTGATGGTAGTCATAAAAAATTCGGGGCATTCATTGACATAGGGCACAACATTTGAGAAGTTGAGTACAAGTTTTTTATTAAACTTGCAACTTAGCCCACATTTAATGCTTACTATAATCAATGGAAAAAAGAATTTCACTACATTGTAGGAAATCAAAGTGTAAATTCATAATAATATGTTTTTCTAACTCAAAGATTGCATTTTTATTATGAAAATTCGAAAAATATGTGATTCATCTCTTATTAGTTATGAATTGGATGGTATCACAAATCATAAATATTGATAAGATTTCATCAATTTCTATATATATCTTTTTTTTTATTGATTTTTGTTAATCAACACGAATTTTGATGTAACTTGGTCAGAATCTTCAGTGAAATCAAGTGTTTGGTAAACTGTACAATGGGCGATATTAATATCATAGCACATGCATCAGTCATTGAAATTCTTTCATTTAGGGTAAATTTGGCATGTATTGCCACATTTTGAAATAGGTATTGCATGCTTAATACCATAAGAATATAATTATTTATGGATCTTCTCAATTAACTATTCAAATATTTACTTACATATTTATTATCAGAAAAACACATAGAGTAACTCATGTAGTTATCTACATTAAAACACCAAACCTTAATGGTATACTAACATCTATATTTCAGCTTGGATATCTCAAAGTAGTGCACCACTTGCTAATTTACGAAGCTTTTTATGTGCTTCTTAGAAAAAGTTTTGGAGCATAAGCTTCTTAAATCAAGTGAATAATTCAAACAATATCTCTTTTTTTGCACTATACACTTAATAGATTTCTAATACTCTCATACCCTAAAAAAAAAAAAAAAAATGATGCCGGTGGACTTTTGTGGGTAACAAATTTTGACAATCCCAGAAGTTATCCTTATAATTTGAACAATGTCGAAACTATATATAACCCTATAGTTTTTATTATTTTTTTGGTTGTTTTTTGGTCATTGATAAGTCTCCTACAAATAATCATACTTTTATTGGAAAAGTTACTTATTCCCATTATAGACGAAAAGAGAAAAATTAATGTAGATCCAACTTACTCTCAACCATCCTTCATTCAAAACCCAAGCCCCAAATTACCGCACAGTTATTGAAGGTTCATCAATGAATGGTAAGTTTGTGATTAGCCATGTTTGTTAACTAGTGTTCTGATGTGTTTCATAGTCACACTCCAACTATATATCATTATCATATATAACTTCTCACTATGTCAGTGCAATTTATTGGTGTAAATCCTTTGTAAGGTTTAATCTGATATAAATCAATTGTTTTGATTTAAATAAAACTTAAAACTAAAATCACTAAAACATTTCTCAAATAAGAACTACCAAAATGTAAAATTCCAAAGAAAAAAAATAACAACTAATTTTTGATTATGCATTGATATGTGATTTGAGTGTTTTCTACGAAGTTTATGTTTAAGTTTGGCTAGTAAGAATTTAATCTTATGATTACATTTGTGAATACTAGTAATTTACAAAGAAAAAAGGGGACTAATTAACATGGGAAGTACTAAACACTTATGCTTTCAATGTGAAGGTTGGATGTGTGATTTACTTACTAGATGAACATCATGCAATTACCACTAATCAATCAAGCTAAGTCAACTATACTTTTTATAATGCAAATATATTTGGCAACTCATGCTTATTTATGGACACCTAGGGTAATTATATGGCAGCACGGAACGAAAGTCAAATTATGATGTGTTATGACTTTATTATGTCAAGTGCGTGGCCAAGGTTAATTAGAAGGAAAATTAGGTGGTACAACTAAATGACATATAAGGTAGAGAAGTTGCAAGCTTATGGAAATCAATAGTAAGAAGTGTTGCATTTTTTATCAAGTTAAATGCATGCATGTATTCTTAAATAGCCAAGTAATCTTGGAATGCGTAAATTTCTCATTGGAGTAAAAACTCTATAAATACATAGGGATGGAAAGCTTTTCACAATAAACATAAATTTCTATTAAATTGAATTCTTGGTTGAAGGGAAGGAAAAAAAAAATACAAGTTAAGAAAGAAGTTGTTATCTCTATTGTGGGTAAACTCCTCAATCTTCCTTTTCTCTAAAATTTATTATGCATTATTGAATGAAATTGTTTCGTGAATTTGATATGCTAGGCTTAAACTGAAACAAATAGCAATCCAATCTATTATTTAGAACCCCACCTTGAAGGTTGAATGTTTATGTGTATTTTTTAGATTATTTGAAGGAATTATGCTTTGTATGATATTAATGACCTTAGAGCATATTAAGAAATTTTGTGATTAAGATTTTTGGTTGAAAATTAATTACAAGATCAAGCATGTTAAAACTTGAAAATGAAATTTAGATTTTAGGATTACTGCTACACTATATATTTGTCATAATATGTGAAACTTTTTCATAAATTTTCATGGATTTTGGACGTGTATATTTTGAGTTATGAATTTTTGAATTGCCCTATGCAAAAAATGAATGGAATAGCTGTGATTATACTTAAATTTGCTGAGTTATGGGCTATTTTAGGAGCTTAAAATGATCTATACGATTTGTGTGTATATTCATGGTCAAGTAATTGCTTCGAGTCTTTAGATCACAAGTTTTTTGAAACTAGATTTTGAATACATGTTCAACAATAATCTCCCAAAAAGAAATCTCGGGAAGCATCTTAGTTTTGCACTTGGGTTGCTTTTATTTATGTGTAATTCTAGAACTATAGCCATAGAAGTGCTAATTGTATTTTATAAGACTAGCGGAACCTCGTGCTTGCTGGGTATTCTGTTTGGTTAATGGAGCCCCGCATTCGCTGGCATTTATAAGGTTTCTTTCATATGAAACTATAAGTATATATCCCTGATTATATTAATTAGTTTGTTAAGGATACAAGTGACTTGCATATGTGTGAGTGACCTTCCAAGTTAACTGGTTTTGCTTTCCTGTGGAGTCGAGTTAGGGATAATTGGACATAGATGGTATGGGATGGGTCTGGTTGATTTAGTAATAAATCAATAGTAAAGCTTACCTAAAGACTTAGTCCAAGGGGCATACCTGGTATGTGAAAGGTATAGAATAATGGATAAGTCACCAAATTTATGTCTTTTATAATAAGAAATTGCGCCTTTGGCAAGAATCTGCTCATATGACATTATTTGAAATTTTTCTGTATGATCCTTCATTGGGATTTATGAGTTATTCTTCGTGCCAAGATATTGACATCTAAAGTGAAAGATAAAAAGTGGTAGATAGCTGCATTTACTTCCTGGGCTTGAGGAGCCTATGGCTTTACCATTCTTTAGGTCCTAAAAGTGAGTTCAAATGCAATCAAGGGAATATGGACCATAAACCCTTTTGAGAAGCTAGTATATAAGCATGCTTTAGCCATCTTATGATTCTATTAGTTGCTTACATGGTTTGTAAGACCTAAAACAGTCGTATATTCTTTCCAATATCTATAACTCTTATATAATATTATACATATATGTATGTTTTAGAATTACCCAAACCGACTTTAGTCTGATTTTTTTAAGAGCTTCCATTGCACTACTTAGTAAAAAACAATGATAATTAATATGAAAAGAGTTTAGATAGCCTTGTGTATTTCTAAATTGGGTATCCATACTAGAGAAGTAGCTAGTGGATTAAGGCCGGTGCTACACAAAATACATGAAATAGGGCTTGTAAGAGAGAAATGAATCATCTGAACAAAGAAATAACATCAATGAAGAATGATGTTCACCTTTGTAACCTTACTCGAAGATGGAACCATTGATTGGATCCTAATTGGATAGTAATGTAGGGGCCTTTTTTCTAATTAAGGAGAAGTGTCATGGAAAGAAGATGAAATGTATAAAAGAGTACATTGAATGCAAGGTTTAAGGGGGTATGATGGAAGGGAAGCAATAGGTAAAAGACTATTTGAAGATTGAATTGGAGATCAATTAGGGAAAAATCTAACAACTTCTAATACGTATTTCCTATAAATTGCTTGATATGTTAGATTAATTGCCTCAATGATTCTATCAAGTTACGATTTATGTTTGGAGTTTGAATATTTCTATGCTCAACTTTTGTACTTTAGGCTTATCGACTTTTTTAAATCTCATAGGCAAAAGCTGTTCTAATAAGATTCAAACATGGAATTCCATCTACTCATCTTAGTGCTCTTCTATCTTGGTTAAAACATGTGTATTCACTTTCAGATCCAAACAACGTGTACTTATACCATTTTGTTAACAGTTACATACATTCATTGTAAATTAGTTCTTTTCTTCTTTTTTTTTTTGGCTATATATGATTTCATCTTACCTAATTATCCTACCTACACTCTTTTTTCCCCTTATCCACATAAAATATGAGTTCATTATTCAAGGCCCAAATGCCATCAATAAATTACATAAGAAAAAGAAAATGGATGTTTTTGGAATATAGAAAAAGATGCCTAACCATCAAAAGAACAATATAATTATCCTTATGCAATTATGTTAAAGATTATTATTACTTCCTTGAAATAAAGAATCAAAATAAATGTTGGTCCTAATTAAGCTAAGTCGCACTAAAAGGGGGTGAATAAATGACACTAAATAGTAGCAAATAAAAGCCTTAAGCATAACTGATATCAAAGTATATCAAACTCAAGGATACTAAGCAAACAAATCAAGAATGCTAAATAGATAAAATTAAGGAAGTTGAGTAAATAAGAGTAAAACAAAATGCAAAGGATACGCCGCTCATTAATGAGGTTCATCCCTCTAATTAGGCTTCACCACTGCCTAAAGATGCTACTTAGATTTCTACCAATTTGTATTAATCCACTCCCTCATTACATAACCAAGTGTCCACCAAGAACTTTTATGACAAAACACCCTCCAAGAACATCTTGAAGTGATTTCTCCTAAGTCCTCACTTAGGAAGGATGATTCTCCAGTTGACCATCTCGTTGACAATCATGACTCTTCCACCCTCTTGCCTCATAATAAATCTCAAATGTGTGTACAAAGATTATAATAATTTTGAATTGTTTATTTAAGAGTACAATCATACTTAGAATAAGAATTAAGTTCTGTGTGTTTGTGTGTTGCATACTTTTCTTCTCTAGAAAGGTCTTCTATTGATAATCACACGAGACCCAAACCGTTAGTGAATGCCAAAGGAGACATCCGTTGGATGCCATGAGAATATTTTGTTGATGCACCATTGTAATGGCTATAGGATGATTCAAGGGCCTTGATATCTGTTCAATTTCCGGCAGCTCCTTAATCAAGGCTTGGAGAGGTGATCTTTCAACCTTCATTTAATGTATTAGTCATTACATTCCTCATTTCTTAAGGTAGATAACACTTTTTTAGACTCTGATGTTGACACTTTTCATTGTAAGTAAAGTTGACCAATAACTCCCTTATTCCATGAAGTGTTTTTAGCTTTTTTTTGATTTATAATAAGTTTGAATAAGCTTTCTTTGCTTACAAGCCATAACCAACGGTAACACAATGTAAATCCATTTAATTAGTCTTGCCATAGAAGATTGATCAAATAAAAATTAGTAAGATAATTTTAGTTAGTTGAATTCAAAATAATTTAATTAGTGTGATTTAGCACATATACGGCAACACTAATTGAAAGTATGTTTACCAAGCATAGAATCACACACAAATGTGTGATTTTATCTTTAATGAGTAGATACACAAATTTCAATTTAATGTAGTTGATTATATATTCACAAACTGCATTGCTTACTTAATTTAAGGACCTTTCATGTTCTGGGAATTTTATTATTCTAACAAGTATCTACTTCTGACATGCCTTGTAAGCTCCTTGACGATGAGAGTCGAATGTGGTTAAACTCTAGTGCTGAAGTTTTAGGCAGTTAATGACTTATAAGACTTGATGTGATAGTTACTAGTGAACATTTGAGCATATAAGAAGAATGAATGCAACTTTACCATTATAATCAAGTGACTCTTAATTCATAAGAAATGCTCCATGACATCAAAACATTTGACATCTAAAACATACAGTTGCACCACAAAATTAGGGGATGAAAGATAATGGCTAAGAAATATGCTCCCCATAAATTAAGTAATCAATGCATATGATCAACATTAAAGTTTATGAAAAACCTCTACCTTAATCTTCGAAGAAGAACAACGTGCAAGGGTATGAACATATCTCAACACCTAAAGTTGTTTAACATGTAGCTTAAAACATGATCAACCTTAGCTTTTCATTCAGGAACATATCTTGTATCATTTAAGAGGGGGTATGAGCATTATATCAAATGTATGGTATGTAAGTACGTAGCTCATTACGAATAAGGATATTATAAGTGATATTGATAGATGATTAAGTCAATAACAATTATAGATAATAGTAACATATGTAATCAATATAGTTTTAACACCAAAGGTATTTAGTCAAAGCAACTTTTGTTAGCCTATCTACCATTGGAAGAAGTTACCAATTGTAGTTTCTTCAAGGGTCGCCCTATAGCTCAAATTATTGCTATCACATATTAAAAGAATCCTAATTTGTCTCCCCTTTTGACTTCCATCAAAAGATGGAGTATAAATCAGTATAATGTGTAGGGAATTGCCTTAAAGCATACAAGTCGCAAGTCAAAATGTTTTCAAAGCACCAAACACAAAATAAGAAATTGTTTAAGAGAATAATTAAGAAACTATGTGTGAAATAGGAATGGGGGTGATCAATTTGCCAAGAGGATGGAATGAAGGGGCTACTTGATATATATTTGAAGGATTAAAGGAAACTAAAACAAGATTTCAAAAAGCTCACGGATTAAGCTAACTGAATTCAGTTTAGGGCCTTGAATCCGAGAAGAAGAACAATGAAATGGATAGAACTAAACTCGAAATTTGGATACAGAAACACCACTAAATTCAAGCTTAGGGTCCCTAATCTTTGATTAAGATACGGAAACACCACTTAAACAAAGGTTAGGACTTACGCGAACACCACCTTAATCGATCAAATTAAGGATAAGCAAGTGAAGTGTTTGGAATTCGAAAGCAAAAGCTCTCAAAAGTGTATTATGAAATTCAAGCTGATGAACCAGCAAAAGGCCGTGTGAAACTTAAGTGTACAAGCCTAGCAAGCATGCACATAAGCAAGCACACACCTAAGCTTTCCTTCCTAGGAAGGAAAAGTATTAACTAAGGCTAATCCTCACGGTTTATGCTAACCGTGTACAAAGCTTGATTACACCTAATCTAATTGCATCCAAATCATCAAGGAAAGCCAAATAAATGATATTTACACATTAATCATGCTTAATTAGCCCTATTGCAGCCAGCTCTAGCTTAATTAATCAAGGAGACAGCTGTAAAGCAGCTTCCCTTTTCGGCTGACCAATGAGAGATGTGAGATAACCATTTTTACAACTTGCATTCTATTGGCTGTTCTTTCCAATGTAGCAGTTGATGATTGATGTTCTAGAAGCTTGGGGATGTGTGCCATGCCTTGGAGTGTGTGCCTCTCATGTTTGATAGTAGCAAACTCACATATGAAGGTAATTTAGTCAGGAAGCACTGAGCCGGGTTCCAAGGCAGAATTGAGCCGGTTTTCAAACCTGTTTTAGGCTTAGCAAAAGTGAGCATGATTTTGTTTTCAGGCCATGGGGGAAAACTTCAAGATGTGTACAAACCCGCTACAAAACCAAATCAAGGTTAAACAGTGTTTAAGTAGCTTAATTCTACTAAAACATTCAACAGTGTAGTTTAGGTACAAAACTGGCCGGTTTGACAAAAAGCCTTGATCTCCCATCTTCTTGTGTGCATGATTGGAAATCATCACTTGGGCCTGAAAGTAGACATCATAAGGATTCCAAAAATTCAAAAATTTAAGACTTAAGCAATAATGTAGCTTAAGTAATTAGATGAACAAAATCGGGTAATTTCTGGTCCTTCAACCCGGTTGCATAACTTTGGCTCTCTTCAATAATCTGAGCCAATGCTTCACCTTTGGAGTTTGCAATGGACCTTGTTGGACTTGTTGGACCTTCTTCCTTGTCTTTGGTGGTGGGGACTTGATGCATATTTCCATATGCATCATTTTTATTCAAGTCCAATTTCAAAGAAGAAAAGGGTCAAAGAAGATCATGCATGGAAATGTGCCTATTTGGTCTTCTTAAGTGAGTTCAAAGACTCGCGACACTATGGAGAGGTCAAAAAGAGGTTAAGCTTTGCTAGAAATTTGGTGTCGAATTCATCCCTGCGGAACCCGATTTTTGTGACCACTTTTGGACAAGCTCAAGTGGACCCACAACTTGAGGGCCCATGTGCTTTTGAAGCTTAAGATTTCATCTTTCAAATAAGCCCAAGTTTGTTTAATTTGGACATCATTTGATTGGGCAAAATATCACTCAAAGATACGTTGTGCTGATCCAGTCCAGTCTGAGATAGGTGCATTGTTTGGGCCATAACTTTCAAACCGCTTATCCAAATTGAGCAAATGAGCCCATTCTGGAAAATAGACTTCCAGGGCTTTCTAACAAGCCCAAGAACGCGTGATTTGGCCGAGTATTCTGGAAGTTATGCTCTGTTGAAGTTGAGGCAGTTGCAAGGATTAAATTCTGGGAAACTGAAGAGTCTTCGGTTGCAAGTGAGTGTGTGGCTGACATTGTGCACGTTTTGGAGCCTTCTAGATTGGTGTAATCAGCTGCAAAAATCCTAGAATATTCCTTGTAACCTCCCCCACCCCTTTTATGATGAGTCTTTTCATTTTTCTTAGACTTTTCATTAGCTAGTTTTAATTGTTAGGAGTTATTTGAGTCCTTTGATTGTCTTTTGCTGAGTCTATAAAAAGGGGAGGGGCGTGTGAAGCTATTCATTCAGCATTGTAAGAAATTTCCAAAGCAATACAAGTACTTTGAGTGTGTTTCTCAAAAGTGCAACTAAATTCCTAGTTCTATATCTTGAATTGTGGCAAATTCAAGTGGTGTTCTAGGTTCTCTTCCTTTTCCAATTGGAGTGATTCCTTGGTTAAGACAAGAGAATTAGCCCAAGGTCAAGTCATTGAGTGGCTCCGTGAAGGATTATCTCAATTACAAGATCTTGTTCTATTCCTTTTTCTTGTGTAGTGAAATTCTTCATCCATCTCATCCATCTTTCATTTCTCTTCCCAATTTGGCTTATTTTGAGTTGGAGTTTGATTTGGTTCGCTTGCCACCCACATATACATCATTTGGTATCAGAGCCACGGTTTTTAAGTGACCCACATCACACCCAAGTACATCCCAAAAAGCCAAAACACAAAAAAAAAAGGCACAAACCGGCAAACCCAGTCTCGAAGACCAGAGAAGCAGCACGGTGCCCCCGTGCCCCCTTGCACGACCGTGCCACTTTCCCTGCTGCATATTCTTCCTTCAAAGCATCTCCAACATGTCTACAAAGTCCACAAGAAGCGACCAAGCACGTGTGGAAGAGTTAGAAGCTCAAGTCACTTATCTTCGAACTCAACTTGGGCAACTTTTGGAGGAAAAACGAAGGTGGGTTCATAGCCCCACTCCCTCTCGTCCTCATGAACCGGTGGTCGAATCGGAAGAAGAAGTCTTTCAATCCCGAGCCAATTCTAGTGACGAAGAAGCCCCAAGGAGACGAAGGCAAGGAGGCAATATTGGTGGTGTCCGAATTGACATCCCCGAATTTGAAGGCCAACTTGACCCGGACTTATTTCTCGATTGGTTGCACACCATTGAGAGGATTTTTGAATATGAGGACATCCCGGAGGACAAGAAGGTGAAACTCGTAGCCCTTAAACTCCGCAAATATGCTTCAATCTGGTGGGCTAACCTGGGAGCGAAAAGAGCAAGAAATGGGAAAGGGAAAATTAGAACGTGGGCCAAAATGAAAGAAAAGCTTAAGGCCAAGTTTCTTCCCTCTCACTATGTGCAAGACAATTATCTCAAGCTCCATCGACTCAAGCAAGGATCCAAGAGTGTGGAAGAATACACTCGGGAGTTTGAACAACTCCTACTCAAATGCGATTTGAGAGAAGACGACTCACAAACCTTGGTAAGATACTTGACCGGTCTTGATGAGTCCATTGCTCATGTAATTGAGTTGCAACCTTACTCATCCCTAGATGACTTGAGTTCTCTAGCCTATAAGGTAGAGCAACAAAAGAAATCTAAGGAAAAGAGCATCTTTTCCAAGACTCCTTCCCGTCCTTTTTCTCAAGAATCACCTTACTTTCCCCCACAAATTCAAACCCCCTCACCCGCCAAAAGTGTCCCTCCCATCACCCCTCCACCTCCCACAAAAGTGCCCTCACGGCCAAAAGACCAGGTTCGTTGTTTCCGTTGTCAAGGTATGGGACATTTTGCATCTGAGTGTCCTAACAAGAAGATTGTTTCCCTGGCTGAGTACCAAGCTTCTTTTGAGGAGCATGACCATGAAGAAGAGGAAAGTTTGGAGGAAAAAGAAGAAGAGGTTATCATAGGCCCCGATGAAGGTGAGTTGCTTGTCATTAGGCGAGCATTGAGCGGATTTGCTACTCAAGAAGGCTTGGAGCAAAGAGAGGCGATTTTCCACACAAGGTGCACTATTCAAGGGAAAGTTTGTACCCTCATCATCGATGGAGGTAGTTGTACAAATGTTGCATCCAAAACCATGGTGGACAAGCTCAAACTTGAGACTACACCCCATCCTAAGCCTTATAGCATCCAATGGCTAAATCAAGGCAAAGGTATATACATTTCTCATCAGTGCCTCATTTCTCTTTCTGTTGGAGACCACTATAAGGATGAGATATTGTGTAACATTCTTCCTATGGATGCAAGCCATATATTGTTGGGTAGACCATGGATGTTTGATCGCCATGTAATTCATCATGGGCGCCTCAACACCTACTCCTTTATTAAGGATGAGAAGAAAATCACCTTGACCCCTATTCCATCGTGCCAAAGCCCCAAGCCACAAAAGGACCGACAAGCCTTAACCCTCATTCATCCTTCCCAAACCCTTGCCCCCAAAGAAGATTTCCCACTTCCGCCTCTTCTCCTCACCAGGTATGACCCGTTTTATCATCCTCCCCTCACCCTCTTCTATATCTCTCTAGAGGTGATGCCCTGTGACCTCCTTCCCCAAAAGCTCCCATATTGTAAGCGCGACCCCTTTCTTGAGAGGCTTGCCAACCCTTTGAGTTTGAGGACAAACTCAAAACAACCCGGGGAGTATGATGCATATTTCCATATGCATCATTTTTATTCAAGTCCAATTTCAAAGAAGAAAAGGGTCAAAGAAGATCATGCATGGAAATGTGCCTATTTGGTCTTCTTAAGTGAGTTCAAAGACTCGTGACACTATGGAGAGGTCAAAAAGAGGTTAAGCTTTGCTAGAAATTTGGTGTCGAATTCATCCCTGCGGAACCCGATTTTTGTGACCACTTTTGGACAAGCTCAAGTGGACCCACAACTTGAGGGCCCATGTGCTTTTGAAGCTTAAGATTTCATCTTTCAAATAAGCCCAAGTTTGTTTAATTTGGACATCATTTGATTGGGCAAAATATCACTCAAAGATACGTTGTGCTGATCCAGTCCAGTCTGAGATAGGTGCATTGTTTGGGCCATAACTTTTAAACCGCTTATCCAAATTGAGCAAATGAGCCCATTCTGGAAAATAGACTTCCAGGGATTTCTAACAAGCCCAAGAACGCGTGATTTGGCCGAGTATTCTGGAAGTTATGCTCTGTTGAAGTTGAGGCAGTTGCAAGGATTAAATTCTGGGAAACTGAAGAGTCTTCGGTTGCAAGTGAGTGTGTGGCTGACATTGTGCACGTTTTGGAGCCTTCTAGATTGGTGTAATCAGCTAAGAAATCCTAGAATATTCCTTGTAACCTCCCCCACCCCTTTTATGATGAGTCTTTTCATTTTTCTTAGACTTTTCATTAGCTAGTTTTAATTGTTAGGAGTTATTTGAGTCCTTTGATTGTCTTTTGCTGAGTCTATAAAAAGGGGGAGGGGCGTGTGAAGCTATTCATTCAGCATTGTAAGAAATTTCCAAAGCAATACAAGTACTTTGAGTGTGTTTCTCAAAAGTGCAACTAAATTCCTAGTTCTATATCTTGAATTGTGGCAAATTCAAGTGGTGTTCTAGGTTCTCTTCCTTTTCCAATTGGAGTGATTCCTTGGTTAAGACAAGAGAATTAGCCCAAGGTCAAGTCATTGAGTGGCTCCGTGAAGGATTATCTCAATTACAAGATCTTGTTCTATTCCTTTTTCTTGTGTAGTGAAATTCTTCATCCATCTCATCCATCTTTCATTTCTCTTCCCAATTTGGCTTATTTTGAGTTGGAGTTTGATTTGGTTCACTTGCCACCCACATATACATCAGGACTCCATCATCCTCCCCTTGTTGAGAAGATTCGATCCTCAAATTAGCAAGGTAATCATCATCTTGGTAAGCTTTCAAGTCAGCTACATTGAATGTGGCTAATACTCTATAGTCACCTGGTAAATCAACCCTATAAGCATTGTCATTAATACATTCAAGTACCTCAAAGGGACCATCAGCCCTTGGCATGAGCTTATTCTTCCTTTTGGAAGGAAATCGTTTCTTCCTAAGGTAAATCCACACGAGATCTCCAGGTTGAAAAACTTCCTTCTTCTTGTGTTTGTTGGCCTGAGCTTGATATGCTTCATTAGTCTTATCAATCTTGCTCCTTAGCAACTCATGAATCTTCTTGATTTCTTCTACCCTTCATGCTACATCAGCACTAGGCTTTTGGTCTAAGGGCCGTGGTGTAAGATCAAAGGGACTTAGGGGATCAATCCCATAGACCACCTTAAAAGGGGAAAGACCAGTAGCCTTGCTTGGTGCCCTGTTGTAAACAAATTCTGCATGGGGTAAAAGCAAATCCCAAGCCTTGGCATGAGGTTTAACCAAAGCTCTTAGGAGTGTTCCTAAGGTTCGATTAGTAACCTCAGTTTGCCTATCAGTTCGTGGATGGTAAGTAGTACTATATTTCAGCTTAGTACCTAACTTCTTCCACAAAGTAATCCAAAAGTGACTTAAAAATTTAGTATCCCTATTAGAAACAATAGACCTAGAAATACCATGTAATCTTACCACTTGCTTGAAATACAACTCAGCAATATGTGTAGCATCATTAGTCTTGTTGCATGGAATGAAATGAGACCTCTTAGAAAACCTATCAACCACAACAAAGATAGAATCCTTGTTTCTTTGGGTTTTAGGCAGTCCAAGAATGAAGTCCATACTTATAATAACCCGTGGTGAAGTTGGAATAGGAAGAGGTGTATATAGGCTGTGGGGTAGTAAACGACTTGTGGCCACTTAACATGTCCCACACCTCTTAAGTATTTCTTATACATCTCTCTCCATGGCTGGCCAGTAGTAGTGCTCCCTTAGTATGGTGATAGTCTTGTCCTCTCCATAGTGCCCAGGTAATGATCCTCCATGAACTTCCCTGATTAGAAGCTCCCTTATGCTACACCTTGGTACACACAGCCGTGTACCCTTGAATAGAAATCCCTCCTGGATTAGGAAATCTCCTATAGGGTGCTCTAAACAATTAGCATACAGCTCCCTAAAGTCTTCATCTTTGTCATACAAAGCTTTTAGATGCTCAAAACTAAGTACACAAGCATCTAATTGAAATAATAAGAGATAACTCCGAGATAGAGCATCTGCACCTTGATTGAGTTTACCTGATTTGTGCTTGATGGTGAAGTGATATGATTGCATAAACTCAACCCATTTGGCATGCCGTGAGTTCAACTTATGCTACCCTTGTATATACTTTAATGCTTCATGGTCAGAATGCAAAATGAACTTACTTGCAATAAGATAATGACTCCAATGCTCTAAACATCTCACAATGGCATAGAATTCCTTATCATAAGTGGAGTATTTTCTTCTTGAATCACATAATTTCTCACTAAAGAAGGCTAGAGGTTTACCTTCCTCAGTAAGAACTCCACTAATGCCAACACCATAGGCATCACATTCCACTTCAAAGACCTTACTAAAGCACGGCAAGGATAAAACCGGTGCTTGAGTAAGTCTTGCTTTGATCTCTTCAAAGGTAGATTGTGCTTTTGGTGTCCATACAAATGATGTACCCTTGATAACTTCAGTCATAGGAGCCATAATGGCGCTAAATCCGCGAATAAATCTCCTGTAGAAAGAAGCTAAACCATGAAAAGCTCGAACATCATATATGCTCTTAGGTACTGGCCAAGACTGAATGGCTTCTACCTTGCTTTCATCTGCCTTAATACCATCTCCAGTAACAATATAACCAAGAAATGTAACTTCAAGAGTAAAGAAAGCACATTTCTTAGGGTTACTAAATAGCTTTTCACGTTTTAAGACAAGCATAACTTGAGTTAGATGATCTTGATGTTCATGCTCATTCTTAGAATACACCAAAATATCATCAAAGTATACTACCATAAACTTTTCAATATACGGTCTAAACACCTGATTCATCAATCTCATAAAAGTACTAGGTGTATTAGAAAGTCCAAAGGGCATTACCAACCATTCATAGAGTCCTCCCTTTGTTTTGAAGGCTATCTTCCATTCATCACCTTCTCTAATTCTGATTTGATAGTATCCACTTCGAAGATCAATTTTGGAAAACACTTTAGAACCATACAACTCATCTAGCATGTCTTCAAGTCTAGGTATGGGGTACCTATACTTGATTGTGATCTTGTTGATGGCCCTGCTATTCGTACACATTCTCATTCCACCATCTTTCTTAGGCACCAAAAGAGCTGGAACTGCACATGGACTCAAAGACTCAGGTATCAAGCCTTTCTCCTTCAATTCTTCAACTTGTCTTTGAATCTCCATGTTGTCTTTTGGATTCATCTTATATGTTGGCTTGTTTGGTAGGACAGAACCTAGAATAAGATCAATGTGATGCTGGATGTTCCTCTTCGAAGGCAAACCCATGGGTATCTCCTTAGGAAACAAGTGACAGAAGTTTTCAATGAGTGTTCTTGCAATGGGATGAGTAGGCATCAAACTTTCTGATTCATCTTGTATGCTTAGGATCCACTCTTTAAAGGCTCTAAACTCATGTTGATAAGCCCTTAGAACTGACTCACTCATGGACAGTAAAAATCAACGTGTTTGGGCTTATTTGGTGGCTGAATTTCATGGAGTTTGGATGGGGGTAAAGGGGCTGAGGTGATCTTCTTGCCATCTTTGGAAAATGAATAAGTGTTTAGGTAACCATTGTGCATAACCTTTCGGTCATACAGCCATGGCCTTCCTAATAGCATGTGACATGCATCCATTGGGATCACATCACACCATAACTCATCTTAATAGTTCTTTCCAATGGAGAAGAAATCAAGCACTGAGAGTTAACTTGAATTCTCTTGCTTTGATTTGGCCATTGGATGTTGTATGGATGCGGATGAGTCATTGTTTGCAGCCCTAGTTTCTCAATCATGCTTAGAGAAACTACATTTGCACAGCTCCCTCCATCAATGATCAAAGAGTACACTTTCCCTTGGACAGTACAATGGGTATGATAAATGTTCTCTCTTTGTTCATCTTTAACTCCTCTTTGATTGCTTAGGACTCTTCTCAAAACTAAGAGTTCTCCTTCATTAGCCTCTTTAACAACTTCATCTTGAGTTTCCTCAAGTTCTGGTTCACTTTCACACTCTTTTTCCTCCTTCTCCTCAAAATCCTCCTTCACGGCTGTCCATTCAGCTAAGGTGATTACCTTTATGTTTGGGCAGTCCGAAGCTATGTGTCCAGGCCCTTAACATTTGAAACAACTTCTGTTGCTCATTGGATTGGGATTAGGTCTATTTTAAGGTGCTTGGATTCTTTGTGGTGCTGGAGTTCTTTGTGGAAGGGAAGGGGATAGATTTTGTGGCTTAAGAATAGGATTGGAACTCCCCTTGTTAAAAGGTTGGTTTCGATTCAAAGGTCATGTGTTTTGAGGTTTAAAGGGCTGTTTTGCCTTCTTTTGCTACTCCACTTTATGTGCCAACACACAAACACCATCAAGAGAAGTATATGATTGTAATTCAACCATATTAGAGTACCTAGGATCAAGTCCTCCTAAATACCTTACTATGGTTTGTTCTTCTGGCTCTTGAATATCACACTTGATTAGTAGCTTCTCAAACTCACGTGTATATTCTTCAACACTTATATTACCTTGAGTAAGGTTATTAAGTTGAGAATAATAATCTTGGACATAAGTTGGTGGTAAAAAACGAGCCTTGAGTTTGGATTTCATTTTATCCCACGTACGGATTTTTAATTTCCTTTCTCTTAGCCATTTTGCACACAAATTAGTCCACCATATAGATGCATACTTTCTGAGTCTTGAGGCCACTAACTTGACCTTTTTATCATTAGGAACATCTTTATACTCAAAAACTCTCTCAACAATATGCAACCAATCAAGGAATTCCTCACGATCAAGCTTACCTTCAAATTCAGGAACTTTCACTTTGAAGTAATTGGAATTAGCTTGAAACCGTGGCTACCCTCTAGTCATTCTAGTTGGTTCTTTTTCACTTGAGGAATCAGCTTCATGACTAAAGACTTGTTCATGCCTTCTAAGTTTAGATTGAAGAGTGTCTTCATTCAGGTTTTGCATTTGCTTGAAAACCGAACCTAATTGCTTTCTCAAGTACTCATTTTGTGGTTGAGTTTCTTGATTGCATTGAGAATTCTCTTGAATTTTTCTGGATAGAAACTCATTTTGCTTCATCAAGGCTTCAAACCTCTCTTCTAAGGTCATACTTGTTGCACTCATTCTCACGGATTGTGTTTTCACTCAAATCGTATGTGAAGCTAGATTTATGTTTGAAGTAGAACAAATCGATGAATTTTGGAAGTGGGATGGCATACCAAGCCAAGGAGAAACCTTTGCTCTGATACCAAATATCATGTATCTTTGAAGGATTAAAGGAAACTCAAGCAAGAATTCAAGAAGCTCACAGATTAAGCTAACTGAATTCAGTTTGGGGCCTTGAATCCGAGAAGAAGAACATTGAAATGGATAGAACAAAACTCGAAATTTGGATATAGAAACACCACCAAATTCAAGTTTAGGGTCCCTA
Source organism: Carnegiea gigantea (assembly GCA_029747015.1). Lineage (NCBI taxonomy): Eukaryota > Viridiplantae > Streptophyta > Magnoliopsida > Caryophyllales > Cactaceae > Carnegiea > Carnegiea gigantea. Next base: position 67,222 of record JAKOGI010001039.1, read on the forward strand.
ATCTTTGATTAACATACAGAAACACCACTTAAACAAAGGTTAGGACTTACCCGAACACCACCTTAATCGACCAAATTAAGGATAAACAAGTGAAGTGTTTGGAATTCGAAAGCAAATGCTCTCAAAAGTGTATTATGAAATTCAAGCTAATGAACCAACAAAAGGCCGTGTGAAACTTAAGTGTACAAGCCTAGCAAGCATGCACCTAAACAAGCACACACCTAAGCTTTCCTTCCTAGGAAGGAAAAATATTAACTAAGGCTAATCCTCTTGGTTTATGCTAACCGTGTGCAAAGCTTGATTACACCTAATCTAATTACATCCAAATCATTAAGGAAAGCAAAACAAATGATGTTTACACATTAATCATGCTTAATTAGCCCTATTACAACTAGCTTTAGCTTAATTAATCAAGGGGACAACCATAAAGTAGCTTCCCTTTTCGGCTGACCAATGAGAGCCGTGAGACAACCCTTTTTGCAGCTTGCATTCTATTGGCCGTTCTTTCCAAGGTAGTAGCTGATGATTGATGTTCTAGAAGCTTGAGGACATGTGCCATGCCTTGGAGTGCGTGCCTCTCACGTTTGATAGCAGCAAACCCACATATGAAGGTAATTTAGTCGGGAAGCACTGAACCAGGTTCACGTGTAGAATTGAGCCGATTTTCAAACCTGTTTTAGGCTTAGCGAAAGTGAGCATGATTTTGTTTTTAGGCCATGGGGGGAAACTTTAAGATGTGTACAAACCCCCCGACAAAGAAATCCAGGTTAAACAATGTTTAAGTAGCTTAATTCTACTAAAAGATTCAACCGTGCAGTTTAGGTGCAAAACTGGCTGGTTTGACAAAAAGCCTTGATCTCCCATATTTTTGTGTGCATGATTGGAAATTATCACTTGGGCCTAAAAGTAGACATCATAGGGATTCCAAAAATGCAAAAATTTAAGACTTAAGCCATAACATAGCTTAAGTAATTAGATGAACAAAACCGGGTAATTTCTAGTCCTTCAACCCGGTTGCATGACTTTGGCTCTCTTCAACAATCTGAGCCAATGCTTGGACTTTGGAGCTTGTAATGGACCTTGTTGGACTTGTTGGACGTTCTTCCTTGTCTTTGGTGGTAGGGACTCTATCACTACTCGATAGGATGAGAGTAGGAAACATGATTAGTTACAGGGTCCTTGGAGCCTGATGAGACTCCCTGAGTTGCTCCTCATCATCAACTGCATCATCCTCCTTATGATCCTTCTGTTGTTGTGATTCTCTTGTTATTTTACGTTCTTCTTACTTCTTTTTTTTCCTCTTCCTTCTCCTTCTTCTTATGACAAGCCTAAATAAGTGGGTCATGAATACATTCTGGGGCTACTTTTGGACCTTAAGATTATTATGTAGAATAAATTTCTCAATCTATCCCATAACCTAGTCAAACGTACAATCAAGATCTTAACTTGTGTAAGCTTCAGTGGTTTCTTTGAGAATTTATGAGCAACCACTTAAAGGGAACAAGTTCTACTTCCCTCACCTATTTGAACATATATACCTTTGGTTAAGCTGGGCAATTCTCAAATTGAGTGTGGATAGGGGCAAGCTTTGAGATTTAAAGGGTGGAAATGGGAAGTTCAGGATTTGATATAAATTGAGAGGACTTTAGGGTGAGAGCCTCATCCTCATGAATCCATTGTCCAAAAGAGTTGCACTTGTATTTTAAGGACTCAACCTTTTCTTTATCAATGACAAGATCATCATGCTTTACACATTCTTCATTTACAAGAAGAATATTGAAGTTTTAAAAGACTTAGGAGTTTCATATAGGGCAGACAAGCCTTCCTTGCGGCTTCCTCAATCTTGTCCACATACCCAAGTGCGATCGTAGAAAACTTCTCATCATGGTCAGACATGATGTGTTGAAGCACAAAACGGGCTTTATGGGATGGGTTCTCCTTGATATTGCCGACGAGTTTGACAGTTCGAATAAGAAAACAATGAAAGGAGCCTTGGTTTAGAGTTCATTAAAGTATAGGAGAGCTATTTTTTTTTTTTTTTTTGTTTTCAAGAGTTACTAAAAACCTTTAATAGGTCTCAAGGTAGCCTTGGAAACAGCCTGCGAGGGATTTGTAGCTGACTCTAGCAAGATCCATTTTTAGGTGAGAGATTTGGTCTAAGATAATAGGATAGAGGGTAAATCTGATTCCCTTAAGACTGGTAGTATAGAATTTATTTGCCTTAGGACCTCCTTTACTCAGATTGGCATAAAATAGGTTAACCAAAGTAGGATATGCTATAGGTCCCACATCAAGCAAGTCTTTGCAGTTCATTCTATATAGCATATGAGAAAACCCAAATTTTGCCTTAATAAAGAAATTCTAATCTAGTCTCTTGCGAGATACCATCTTTCATTGCAGTAGTTTATCAAAATATATTTCCCTGCTATGCTTGAATCATTCTAAAGGAAAATCTAGCACAAATGTAGAAGCAAAAGAAGGGATTTTTACCTTTTCTGCTTCATTGATCTTAAATTCCATATCTTTAGATTCATCGATGATGAATTTTCTCTACATCTTTGGCTGTGTGGGAGTTGGCAACTGTGAACTTTTTAATACATGCTTTGTGGTTAGCTTTGGAGTTCCCACTTTTCATTTCCTTGAATATGAGATTAGGGTATTTTATTTAGTTATTTAGTCAAATTAGTGGTGTTTTGTTTATGGAGAAAGAAGTCGTTTTAGGGTTTAGGGTGTGGATAGTTTTAAGAGAAAAAACCAAGTCGAGGGTTTTGAGAAATGAGGGGTTGAGTGAGTGAATGAGCAAAGTTAATGGTAGAAGGCAATTGATGGGACGTGATTGAGTAAAGACATGTTTGACCAAAGCAGCACTAACACATACTCAACTTGCCAAATGAAACAACGGTCATCTTTAGCAAAAAAAGGGGAAATGATTTTCAAGAATCTTCAAAAGATTTTCTAAAATTTTGAATGGATTATAAATCAATCTTCAAAATTCATTTTTGCTTTTGTAAAAATAATTCTCAACTAACTAGAGATGTTTATTTGATCTTTATTAGCAAATAAATTGCCAATTTTGTTTGGACCAATTTAAGTTATGTCAAATTCCTTGAAACACATGTCACAATAGTACAAATCAATACGAAAAGGAATTTCTCCTTGTTAATTCATGCAATATCATGAATCATATGTTTCCCTTCTTATAAAACAAAATTGATGTTCACTAAGGGGCTTGAAAAGGCATCAACCAATTGCGTGTTAGTAGGCACAAAGTCTAGAAAGATATTACCTTTCTCTATATGATTTATGATGAAATGATGCCTCACTTCAATATTCTTGGTCCTTGAGGGTTGTGTAGGATTTTTTGTGACGTTGATAGCACTCTAGATTTCACATATGATAGTTCAGTCTAAGATCCTTCAGCTATTAGCTGATCCATAATATTTAAGCATTGCAACGTCCAGCTACAATGTATTTAGCCTTAGCAATGGACAAGGCTATTGAATTTTCTTCTTTGAGTGCCATGATCCAAGGAATTTGTAAGAACCTGAAGTACTCTTTCTATTAACCTTAAAACCTACATAGCCAACATCGTAATAGCGTGTAAGTTCAAAGTTATCACATGTTGGATACCTTAGACCAAGGTCCTTTGTTATAGAAAGATATTTAAATGTTTTTTTCACAACCTCGACATGAGATTCCTTAGGGGATAACTGGAATCTTGCACATAACCAAAGACCAAAATATGCTGTGAGGCTCGCTTGAAGCTAATTATAAAAATGATCCAATCATACCTTTGTCATACCTTTTTTAGGACAGGCATAACTCTTGTGGGCACATCAGGTTCACAGTTCGAGGCTATTGGAGTTTTTGTATACTTCGAACTATTAAGGTCATATTTCTTTAGAGGTTCTTTGACATACTTCCCTTGGTTAATAAAGAAATCATATTGGCATGGCGTGATTTGTAGTCCAAGGAAGAAGTTCAACTCCCCCATCATACTCATTTTCAAATTCCTTACTCATAAGCTTTGAAGATTCTTTACACGAGGATTCATTAGTAGTACCAAATAATGTGCCATCAACATATGTTTGAACAAGTATTAATTGATTACCCGTTGTTTTCACAAATAATGTAAGCTTGACTATAACCTCCTTTTGGATTACTAATATGCCTTTTTTAAATTTTGCAAAAGGGTAGTTTAATAGTTATTTTGTCATCACTCTTTGTATTTCTTTATGTTTTATTATTGTTGTAACTTTCTTAATGATCATTCAACTTTTTCCCATAATTTTTTATTCCAGCATATATTACGTATGCTTTAGAACTAATTAATTTTGAAAAAATAGGCATATTTATTTTGATTATTGTTTGTTGCATCATCACTCCCCCACCCCAACCACAACCAAGAGAAATTGATCCATCTAGAAAATTGAATGGAGTCGAGTAGAATTGGAGAAACAGAGCTAGAGAGATCTAAAGGGAAAAGGAGAGATAAGGGAGAGGCAAAGCATTCGGACCGAAGTATAAAAGAAAGTGGAATTATTGGCCCTCAATGCCATCAAGTTCTAAAGTTTTTCTAAATTGCTACCAAATTATTCTTTCCCCATGTGTGCTAGTATATTTTAAATTTTTGCTCAATGTGCCACTTCACAGCTTGTTGACCTATTATGATTGATAAACTTTTCCTTTCCAAATAAAATGTTTCTACATTAACAGAAGTGTTGTTAACTTTGAAAAGTCACAATGGAAAAAATTAAGGAATAAACTAATGAGTATTAGACAGTATAAACTTTATTTGAAATGAATGTTAGATAACTTTATCTTTATTTAAAATAAAAAATATAATTTTTATTTAAAATTAGATAAAAGCAATGTACGTATAAATTGTAAAAATAAAGATTATTTAATAATTGAACATTTTACACCAAGTTGGAAAGTAGAAGCTAAAATTCACTATAATAATAAACTAAAATTTCGAAGTTTTCATCCAAAAATAAGACAAAATGTGAAAAAAATTAAAATTTCTCATCTTTCGTCCCTTCCTTCCCTTTTTTGAACACCTTAAAGAACCCTAACCCTAAAACTTGGCATATGCACTGGTACCGCTACATGTAACATTATTTTCTGGCGAGCACATTGACAAGTTCCTAGTCAACTAGTAGCTACTGGTCGGGTTGTCGGTATGAGTGGGTTAGCATGGGACAGTGGTTTAGATGTGTTTTCTTTTTTTTTAAGTTGACAATATTTTCTTTTCCAAACTATCAAGGTGTATTTTGTTTTTAAAAAAAGTTAAAAGGTTACGTGCTATAAGGTCAAAGGTCTTCTAGCGGCAATTTAAACAAAAATTCAAGATATAGTGGCATGTTAGCAAAACAAGTTAACATAGTAGCGATGTGAAAAAAAAAAAATAAGAACGTGGTGGCAAAAAGAGTTAAGAACTCGAAGAAAGTACTCAAATCAGACTTAAATGAAAAATTAAAGAGGCTTTGACGATACAACCTATGAAAATTCTAAAAAATCAGTATGATGCATATGTGGCACAACTTGAACATATACACCCATGCCCATTATATAGATTGTACCCTAACTATGTTTAATTTTTATGTTTGCTGATGTTCATTTATTTGTCCTAATTAATCCAGATTTAGTTTTATTTTATTTTTCCTTTTTTCTCCCATTAAATTTTTTTTATTTTGTCTTAATTTCTTTATGGTATTTTGAGCTCTCTTCCTTGACCATTGCCCATTAGGTTTTGAGATCCTTGATTGGTTTTTCTTTTGCCTTTTAAAGGTTAAAAAAGATCAAATCCATGGCTGCTCCTTCTACTGGAGCTAGAGTTGATTCTGATAACCTTATTAAACTTCTCTTGATTGGTGATAGTGGTAAGTCTCTCCTTCCACACTCTCAATTTCTTGTTCTGTTCATCAAATGTTTGAATTCTGAAATTTGGATGCAATATGTGACGTCAAAGGATTAAATTCAATTGCCGCTTTTAAGGATGAGGATGTTTTGATATAATACTAGTCCACTTACATTTGTATATTTCAAAAATTTTGATGTTATGCGCCACTTGTATGATGGGTCATGAATCGACATTGATATGAACATTCTTATTCGTTAGTGTTGCATCCAAGTTTGGGTTGCAATGTGGTAGTCAGGCTACAATTTGGGATCTCTTTGGATTTTGGTAGACCTTTTTTATGAGTATTGCATCATAGTCTCCATGAGGCCTTTAGCGCATGTTGAATCCTTGTATGATATTGTGTACATAGTTGGTTTTAAGCTTGGTGAAAGTTATGGGTACAATTACCATTAGTAATTAAGATTGAGTGCAGTGCCAAAGAATAAGGTATCACCACAACTAAAAAGACAAGCCTCTACTACTACATATTATAAGTTATACTTCCATTCATTGATTACTTTTTCAAAAAAATACTTCAATTTAATAACTTGTTTATTTTATTTATGTCGTTTCAGGTTTTTGATGGGAGGAAATGCATAATCCATTGATGTGCCCATAGTATTGCTAAAAATATTCTAAGAAAGCTCTCAACTTCTCATAATGCAACAAAACTCTTCTTTGCAATTGTTAAAAATCTACTTCCCCTCTACAATATTAAAAGTACGACGTTGTCTAGGCATAATCATTCCTATTGAAAAGGTTAGTAGTGATGGCAGATGGAAGGATTGAAAATGGTGGGCGGGTGAAGAGGAGAGGGAAGAACAAACTCATGAATATTCGTTGATCTTGAGCCTCTTGTGCACATTATAGGAAAAATTGATTTTGAATGAAAACAAAATGTTTGCTTCGTGGTATGGTGCAGTTTAGTCTTCTGCTTCCGGCCTCCTAATAATTATAAGTCACTAAAGCTGAAAAATAAAGGATGAATGAAAGTGTTGGGAAAGGAGCTTCCTATAGAAAATAGCAATTTTCTTTGTTGGCTTTTGCAAGTTGACAGTGTTTCTAGGTGGGGAAGCTAAGTGTTTTATTTAAAGTTATCTTGGGGAACCTAGTTTTTCCTAGAGGGTAATTGTTTGAGATATTGCCTACCTTGTCTTATCCTCTTGTGTACTTTCTTAGGTTTCTTTTTAGGGGAAGGGGGGAGGTCTGGGTGGGACACATCGAATCGGAAATCCAATTCAATAGTATATTGTCTTTTTTCTTTTCAATAGGTACTTCATCTATTACTCTTTCGACGGTCCTCTTGAGTCTTCTAACTTCCAAGATGTTTCTTATGAATAAATGAGAAATCACTCAGTGTAGAATTATTAGGAAAGAAGGAAAGCACATTGTAATTTGGAGGTTTTATAATAGATGTAGGACTTAGATGCATAAAAGTGTATGCACTAACCAAACCATCCTTCAGACGTGCGAAAATAGGGTAACAATTGAACCTAATAGATCAGATAAATGTTTGATTCCATTTAAACCAGGTGCATTTGTCAAGTTTATGAGGGCCCCATTTGGGTTAGCTTTTAGACACTTTTGGTTTTACTTGGCCAAAAAAGGTGGAAAAAGATACTCTTAGTTTTCCATAGGCACATTGAGATAGTTGGTGTTTGATTTCATGTAAATTATATTTTTTTTCTTTCAAAAGCATATAATTACCTAGTACTATTGCATTGTTCCTTTCCCCAATGGCATAAATGGTATGCTTTCTTTGAAAGCTCCTTATTTGGTAAACCAGTAGCAATTTGAATCTTGCCTAAATGTTGAAAATGGGTTTTAGGCTAATGCGCTCTCTGAACTGACATACATTTATCATATGGCATATGGTTTGTAGACTTTTATTCTTGTTTTTTTCCGAAAGGAACTTGAACTTGCTGTTAAAAATACTTTGATGTGAGGAATTGTTCGCTTTTTATTTGAAAACTTTAGTTTATTCATTGTTGTTATTTCAATCCTTGATCTTCTTTATCAACATATGAAATTCTTTAGCTTGTTGGTTTTCTAAAGGTTGTGGGACATCAATGTCTATTGTAATTAATGACTTACACATCCTTTAATTAGCATGTAGTGAAAATGGGATGACTCATCAAAGAACTGCATCTAACATTTTTATTTAAATCATGATTAGTAAAATCGAGCAAGCGTCGTCGCATGTTTTTGTTTTATTTTGAATCCAGCTTTGGGTGAAATATCAACTCTGACATAATTCTAAGCCACCTTGACTTAATAAGGCTACTATTTAGTAAAGCATGTTAAAATCATTATCCTAATTAGAGGATTATATGGTCCTACAATCAAAAATTGCCAAAACTATTGAAGTTGCTCGAAATTTCAACGTCATCTGGATTTGATAAAAAAGTTCCAACATTGAATCATTAGGATCATTGTTTGGAGCAATCCTAATTGTTATGCTCTTAACTGTGAAGGTTGCCTTTTGTGCACAAAGCAAATTCGACGCAGACTAGCTGCTTTGCTTGGGATATTAGAAAACCTAACCTGAGGTTGAATAATTATTCATTAACCCCTTTAAGTCTTTGTCGTCCTATTTCCCCAGTCATACTTGTCTCCGCTTGTACTTATTATTCCTTTCTCACATTTCCACAATGATGGTTATTCTATTTATTGCTATCCATGGGAACATTGACAGGGATTCTTCTGGCGCATCCTGTAATTCCTCAGAAGAAACTCTACTTGTATCAAAACCCTTTGGGCTTTATTTAGCTTTCTTGAACGGAAAATGTTGCTTGATTTTGGAAAACTTATCTATTGGTCTTATTTAATTTTTGGTGCTCTCTTAAGAAGCATAATTAGTAGGTGGAATGGTTGAAGCTAAAGAGGGTACTGTGAAGAAGAACATTAGCAAAATTGAGCCTCATGACTTCGTTCTTAAAGCCAATTAGGTTATTGACATATTTCCTTTAGTTTATCATCCTTAGGGGCTATTTCGTATGAAGATCTGGAATAAAACTTGATACCTAAAGGTGTCATGTTCCTGACCTATGTGTTTGGTATGTGATTTTTAAGTGAGGAACTTGGTATCAACTCCCTCCCAATCCCTAGGAACTTGACACCCCCTAGGGATTAAGTCCCCATCCTTGGGGGGAATCAACTTTAGTTTTTCAAAGAAAGGAAAAAAGCTACTAAAAAAATGTTGCTCAATTGGTTCTTCAGCTTCACAAATCATATTGGACTAGGGGGAGAGAGACACACCATAGATTACCAATGGTCTTTGGTCTACTAGTACTCGTCCACCGCTCATCTCCATCATTGAGCAGTTTTTCCATTGCTTAGATCGCCACTTCTGCCAATAAAGATGCTAGCTTCAATGTTGCGAATCTACACAATACCCACCATTAAATTGACCTCCTCAACCTAGATCTAATTCTGAAGCCAGCCAGAAGAGCAAGAAGTGAGAAAGAAGGGAGAGAGAAGTAAATTGGGGATGGATTCTTATTGAATTTACCACCTGTGAGCATATGGTGGAGAGAGATAGTGTGCCACAATAGGCCTGAGGATATTTGGACTTTGGGTTTGGGGGTCCGTTTGGATAGCGAAAGATTGTTATTTGAGTGTTTTTTTTTTGCTGCAAGGTAGAAATATAAGGTTGTTCAAAATTATAAATAAAGGTAATTACTACATAATAATTTATTTTTTTACTGAATAATAATAATAATAATTGTTGGATGAGGAGGAGGAGTAGCAGTAGTAGTAAAATAATAATAATAATAATAATAATAATAATAATAATAATAATAATAATAATAATATCAATAACAATATTAGAATAAAAAACAATATATAGTGACATATAATGTTTCAAAAATAAAAAGGGTTTAATTTCATCCATAACTATCAACCAAACAACAAGAATTGGAATCTCATTTCATTCCTTTTCTCTACCAAACACATGAAAAAAGGATTTAAGTTCTATACCCTACGTCCAGGTATCATTCTTTGATTCCATTGCATTCCATTTTTGCTAATGAAACTGTCCCTTAGAAAAGTTCTTTGCTTTATTTATTTAATTCAGAACAATCTATCATCATTATATTAGTTTAATTTTCTTTGATTTGTGGATAACGTCTTTTTACATATAATTTAATCACTTACTTTACCTATAATGCGTCAGTGCTTAGTTATATTGATTTATAGCTTAATAGCAATTTCTTCCTATCTAGAAGCTCCAAAGATAGACTGAATACAACTAAGCAGTCCAAGTCTTCTACACCTAATTGTAGTGTATATTTTTGTATCAATTGTTGTCACTGGGCTTCCAAATTTATTTAAATTCATCCACTTGGTTGTGAATTTGCTTTTAATTGAAGTGGACCAATGAGGCAATTTTCATGGTACAACACAGAGACCAAAGTTGAACACCAAGTTATGTCCAAAAGATTAAGGCCCCTGATTAAGATTGTAGCTAGTATCTCAATCAGTGAGCTTAGGCTTTCCACTTTTAGGTAGTGTTCGGTTAGGGAGAAAATGATTTCTTCATAAAATAGTTTTCCAATTTTCCATTGTCTAGTACAATAAATGATGAAAAACTATTTTCCAAGAAAAATTAGTTTTCTTCTTTCAACTTTTTGAAGATATGGTTAACCGAAATGTAGGTACAAAATTCGATTTCAACGTTTAGATCGAAACTTGACTATCCTATTAGAAAGATTAAAATAAATTCAAATCTAGATTTTAAGCTTAAATTACCTTCATTTGGTCAACATTTATCTCTGCCACAATAATTTAATTGATAGTTTTTGCCACTAAAGCAATTCAGTTGACTTGCCATCGGAACAATCTCAACTGTTTGAATTAAGACTTTATCATCAGATAGAAAAGATTAAAATAGACTCAAATTCAAACTTTAAGCTCCACATTATTTCATTTGATCAATATTTTTTTCCACCATGATAATTCGATATTTTCTGCAACTTAAACAATGCAGTCAATATTTTTCACTAGTTGAAAATTTCTACAGTTTAGATAAAACTTGATCATCGGATAGGAATGATTAAAATAGGTTCAAATTCAGAGTTTGAGTGCGACATTTTTTCATTTGGTCTAATTTTCCTCGCCACGACAATTCAATCTATATTTTTCGCTACTTAAACAATTCAGTTGATGTTTTTCGTCACGAAACCTATTTCAAAGGTTCAGATCGAAATTCGATTATCTAATGGGAAATGTTAAAAAAAACTTAAATATGAATTTTAAGCTCAACATTTCTTTATTCGGTCAATATTTATCTCTGCTATGATGATTTAGTCGACATTTTTCCCTACTTAAACAATTCAGTTGATGTTTTCCTTTTTCCATGAAAAATTATTTATCTTGCACCAAACGACAGAAAGTTATTTATCTTGTACCGAACGACAGAAAATGTGGTAGAAAATCAATTTTCCTTGAAAAAATATTTTTCATGAAAAATGATTTTCCGAGAAAACCATTTTCCTTCGAACCATACACTACCTTAGTTCGTGTGATCCAAATATGACATTTTATAGGTGATTTTATTTTACTTGAAAATTTTGAACTTAGGCTTTGTCTTGGGGGGGTTGTTTCTTAGAATTTTATCTTCCTTCACCAATCCTTGCGATCCCTTATCAACCCTAGTTCGAATCTTCATTCTTGACACTAACATCCTTCCATGTGATAATTGGAGACGTCAAAGGTGAGTGTAGTTCCCTTTTGTTTTATTTTGTTTTCCTTATCCTAGATTATCTTGTAAGATTTTTTCCCCCCATGTGTGGGTAAGAGTTGCCTTCTGCTTCGATTCTCTGATGGATCTTTCACCACAAGTTTCATAACAACTATTGGGTATACCAATTTTGATTGTATGATACGAAGTCTTCTAATAATAGGCCATGTAATCTAAAGGAATTAGCCTTGCTTTTGCAGAATTGATTTTAAGATAAGGACCATAAAACTTGATGAAAAACATATCAGACTTCAAATATGAGATACAGTTGGTCAGGAGCGATTTTGAACAATTCCAATTGGTAGATATCTTGACCTTTCACATAAATAGCATTTAATGTAGTATGTTATTGCTAGCTTCCTAAAAGAAAAGAAAGATAGGATATACTAGTTGACATGTCCCTGTAGTTGAGAAAAACCTTTATGCTTAATGGATAAATTTTAACACTTGCTAGAGCATTCGCATTGACAAAGGATTTTTTCCCTCATCTTCACAAAGCCCCTCCCCCAAAATGAAAAAAGAAAAAGAAAAAACACAAGCATAAAATACGTTTGTTGTGCGCCCTTGTTTTGGTGGATTGGCTCACCCGAGCCAAGCATATTTGCTAGCCATGGGTGTTAGTGCACACTAGATAACAAGAAATTTTGGTTCATCACTTAGACGCACATCAACTAAAGACATAATTTTTCCAATTTCAAAAGATAGTAGTATTTTGAGCAATAGCGAAAACTATAACATCATACAGTTTGTTGACACTATTCTTCTTAATCCTAATCAAATATAGAAGCCTTAACTTGATTGCTTTTTTCGGTACTCCCAGGTATCAACTGCTTCAAGGCGAGAGTGTAGTATGCAGACTGTGGTGTTGCAGTATGGAGTCTTAATCTCTAAAGAGGGCATACTTTTTTAGTGTTGGGATCAATGCCTCATTGTGGATTTTAAAACATCGAATGGTTGTGACCATTAAGCCCTAGAAGTGAGCTGTTTGGGTCGAAGTAAGTTGATGGTTTCTTGGGCTAAATTATGTTTGCTGGTCACTTTAGTATGTCACATAGATGATCCATGTGTAGTTAACATTAACTTTAAGTTCTATGTGTGCATAAAAATAGAAGCTGACAACCAAGAGGATTAAGAAATGTCGATTTGACTTTGGATAACATGAAGACTTCAAAATTCATCCTCTTAATCTTAGAATCATTTACAACTTGGCGTTCTTTTCTTAAAAGTTAACCATCATAACCAGATTCTCCTTGACCCCCTAGCATTGGGAATTGGTTCAGGTATACCAAAATACAACTCTCTTATATACCAATGACTAAATGTTATGAATTCAGAATCCATCTATGACTGTGATTATGTATATAAAAATCTGAATAGTTTTAAATTTCTTTCACAATTAAGCAGACGACTCTGACTATACAAAATTCTCAAATAGTTAGGCTTGAATTTTTTATTGGACATTGCTTTACTATAAAAAAATGAACCTATTATTTCATTCTAAGTACACCAAATGGATAAATGAATCGTTTTCCATACTTAAAAACCAACTCTTCTTCATTCTTCTTCTCCAACTATCAATTTATCTTTGACATGTAACGGTTGGAACCAATCAACCCTTATCGAGAAAAAAGATAAATGCCAAAGTAAAGAATCCAATGGCAAAGACCAAGAGTTTGTCGACCATCTTTTTCACTTTAAGGCCTTTGATTGATATAAGTCTCTCCTTTGATGCATGCCCTTTATAGGGATCATTCTTTCAGTGTCTTCATTTGTAGATCAATAAACTTTTCATAGTTCTAAATGGCCTTGGAAGAAAAATAAGGACAATTCAATCCATCACAAAGCCTTTTGAAAGAAACTCTTGATGGTGAAAGAATTATGGGAGTCATAATGTCAGTCTTTTCAATTCCATGAGGCACAACAGTTATCATGGCAAGTAAAGCGAGTAAACTCCAAATGCTTTACTCGTCTTAATCATTTAGGCTTTTCAATGATGTCATACATTTATGTGATTTATGAGTAGATTTTAGCGCAAAATGAAGTGTTCATTATGGATTTAAGCCGTGTTCTTTTCAACTTATTTTTTGAAGAATAATTTCAGTTCAGTTTAAATTAATAAAAATAAGTTTAGTTCGGTAGAAATAAGCTCACCTCAATTTAGTTGAACAAAAAATATGTTCAGTTAGTAAAAGTAAATTCAGAATTCAACACAAATAAATTCCATAGAGCAAAGGGAATTTTGATCTAGCAGGCTATGTTCGATCAATTCAACTCAATTAAGCAGAAATAAGTTTAGTTTAGTTTGGGTAAGTACAACTTAGATTACTTCATTAAAACTAATGTGAAAGAATAGGGCTTTAGGTTCTACGGGCCCTTTTTAGTTGTTCTCATTTTAGGTTATTAGTCTTACAAACACATAGGCACACATGTACATGCACACATGTGCATGCAAGAATGGAGTAGAAGATACCCATTGCATTGGTTCCATGTTAAGTGGCCTACTAAGTACTTGAACTACTCCTAACAAATGGGCCATTCTACATTCAGAAGAGCATCTTCTATCCATCCATTCACTAATTTTTTCATGGACATCAATAACAATTTTTTTTTCACCACTTCAGGAGCTTAACTCCTGATGTGGAACAAACTTACGCTGAGACAAAATGATGCGTGCTGAATTCCATTTGACCAAATATAGGTATGAAATGTATGTAGATGAGTCCAATGGAGGTTGAAGACCAATCTTCTCAAAGATAAACCAAGAGAGAGAGAATTCCCAAGGGAAAAAAGCCTCTAATAGAGTAGATTCAACACTTGAAATATATAACCAAGAAATAAATCAAAGAGGATATATCTGGGCTAAAAGTTAAGCCATCACCTAGATTAAATTAACTCACCCTCTAACCCTCTAAAGTCTTAGCACCAAGGACTAGATTAATGAGAAGACTGAAGTCAGTACCCTCCAAAGAGATAAAGAATTTGAGATTTTTAACAAAACCAAGCTTCAAGCTCTCATATCATTCGTCAAATCTAAGTTTTCATGGAGGTACATGGGTCTACAGATACCCAATAAGAGGAGAAATTAGTTGTAAATTAGTGAAGCAAGTGGACCAATAGGAGCCTTACAAAATATTCTTGGAAAATACATCAAGATGCTTAAGATAATTATAATCACTATGAGCTGTATTTTCCAGGATTCATTCTTCATCTTCTAGAGAGCCTTGAGTTGGCTCCACTTTTCCAAATAAGGTGACACCACTTGTCAACTCTTCTTTTGTGCACAAAGAATCATCCCATATTGATTAATCTTCAAAATTACAGCTATAACCTCCTTAATTAAGCCCATAATCAGAACCGTGCATTTTCCAGTCCTAGACTGACTCTTACTCGATATTTAGCCCATAACTTTCTTAATGCTTGGAATTTCAGGGCAATTCAAGATTCATTGAAAGTAGACATTTGGGGATTTCCATCCATGTATAATTTATGAAAATTGAATCATATTTTCCTGGTTAAAGTGGAGCTAGAAATTAAGAAAACTATTCTACCTAGAAACTGAAAATGAGCTAATTAGGTGCTTTTGGAAGGATTAAGTGGTTAACTTCTTATTTAGGGCTACTAATGGCCTAACTAACTTTTCTAACCCTGCTTGGATCTTATTAAGGGCCTAAATCAATATTGACCGAGGGGGACCCATTCCTTGGCCGAGGGTCAATATTGGGCCAACTTGGGTTAAGACTCTTACTAGTGAAAGTAGGCCCAAGTTTGGAACTTGCTCTGCATCAAACCCTCCCCCTTAAAGAGGATTTTCCCTTAAATCCTTAGGGTTGAAATCCCATGACATCAACCTTACATGCCCTTTACTACTTTTGGGTTTCAAAATTCCCAATGTACTATGTATTCCTCTCTTCTTGCATGTGTAGTAGTTGTTGAAGATCATTGGGAAAACATCAAAGCAATGAGAGCTCTCCTATACCTCATAAGCTCATTGAAGATTTCAACATACTCATCACAAGATAGATTAAACGCATCATACTCAAGAGAGGTGTCACTTGTGGCTTGATCACCCTCACAAGAGCTTTCTCCGAACACTAGTTTGATAGACAATGGGACCTTGGGGATGATTTTTTTTTTTTTTTTAAGGGATTTCATCCTTGTTTCTCAAGTTAGGAAAATGGGGAGGATAAGTGTAAGATTGAGGGACAATAGGTAGTATAACCTCTAAGTTGGGATCTAATTCAACTTCCTTCTCTTCAAAATCTAAAAGGATCTCATTTTCTTCATTGACCACTTTTTCAACCTTGGTAGGCTCTTCTTTTTCTTAAACTTGAACCTCCATAGTTTCTTCGAAAGAAGGAACTAGCGTAGAATCCATTTGAATGGTAGTATTCAGGGAGCTCCCATCCATGGCCAAGCTTTCTCCTACTTCATCAAAACCCAAAACAGGTTTACTTTCATCTTGAACCAAAATAGGTTTTTCCTCATGAACCAATATCTTCTCTTCGAGAATAATTGATTTTTCTTACAAGAGTTCTTCTACAGTGAGTTGATATGGGTTGAATCTTACATTCATGTGTAACTTAAGCTTACTCCAAGTCTTGATTTTGAGCTTACCTTGAAAAGCTCTTTTCCTTCTAAGGCATTCAAGCCAATAATAGGCATAGCCTTGAAGTTTTTAAGTAGCTATCAAGAAACTCTCTTCATTGCAACACCTTTAGCCTCAAAAGCCATGGTTGCAAGATGTTTGAAGGTAAAAAGAAGGGAAAAGCAATGGACACAGGGAAAAGCATAGATGTGCTATGATAAGCAAGGTAAGAAATCACAGGAAAAGGGGACAAAGTTCTGCTTGGGGAAATTTTTGACGGTCTTTTGTGGAGGCCTTTTATGAAGTTTAGGGATGTCTTTAGTTTGGGGATTATGTTTGAGCTACAATTATACTTCTTTGTGGGCTAGATAAAAGAGAGAAAGTAAAGGTAAAACATAGTAACAAAGAAGGAAACTTTAAGCAATTCTAACACATGGAGTGACGGATGCTCACCAAGAAATAAGATCATTGTGCTCTGATACCAATTGATGTGGAACAAATTTGTTTTGATACCAAATGATGCGTGGTGAATTCTACTTGACCAAATATAGGTATGAAATGCATGTAGATGAGTCTAATGGAGGTTGAAGACCAATCTTCCTAAAGATGAACCAAGAGAGAAAGAGAATTCCTAAGTAAAGAAATCTTCTAATGGAGTCGATTCAACACTTGAAATATGTAATCAAGAGATAAATCAAAGAGGATATATCTAGGCTAAAGGTTAATCCACCACCTAAATTAAATTAGCCCACCCTTTAACCCTCTAAAGCTTTAGCATCAAGGATTAAATTAAAGGGAAGACTCAAATCACCACCCTCCTGAAAGAGATAAAGACTTTGAGATTTTGAGAGAAACCAAGCTTGAAGCTCTCATATCGTTCATCAAATCTGAATTTTCATGGAGGCAATTAGGTCTACAAATATCTAATGAGAGGGGAAATTTTTTTTATTTACAAAGGTAAGTGGTAAAGAAAGAAGATTAGACGCCTCTTCTTACAAGAGCACGTCCCATCAAATCATCTTTAAGAATAGCCATTAGTTCTGGAGAAGGTGAAGATTCCCAAATAGTGAGAGATGGAAGCTTGTGACCTAACGTTGCCAACCAATCCACTGCCAAATTAGCTTCTCGAAAATTATGTGAAAGGGTAACTTGTGTCATCAGTTTCATGTAACATAGGATATCTTTGACAATGAGACTAATCTTCTAGGGTGAGTAGATTAATCCTTTAATTGCTTGTATAACCGTAGACTTATCTTCTTCAATCATTAGGTGTTGGTATCCAGCTTTAACGGCTTCATGAAGACCATCACGAAGAGCTCGAGCTTCCGTAACAAGTATCGATGTGTCTCCATAGGGTGCTGCTCCTCCCTTGATTAGTTTGCCTGCCCAATCACGTATGATGAAACCGCCCACTACAGAAGTATAGAAGTGAGATCCGTCAAAGTTGAGTTTGATATATCCTAGAGGGAGAGCATTCCACCTCACAATAAAGTTTGAGGTGGAACACGGATGAACAGCCCCCTTAACAGAAGGACCCTCTGACATGTAGGATCAAATTTCCCATTCAGCAAATGCTTTCTTGACACCAATTAAAATTCCAAGGGGATTGAATTGTCGATTTTGAAAAATCAGTTCATTCTTACCTTTCCAAATAGGGCACAGAAGAAAAGTAATCCTATGAATAACTTTAGGATTTGGTTGTGGTCGATACTATGAGAGCAAATGTGAGAAGGAGGAAGTCGTGGAACCCATCCTTGATGAAAGGCTAAGTTCCATACTTGTGAGCTTAGGGAGCAGTTCTAGAAGAGATGGTTGATTGTTTCAATATCATCTCCATAAAGTGGGCATGACGGATCGATTAGCTTGCCTCTTCGTAGAAGACTACCCCGAACTGGCAAAGCATTGAGTAAAGACTGCCATAAAAAGATTTTAATCTTTGGCATAACATCCAGCTTCCATATCCAGTTAAAGTCCCATTTTGTATAATTGAATTCGAAATTTGTGTGAGCAGTCATGGTGCAGATTTCATGGAGAATAGACCAAAAGCAGTAAGGCCCCAATAGAAGGAGTCATTTGCCTCCATTTGAGGTAGTAGGATGCCAATTATTTTCTGAATAATATCATCCTGCGAAATCAAGCAACGTATCTTCTCTATATCCCAATATTTATCCTAGGTGATGAAGTCACAGACTCTCAATTTCGGATTTTGAATTGTGGACGTGTCTAAGCCCAGTAAATCCGCCAAGCTAGCATTATCACACCAATTATCCCACCAGAACATAATTTGATCCCCTTTGCCTACCTTCCATCTAATGCCTTTTCTAAGTAATAATTTGTTTCTTAGTACACTTTTCCAAGCTACCGAGTCAGTGCTCTTACTCTTGGTATCCAAAAAACATTGCGACCTAAGATACTTTTGTTTGACAACTGAGGACCATAATCCGTCCGACCGTATATGAACTTTCCAAGCAAGCTTGGCTTGAAAGGCCAGGTTAACCACTTCAATTTTCCTTAAACCTAATCCCCCCATATTTTTAGGTTGGCAGATTTTATCCCATGTAATCATAGGTAAACCTTTTTCGGTCCCAGATTTTTTTTCCAAAAGAAAGTTCTATTGACTCGATCTAGGAGTGTTGTTGTCTTTTTAGGTAATTGAAAACACTGCATAGTGTGCATAGGTAAGGATTCAAGGTTAGATTGAATAAGCACCACTCTGCCAGCCGTGGACAAACTATTAGCTTTCCAAGCCTCCATTCAAGCAGTAGCTTTGTCTAGAATATCAGTAAATGTAGACGATTTGGTTTTACCTTAGACAACAGGGCACCCTAAATATTTACCCAGTGAGTCCCTATGGGGAATATTAAACACTGCTGAGACGGTATGTTTATGGGCATTAGTTGTATTTTTGGAAAATACCATTGATGATTTCTGAAAATTAATAAATTGACCAGAGAGCCTGCAGAATTTATCTATGATTTTTTTTAATTTCCTGCAGGAGGCTAAATTGGTTTTGCAAAAAAGGAGGCTGCCATCCGCCACAAACATACAGGGAATGGTTAGAGATCCTAGAGAGAGCCACACACCTACTCCAGCTTTTGGATTGTTAGCTAAATTGCATAGTGCACAAACAAAAACATTCATACATAAGATAAACAAATAGGGGGAGCGAGGGTCACCCTACCTAATACCCCGAGATGGAGTGAAGAATCAATGGGACAAGTTATTAATGAGCATAGAATAAGAGACTGTTGTAACACATTCCTTAATCCACCCGATCCACTTGGAGTGAAACCCCATCTGCATGAGACAAGCAAAAAGGAAGTCCCATTCTAGCTTATCATATGTCTTTTTCATATCCAGTTTGATAGCAGGCCAGACGGTTTTACCTTTGGCCAATTTAAATTTATGCATAATCTCATGAGTGATAAGAATATTATCATGGATAGAGCGTCCAGGGATAAAAGCGCTCTAGAAAGATGAAACTAACTTATCCAACAGCAGTCCAAGGCTGGCTACTAAAATTTTGGAAATAATCTTGTAAACCATAGAACATAGGCTAATTGGTCGAAAATGAGATGTCGTTTGTGGATAAGGTATCTTAGGTATCAGGGTAATAAAGGTATGATTAACTTCTTTTAGTAGTCTACCATGCAGAAAGAAATCTTTTATACATTCAGATAGCTCCCCTCCAACCAAATGCCAGTAGTGTTGGAAAAACCCAGCATTAAAGCCATCCGGTCCAGGTGTTTTATTAGGGTTAATATCAAACACAGCCTTCTTGATTTCTGCCATAGATGGTAATTGAGTTAGCTGATCATTGTCTTGTCGAGTAACAAGTTTAGGGATTCCCAACTCAGGCAACGTTCATGGGGTGCTGTGTATAGATTTGGGTGTAGTCTAAGATAAATTTATTTCTAATATCATTAGGGTCCTCGATCCAGATACCAGCCTCATCTTTTAACTTAGTAATAGCTTGGTCTTTCCTGCATATATTAGCCCTTCTCTGGAAGAAGGTGGAGTTACAATCTCCTTTAACTAGCCACTCCTTTCTTGCTAAACGTCCCCAATGCTTTTGATTAAACAGTAACATTTTTTTCTCATTGCTTAATTAGTTGGAGTGGCTAGTTATTCAAACGGGGACTTGAGGGGTTGTCCAATAATTTCCCTTCCATATAATTGATCTTATCCAAATTATTTTTGAGCTTTTCATGAAAATTACCCGGTGTCGATTTGACCCAGGGCTTGTTGCTGTTTTTAATAGCTTCTAATTTATGACTAAACCTAAATATTTTAGCACTTTAATTGAGTTGTGTCAGATGTACATTAGTGGGGCAAGTGGACCAATAGAAGCCTTGCAAAATATCATAAGAAAATAAATCAAGATGCTTAGGATGCTTACACTCACTATGAGCTGTATTTTTTAGAATTCATCCTCCATCTTCTAAAGAGCCTTGAGGAGGCCCTATTCTTCCAAATGAGGTGACAGCACTTGTCGACTCTTCCTTTGTATATGAATAATCATTCCATGCTAATTAATCTCCAAAATTATAGCATAACCTCCTTAATGAAGCCCGTAATCAGAACCGTACATTTTCCAATCCTGGACCAACCCTTTCTCGGTATTTAGCCCATGCCTTTCTCAATAATTAGAATTTGGGTGCAATTCAAGACTTGTTGGAAAGCAGACATCTGGGGCTTTGCATCCATATATAATTTGTGAAATTTGAAGCTCATTTGCCTAGTTAAATTGGAGGTAGAAATGAAGCAAAGTATTCTGTCCAAAAATTAAAAATGAGCTAATGAGCTGGTTTTGGGAGGATTAAATGGTTAACTCCTTATTTAGGGCTACTAATGGCCCAACCACCTTTTCTAACCCTACTCAGACCTTTTCAAGGGCCCCAAGTCAATATTAACGCAGAGGGACCTAGTCCTTGACCTAGGGTTAGTATTGGGCCAACTTGGATCAAGACCCTTACAAGTGAAAGTAGGTCCAAGTTTGAAACTTGCTCCGCATCAACTCCCTGCACTTTAGGAGCAACTGCAGCTATGTCTAGAGTGTTTTTGGATTTCAATGATGACATCTGAGTTAGGTGTTATATTTTTTAGTCAATAATAACAATAAGCTTCATAATTTCCATTTCTCATACATGACAACCCTCTTCCCCGAACTTACTAGTAGAGGAAATGAAATTCTTCATTTTTTAAGGAAATGAAATTCTTCATTTTTTGTTCACAGCTTTTTGCTCATGATTGTTGGTGATATGGTTGCAAACTTTGTTAGGAGTCTTATATTCTAACTAAAAGCAGAACAAGTGTCCTACTGAGAAGGAATTCATAAAGTGCTTTTTTTAGAGAATAAAAAAAACAAACAATGCTTACCCTGAGTCATTGCTTTCCTAGGAGCTAAAAATTCGATAAGCCTATCAGACGATTACAATTCAGGACGACTAGTCGAGCATTAGGGCTCCGTTTGCTCCTTAGAAAATTTAGTAGAGAGAAAGGTTGAAGGAAAAAACGAGAAGAAAAAAAAGCTGGGAGAAAGTGAGTTTTTTCCTTTTGTTTGAATTGAGGAAAACATACAAGAATTTGAATGAGAAATTTGAATGTTAATGAGGAGTGCGAGGGTGTAGGGGGTCAGGAATTCTTTTGGAAACTTTTCTCAACTTTGCTCACAATTTTATGACGAAAATTTTATTACTTGTTTCTAACAATTTTTATTCCTAATTTTCTTCCATATTTTTTTCTTTGTGATTTTGTCTAAACCAGAAGAAAAAAGTTACTTTTCCAAAATTTTTTTCTGTTGGGATTTGTCCCAAATTTATTTGCCGGTTTTGGAAATAAATAAAGTTATTTCTTTTTTGAAGATTATTACTTGGCACCCAAGGCTCAAGTTATGTGGTTGGAGATATTCTATTTTATGAAAATTATATTATTCCATATTTTGTATTGAATATCTTTTTCTTTTTTGATAAAGATGATGCTTGGTGGTCAAGACATATGTTTGCGGCTAGGGTTGAACCCTTGGTACCTATGAGGCTTCTCTATAAATACTATGTTGTTTAACCTTGTTTAGTGCGGGGCAATTTGGGAGTGCCTCTTGTGCTAGGGCATTAGGCGTTGGCCTCTTGGAGTGGGGCATCTGGGAGTGCCTCTCGACACTTCCCTTTTCTATTCCACATTTTGTTGAGAGTTAGTATTGAGAGATTTTCGTTGTAGCTGATCTCTTCATTGGGCGTTTGCTTTGAGATCTTTATCTCTCTTATTGTTGATCTCTTTCTTGGGCGTTTGCTTTGAGATCGTTTTGTACTCACTCAAATCATAGTGGATTTTGTGCCGTTGTTGCCGCCCGTGATTTTCTCCCGATTTGGGTTTCCACGTAAAAATCATATGCCCACAATTATCTTTTTTTTTAAAATCTTATGTTGTATTCTCCAATATTTACATCCTTTATCGCTTCCGCATATACTGAGCTCGAATTTCAATAATTGGTTTTCCTAACAAGTGGTATCAGAGCAAGGTTATTGATCCGAATTTCGAGCATTTTCTTGAAGGATGTTTCTCATTGATATTGAGAATTTTGACGTCATAACAAGATCAATTTTGCTATGTTCGTCCATTTCAAGGAATTTGGTCCAAGGTGGAGTTTGTTGGGATTTGTCCCAAATTTATTTGCCGGTTTTGGAAATAAATAAAGTTATTTCCTTTTTGAAGATTATTGTTTGGCACCCAAGGCTCAAGTTGTGTGGTTGGAGATATTCTATTTTATGGAAATTATATTATTCCATATTTTGTATTGAATATCTTTTTCTTTTTTTGTAAAGATGATGCTTGGTGGTCAAGACATATGTTTGCGGCTAGGGTTGAACCCTTGGTACCTGTGAGACTTCTCTATAAATACTATGTTGTTTAACCTTGTTTGGTGCGGGACAATTTGGGAGTGCCTCTTGTGCTAGGGCATTAGGCGTTGGCCTCTTGGAGTGGGGCATCTGGGAGTGCCTCTCGACACTTCCCTTTTCTATTCCACATTTTGTTGAGAGTTAGTATTGAGAGATTTTCGTTGTAGCTGATCTCCTCATTGGGCGTTTGCTTTGAGATCTTTATCTCTCTTGTTGTTGATCTCTTTCTTAGGCGTTTGCTTTGAGATCGTTTTGTACTCACTCAAATCATAGTGGATTTTGTGCCGTTGTTGCCGCCCGTGGTTTTCTCTCGATTTGGGTTTCCATGTAAAAATCATGTGCCCACAATTATTTTTTTTTTTTTAAATCTTGTTTTGTATTCTCCAATATCTACATCCTTTATCGTTTCCGCATATAGTGAGCTCGAATTTCAATAATTGGTTTTCCTAACATTTTCTTTCCACCAAATTCTTCGAGATCTAAACGAAACCTAAATTAAGAAATCAAAACAATGATCTGTTTGAGTAACTAGCAGCGATTCTTGGGTTTGCAAAGTTCAAGTACAGATTGTACCCATGCATGTGCAGAAGTTAATAGATGATGCTTCGCCAAATTAATGTAAACAGAGATGCTAGAAGAAGGCTACAACTTAAGCTGGACAATTTTTAGAGAAAATCAGGCGAACATTGTTGGCAACAACAATTAGCCCCGGCAAAAATTTACACAACCCGAATCCATCTGAAAAAGTTAATGTTTTGGACAAACTTTTGGAACCCGAACCTATTGGGGTCAAACCCATTAGAATCAGGGTAGACTTGATTGGGTTAAGTTGATTTTTGAATATATACGTTCTTATGCCAAAATTCTATTTACCCAATATTTGTGCCGACTCTTCACCTATCAATGAGCATATGCAGTCATTAAAATCTTACTTAAAAAAGCCAAATTCCTATGTTTCTACCTATCATTCTTTCCTATATCCATCGCTCTAGTCAATCATAATAGCATCTTTGTTGTGACACTATCCCTAAAATTATTTGATCTTTTACCTATGAGAAACTACCTTTTCATCAGCTAATTACTTCACTGTGCCACTGTGTAAGGTACTATATTTTGACCGAAAAGGACTTGCACGTGGTTGATCATCTTATCCACACGAAAGATAGCAGCATCATTAAGCATATTACGTAGAAATTTTAGTTAAAAGCATATGCAATTTTCTTTTCTTTTCTTTTTATCTCTATTCTCTTGTTGCGAAAATATGATCCAATAAGTAAATGAGTCTTAGGTTCAGCCTAAAACGGAGCTTAAAAATTAAAGTTTGAAGTTTTGGAGCTAGATGCTTTTCTAATTTTTAAAAAATTAAGTTCGTTCTTATAAGATTTGTAGGAGAAAAAAATTATAAAAAAAATGCTTTTAAGCCGTTGGGTCTAACCTAAGCTTGAGACTTTAGGGTTACGGTTTAACAATTTCAAACCGAACCCAAAATAGACCTATCCGCATTTAACCCGGCCACCCGAATTACAAGTCTGGCAGCAATGCATGTCAAACATTCCTGTTGCTCGAGCAATGGCAAAGATGGCCATCTCCCATGCAACAAAAATTCTTGCAACCTATATTATCCAGGAACTACCCAAGATCTGCCGTTATAATTCTGGAGATTTTTTTTCATTTGTGGAAGATCAGTTGTTATAATTCTGGAGCATCTTGTTGCATTTGGTTCCTGCCACTAATTTCATTTTTGGGCTCACTGGCAAAAGCATTTTTATTTTTTCCCTGCTTCTTTGTTATCATTCATTCATATAGCTCCTGTGCATGTGCATGTGTGTGTGTGTGTGCTTGTTTGTTTGTCTAGTTTATTGATTCATTCTTTGTTTCAATTAGAGTCCAATCTTACATACTCATTTCTTTGCAGCTTATTATCATGGAGCGATGGGCATTTTGCTAGTCTATGATGTTGCTGAGGAATCAACCTTCAACAGTAATGCCTCTGATTCATCTGCAGATTGAGCTCTGGTTCTGCTCATTGGAGCTAGATTTAGCAGACATATCAGCATGCCATATATAAGGGCAAACGCCGTGATGCATATTCTTTTAAAAAGGGTTTTGGCTTGAATTGTGTCTCTCTTCAATAGAGGATGGTGGCTCATCCGCTATGGCCTAGTGTGTTGGCTGAAGCATGAGTTTTGTTCCTACTCATCTTATCCTTCCGGAGCCATGCTCACCTTTGTCTTAAGGTTTTTTTAATTTTATTTTTTTATTTTATGTTGAGGGGGTCCGTGATTTTCGAATTGTTATTCCATTGACTCCAGCAAATCTTCTGAATTATTTGGTAGGAGTTTTAGGCATCTTGATTTGTTGTTTTAGCAAATCTTCCGTAGGGGCAGAATGATCATTAACATCTGCTAAAACGTAGAAACTGCTAACTATGTTGTGTTGTTTGGGAATGGAAAAATTTACCACTTTCTTTGGAAAAGCCATGTTATTCTACTTGCAATTGACCCTTATGTCAGTATCTTGATAGATCATCATAAATGTCTCTATGCACATATATAAGAAACTGGATCCGCAATATTGAGCAGCATGCATCGGATAATGTTAATAAGATTCTGGTCGGTAACAAGGCAGACATGGATGATAGCAAAAGGGTAATCTCTTTGTTTGTTTACACCTTACCCATCTCTATATTTCATGTATATGTGTATGGATCATGTTTGTATATTAACAGTAATAGTTCAATGCTGATTTGGAGTCATCTTTGTAGGCTGTTCCAACTGCAAAGGGTCAAGCCTTAGCTGATAGAGTACGGAATCAAGTTCTTTGAAACAGTTGGGTAAACTTGTTGCCGGCAGTTAATTATCGTACTGGTAGTATTTTTTCATCCGTATCGATGTTGTAGTGTGACAGAGTGCTAAGACAAACATGAATGTGGAGGAGGTGTTTTGTTCAATGGCCATAGATGTCCAGCAGCGACTTGCACATTCCGATTCCACGGCTGATGCAGTAAGACTGCTAGTAGGAGTAATTACAATAAAGAAATATTCGTAAACCCCATTCCACTAGTTGAGAAACCGAGGCAGTTACGTTGTCTCATTGTTTATAGAAGGGTAATTATCACTGGGAAGTTCTTATATGACATCATAATACAAGGCAAACTCAGACCGAGTTCACTGAGAGAGACATGAACTTGACTTGCATTTAACCTTAGCTGTATACATGGTGGCTGTCTACTCCGGAACCAGTTTATGCTGTGTGATTTGCTCACTATTTACCACAGTTTTAGTGAATTCTTCTCAGCAGCTGTATAAATAACTTTCGTGTTTGATATGCAGTCTGGTGCCAGCAAACTTAAGATCAGTGCAGTAGACACAGGCGCAGCAGCCCCTACCGCTCCAATATCATCTTGCTGTGGTTAATCTAAACTTGAAGACTTTGGGGATGTATAAGTCTATGATGACATCCCCAGGGCAATCACTTTGGCTAGGAAAACTAATTGTCAGAGTATTCACAGGGTGCTTGCAGCTCTTCTAATCATTAATTTCAACCCTTGTAATCATCAATTTCTGCTATTGGTTCCGGTGTGAGTGGTAGTTCACTCTCTTATGCAAAATTTATGTTCATCTTGTTATTGCCCACAGTTTTCTTTGTTGCCAGCCCTTGCTACTAGGTAAAATTTATGCCATAACAGCTGCCATGTAGAAAAGTGAACTCCACTCAGTTTCAGCTGTTTCCCAGGACTTCATTAGTGGGTCATGGGGCCCTTTTTTTGGGGTTTTGGGGGGGGGGGGGGGGCGGCGGCGAGTGTTCATCGAAAAAGATAAATCTTTTATTTGAATTCAGTAAATCTAGTACTACCACTATTTAACTAGTCTTTTCTGTATGGCACTTTGTCTGGTCCGGTCGTAC
Source organism: Carnegiea gigantea (assembly GCA_029747015.1). Classification (NCBI taxonomy): domain Eukaryota; kingdom Viridiplantae; phylum Streptophyta; class Magnoliopsida; order Caryophyllales; family Cactaceae; genus Carnegiea; species Carnegiea gigantea. The sequence continues at coordinate 94,254 of JAKOGI010001039.1, forward strand.
CTCATATGCAACCAACATCCCTCATTGGCGGATGTATGGGTCTTACGTGGACGTATAAACTTGTCTAAGGTGGATATGTGGTCTTATCTTGTTTGAATTTCTGATGCACTTTTTGTCCTTTAAGATTGAAGAAAAGAGAACATTATTAAAGGAGAAGTGCCTTTGCTATCTTTCTGTTGATGGAGCATTATTAAAGAAGTTCCTGGACTATGAATTTTTTTGACTTGACCGAACCCTCTGCTTTGGACGCCTTTGGTTGGACAAAACCATTTTTTTTGTGCAGCTTTATATTAATTGGCCTCATGATTGGCCGTTGGTCATATCTGTTGTCGTTATGAGTAGACAACGGATCAGTATCTATCGAATCAAGTGGGTCGATTCATTTAAAATAGGATCAATAAAAGGTTGTCAAGTCAACAATGAATTGGGTCAACAGTAGATCAGCCGATTAAAACATATTAATGGATCGGATTGGGGTTGGGTCAGTCAATGAACAATCTGTTTAGTAACTCGTTACTTTTTCAACATACTTGTCATACAAATTTAGATGCTACAATTAGGCAAGTGATCTGATCTATTTATTTACATAAAAAGTCTAAGCTCACCCTCATTATTAATAGGCGAGGCATGACCCAACCCGATGTAGTTTGTAAACGGATTGATCCTTGCCGACGCGATGACCTGGACCGTTCTTCACCCCACTTGGTGTCCAACCTATTTTTCTTCCACTCCGGGGTTTGCGCTTTTAGCTCACCCACCGCCAACTACTGCAAATTTTGTTACATGTATCTATTGTAAAAACATATGTACGCGCCGAGTATTTATTTTTTTATAAAAGTTGCGGAGAACCAAAAATTAAATAAAATCGCTTAAAAAAAAATTGCTGACAATGTTCTTTCTCATGGTTGAACTCAAACGGAACACTTTTGTGCTTTCAAATTATTTCGCTGAATCTAAAAATCAAAACATCAAACACTAGGAAATCGATCTGATAGCTTGAAGTCCCATTTTACAATGGCGGAATCGAGATATTTGACGAAGCAGTCCAGAGATTAAAGAGTAACAATTCGTGGTGATAAACGAATGTAAAAGAGATTTGATGAAGCTCTAGAAATTAAGGAGTGGCGATTGGTTGAGGACAAGGAATATCAAGACATTTACTGCAGCGGACGAAAGTTACAATTTGTAGGCAAATTTCTACTTTAATGTGCAATCGCTTGTAGTTTTTTTTTTCCCCCAGAAAATCAAATTCGATTTTGAAAATTGTGTTATGTAAACCCTTAATAGAGCAATCGATTGTAGTTTTTTTTTTTTTAAAGAAAATCTTGTAATATTAGATGCTAATGTGCTATATGATTCTTTATCACTTCCAGTACCGTTAGCTATATGCTAATTAGCTGAATTAGTGGTTTATTTAAACATGATATCTATCAATTTTTCAATCATTACTTTGTATATTAGCATGCTGAGTACCTAAACAAGATTGTCTAAAAATACATTATGACACCGGTACCCGAGGAATATTTAAATCTAAATCTCAAGTTTTGGGAGGTTTGGTCACTCTCAGGCCAATTCCAAACCTACACAATTTATTGCAATTACAAGCGTTACTTATAAAAAAGAAAATTCAAAGCTCATATTGTGTCATTTGTAATCATTAATACATGACTTAACACTTTTTCTTTCTTCAGCAAATATGCTATAATATTAAAAAAGAAGATAGGCTTAGAATAATCCAAACTATAGGTCAAATATGCAAAATAATGTAAAATTTGAAATTTGTGTTATATATATTAGACTCTTCAAATTATTTGTACGGTATATAGCTATTTTATTAGAGATGAAATTGAGCTACTAAAAAGTTGACAAGGCATCCTTGTCGACACATAAGTATAAGATAAGCATTTAATTTTATTTTAAATTGATACATAAAAATTGTAAAGGAAGAAGCTTGCCAATATAAATGGTAAAATAAAATTAAATATTCAAAATTATATGTTAAGGGAGATTAAAAATATCAAGTAATTTAATGGATGATGATGTCTACAGTGGTCATGATAAACTCCAAACATACGAATATTTGAGTCATGTCATCGTCTTCAGTGGCATAGTCCAAATTATAACAAATAGGTAATACAAATGTTTGAAAGTTTGAATATATATCACAACACTATAGGTTGAATTATTTTATACATTTGCCTAATAGTTTGGATTGTTTTAAACCGATTTTTGAATAATATTAAAAATAAAATATAATAGATTTCAGCTCCAAAATATTATATATTACTAAATAATAAGAAAAAGTTAATATAGTTCTTGTTAATATTATTATATTAAAACTAGTGATTAACAATTTTTAAAATGATTACATGAGTTGAATTCTTGAATCAAATGAGCATTAAAAGCTAGTCAAAATATGAAATTGTGTATTCTATCTAATCGTATATGGCAGACTAATGAAATTTAATAACTAGCAATCTAATACTAAAGAATAAATTAATAATATGATTAACATTGTTACAATAAATTACACAAAGATACCTTCAGTTTTGCGTAAATTATTTTAAGGACCCTCAGTTTTTAAATTTAATTATAAGGTACATTGCCTTATGAGGTAACTAATAGAAAGGATCCTTGAAGGTTATGAAAAGTATTTTCCAGGTCCACCTCTAATGTTTTAATTCACGTGTAATGCCCGTAACTTTTTATATTTGCGTATTTTATCCTAATCCTTAAAAATTTACTGTCAAAAATTTTAATTTTGTGCTTATTGTTGGTAAGTAATACTCGAATCCCTCTTTTATCTGTTATCAAAGCTAGATCAGCAAAAAAAAAATAATTAGTATAATTAAGTTAATTAATAGTTAATTAAGATAATGAATCATAGTTAATGCTTGAATCATTATCTACTTGTCCTACTCCTAATTATTCACATATTATCTACTTGTCCTACTCCTAATCATTATCTACGACTTCATTATTATCGCAATTAAACTATATCACTTACATAGTTTTGGAATTAAAAGCAGAATTAATAAAATTAAGACTGAAGTTAAGGAGATAAAGAATCAATTATCTGTAATTCATCTCTCTTTGATTAACGAAATTAGAAATAGTGGAAAATCTGATTTAACTATTAGTACTTCATTTCAGCATAAATATCATTGCCAAAACCCAAAAACAAAAATCAATTTCCTTTGCAAGATATAAGAATCGAAAAAAAAGCAGGAGAAAAATAAATCGAAAATTCATCTGAAAAAAAAAAATAAGAAGATGATGGAATATAAGCAGTGTAATCTTGAGGAATTATAGACTTTAGTTGATAAAGACCAAACCCCAAAAGAATTAAACAAACTTATGGGCACAATGGTAGGAAAACAAAACGTCTTATTTGATGATAATGAAGAGACAAATAATATCCAATTGGAGGAAGAAATATATCAATCGATGAAAATAATTAAACTAGGGGATCGTAGTGTTGTTCCTTTGGAAGAAGTTAGGAGAAAACTGAATTAAAAATATAAAAAAATGATAGGTGACGGTGAAATTAATGAGATTGGTGAAGAACTCAACATAGAGGAAATTAAATCCAATCCAGTTAACAATGCTATTCCTAAATTTAAAGAATTTGATGAATCTTCTCGAAAAAATACCTATTTTATGGGACCTAGATATGTTCCAGTAGGATATGCAACTGAATTTTCCTTTGGTTTCATCGCAAGGAAACCCACACCCTTGAAGATTAGTCTTACCTCAATCAGCCAAACGCATTACATCCTAAACATCGATGGAGCTCGCAATAGAGAAGAAATATTCGAACATCGGAAAAGGAGTATAAATAGTGCCTTAAATTTGAATACCACATGGATTGCTAGAAATTTCCTAAATTATACCGAGCATAGTTTCTCTGGGACTCTAGCTTACTGGTGTGACTCATTAGATGAGGAAGGTAAAAGTGTTATTGAATTTAGTGAATATTATTACAAAATTGGACATAATAAAATCAATTTTCTATGTCTTATGGCAAATTGCCTTATCAAATAAATTCATAATCAATGAAAAATACATTATGTCGATTGAAAAAGTGGATGTCATTGATAGTCTTGGTACAAGAATCTCTTTTTTAAGAAAATATGTTAATGATCACTGTCTTGATCTCCAAAAACAAATGAAAATGAAGAAAATATTTCTAGTATTTTGGGATAATCCTCGTCAATAGGGAAATAAACCTGAGAAGAGAAGAAGGAGAAAATTTTATAAGAAAAAGAGCTTTAGCAAGCAAGGAGAGAGAAATACAAAGCAAAACATTATAACAAATCAAGTCCTAAAAGGTGTAGATTTTTTTTTAGAAAAACAGTTTATTGCCCAGCAGGGAAAAACAACTTTAAGTGTTGGCATGCGGAGAAGTCGGACATTATGCAAACGAATGTAAAAATAGGAATAACAACAAGTTAATTGAAAACATTGGGAGTTTAGGCTATTTTGACCTTAGCGAAGAAGAAGCACTAGACCTGACCTTGAATAACAATAAAGGAATTGTCGAGGTAGCAGTAGAAGATGAACATAAAGAAAGTGATTACAAAGAAACTAGTCATATGATGGAAAGTAACTCAATTAGCCTTGGTGACCTTCAAGGAGAAGATTTATTATAGATAATGAAAATGAAGACGTCAAAGGAGATTGGATCTTTCCTATAATTTAGAAAGACATTATCTATAAAGAATCCATCTATTAAAGAGTAAGTCAGCATGTGAAATTATGGAAGGAGATTTAGAGATAACAAATTATGAATATGATGTGGGAGAAGTTAATCTCATTAATTGAGAAAACATTCTTACGCATAACAAGGATAGAAAGTACAGGTATATCCATGTTGAAAGTGTCCAAGTTTAAATTGGTCCATCATAGTATTATGGCAAAGATATTATTAATCTTTACACTTGTGATATGTGATATTAGGTATACCAAGTTTAATAACCAAATTATCACAGTTATTAAGACAAATCTGTGTAATTTTTCAATAGGATTCAATTACCGACCTGGATATTATTTGATCCTAAAAGATGAGTTTGCCAAAAACATCGCACCCCTTAAACTAAAAATAGTTGGGATGGATATGAAAATACGAGGTTATCCACTAAGGATATTTTGAAAAATAATCTACAAATTAGACAATACTATAGATCCAAAGACGAAGGTAATAATGATAGAAGCAGAAAATTTGAAAGTCCTACTTCAATACAAACAATTCTAAGGATAAAATCCAATCCACACGAGATAAAGAGTGATAGGCCATGGATATGTAGCTTTGCTAATCCTGTAAAAAACAATAAGAAAAATGTAATAAAAATATATGAGAATGAAAATATTACCATTAAATACTAATTAATAAGAAGGGTGAGTGCAAGATCAGAATGGGAAGAATGATCTTTACCAGATAAAGAAGTTTTCAAGAAGAAGATACACTTAGTGTAACTAGTGAAAAGAATAGAATGAGCTTTGAATATGTAAGACACATTATAGATCGAAGTATGAGTTTAGAAAGAAAAGTCATTGGGTAAAAAAATAGTACTGTTAGTGAGCTAATTTATGAAGATGAATTAATAAAAATATGGCTATGAAAAATATACTATGAAGTCACCAATAACAATCCTAATAGCATGTGTATCCTAATAAATGTATGTTTTGAGGGATATAATAAATACGAATTATGTATCTACATCAATAGTGGTTGTTCTATCTATTTTGAAAAAAGATCTTTATTTTCAGAATTTATTTGCCAAGACTTCTTTATAAGTAAGAATAGATGATAACAGCATAATGAGCCACAATGAAACTATAAAAGGATTATCTATAGAAACAAGAGGAGTCCAACGCATTATATTAATTTTATGGGCTACTGATTAACCCTCTCATAATATGATTACTGGAAACAATTTTCAAAAACTATATTCTTCATACACACAGACCATAAATCAAATCATATTTATAATAAATGATCACTCTGTTCCCATTGATAAATTAAATAAAGTATACACTCATCAAAAGATTGAGTTTACACGTAGCGGGCATTAGACTTGATAACACTGACCCAAGACCTAAAACCCAAACCGAACAATCCATACCCATACCCAACCTGACATCCGAAATAGGCTCACCCGAAAGTGGACCCAAAACTCGAGCTAATCTAAATCGAACCATAGCTGATCCAAAATTTTTTACAAAATTGCTTATTTTTATATGAAAAGCATATTGGACCAAAAATCAATTGACTTAAAGTCAATCCGAACTGAAGTTCACCTGACCCTAACCAAACTGACCCGAAATGTCACTTAACCCAAAACATGACCCAACCCACACTTAACTCGACCTGCACCCTAACTGAATGACCCATTTAGCAAGTCTAGCCAGTATAGTGAGAAGGTAATCCCTGCACGACGTGAGATAATACTAACAATCTAACTGCTTGGGTTATCTATTAATGAGCAGATTGTTGAATAATAAGAAGAATTATGTAAATAACTCTATTCTGACAATCTTCTAAGATTTTGGGACAAAGATAAGCAAAGATTTCTTTGCCAAATCCTAACACTATTATGTAGGTCAAACAAATGGTGTATACACACTATAATATCTAAGAATTTGATAAGCAAATCAGAGAACTTTTAGATAAAGGGTTAATGATAATACTCTTTGATGGTTATCATGCTGAAGAAAACAGAGGGAAAATGAGAAGAATAATCAATTATAAAAAGCTTAATGATAATACTCTTTGATGGTTATCATATTCCTAGCAAAACAGTTCTTTTGAATTGAATTCAAGGAGTCAAAAGTGGATATTTTCATATCGAATAGAGGAAGAACGCATTCCTTTGACTTCTTTTAGTGCTCCTTTAGGACATTATGAGTTGATAATAATCTCATTTGGTCCAAAAATAAGCCTCAAATATTCCAAAAAAGAATAAATAGCATCTTTAAATATCCTAGTCACTATTGTCTCGTTTAATAGATGATATTCTTATTGTTTTCCAAGACCATAGAACAACAGAAAGATGATGTTCTTACAATCAGCCAAAGATGTATTGATCATCGTATTATCCATGGTAAAAAAAAAAGGGCATTTATGCGAAGCAAGAAATAGAGTTTTTGAGTCTAGAAATAAAAGGTGGATAAATCATCCTGTAGAAGCATATTTTAGAAAAAATAAAACAAATTTATGAGAAGATTGAAGATATGAAGTAATCAGATAGGTTTCTTCGATGTCTTACCTATACTTCAGATTTCGTGAAGGATTTAACTAAACTGAGAAAACCATTGCAGCAGAAATTCAAGAAAGAAGTAAGTTGGATATAGACCCTTAGTGATTCAAAGATCATTCAAAACTTTAAAAACATGTGTAAAAATCTTCTTGTTCTTAATCTATCCAATGAAAGAGATGATTTAATTCTTAAGACAGATGTCTACGATGAAAGAAGAAGAAAAACTTTGCAAATACTGCAATGGAAGTTTTAATAAAGCAGATTACAACTACCATATGATGGAAAAAGAAACCATTGTAGTCATAAGGGGAATTGAGAAGTTCTTAATATTTTTAGGCCTAAAACCTTTTCTTATATGAACTGATTGCAAAGCAATACTTTGTTTTATGAAAAAGAATTTATCAAATGTGCAAGTGCAAGGGCGACTCCAGTGTTGACAATTATGACTGAACCAGTTTTCTTTTTCTATTGAACATGTATAAAGATCGAAAAATTCTCTGCTGGATAGTTTAACTCGTGAGCTTGCCAGTGCTAATCATTAGAGTAGAACTCGTATTAAAAAGGAGGAAATTCAAAATAAAATGTCATTACTACTAGAATGGATTTTCTTCTTCCAGTAGAGTCATTGTTGATATTTTGAATTTCATACAACGCTTTAGTCTGCTGTCTTTTGCCTATCTAATACTATAGAGATTCAACCTTTTAGAGTTACAACTAAATTACCTAAGTTGTCCTTATTATATTCAAGCAAAAATAAGTTCCTATGTTCAAGAAAAATGGTTCAACAACTGGTATGCACCCTGCATCGATTGTGATCATAATTATGTTATAATATTTGGGAGTCATGGAGTAATATGATCTTCTTCCCTGATAAATATGGAGTTGGTGGTGTTAGATTTCCTGTAAATTCAATTCCTTTAGATGATTCCATCATGAAAGCCCAGGAATATGGAATGGTAGTTTACCTCATAGAAATCCCAGATTCAAAGTAAACATTCTTCTCAAGACTAATAAGTTTCAAAAGTGTGTATTTACAAGGATCCATTAGATTCTCACATCTCTCGATGGGCCAACAAAATTTTCCCAATATTAGAAGTTGGTATGTCGAGGTACACTGCACAATGATTGAACATGAAAATGGAAAGGTCAAATAAGCCCATTGTCTTATTTAATTAATTGATCTAGAGGATCCCAAAGATCAATGACATGAATGGTTCCAAAACGGCAAGAAGTAATTATTGATCTTACTTTAGCAAGAGCTATTAAATTTTACAGCATTTATCATTTATCATCAAATGTAGGCATTGATTGAATGAGGAGAAATACTAATGCATTGCAGGAATACTATTTTCATTTATCATAGTAAGTTCAGTTAATATATGAAGGTAGAATAAGCTACTTCAAAAGATATCTATAATTATCTCTTTAATGTTGGAGCTGGAAAATTACTATCAGAAAAAGGAAAGAGATATCTGTATGAATTATTTGAAAAATAGGATCTAGTGAATCTTCAACTTGATAAAGATTTTGATGACTAAGACATTATTGGAGACAAAAGCATGTAGGATCTTAATATGCATGACGAGGCTTGTCAGTATTATTCTGAAAAGTTGTTGCACAATTATTACTAATTTGTCAAGTATCAAGTTAGTAAAATGAGGTAGTCTACTGTAGTCATGTGAAAGCATCTTATAATAGTATATATACTGTAATTATTAGGGCATCCTATATATTCCATCTCGTCTATAAAAGAAGAAGTTGAGTGTTGTAAAGGGACACTGTCATTTGGCCATACTTAAGCAAAAGAGAAGTCGAGACTTTCCATTTCTCTATGAGCAAGCATCTCTCATGATTTTAGTAGCTTAAGTCCCTCTTCAATCTTGCCATTGTAATATTTCCACTTTTAAACTTTTAGCAAAAGAATTTTCACAGTAGGAAGCGTTATTCAATTAAACCCTACTTCTTAAATATTATAATTTCTTGTTTAAAATCTAACTATTCTTTAAATTTTAGAACTTTATAAGTGACTATGGCATGAGGCCAAAAACGAAACAGATCTATAGTCTACTGGATCTAAGGTAGGTGTGGCTAAGATTAACAATCTCTATAAACTGAAAGTTAGAGAAACATCCGTGTCCAGTGTCGACTAAGTTCATGTAATGGTTGAAATTCTCTAATAAGGCTGTTTTATTTTCATAAGCATGGTGGGCCTAAAATCACCAAAAATATAATATCTATGATATAAGTAGTAGATTGTGATAACAGTAATAGTAAAGTCATTATAAGAAGTTAAATTATTAAGAACATGCATATTTTCTTAAAAAAGCCCCAAAAATAGTAAAATTACTAAAAGTACCCCATTTTGGGCCAAAGTTGAAAAATTCTAAAAGTTTCGGACCAAAATAATAAGAAAAAAACCTAAGAATCTGTTGTCTGAAAAAGCATAAGTTACCCAGTGGTATTTTCAGAAAGTAAACAACCTAAATCGCTGTTCTAAAACTCAGGGTACCTGAGAGTAGTTAATTGCTTCTTGTTATTAACAATTAGATAACTTTTACTATACTTTTACCACCATGTTATTTAGATCAGCATAAAAATATCATGACAAAGCATTCGTCACAAATTTTCCTCATAAACTATTCATAAACTATTTCTAATATACTTAATTCCAATTTACATTGGCAGCTATTACAATTGAACTTAATTCTAATTTACATTGGTAGCTATTACAATTCACTTCTTAAATGGCCATAAAGAAATCTTTAAAAAATTCAAATTGTTCCATGCTTCAGATAGGTTGTCAAAACTAGTTATATCAGATCACCAACATTAATATGAAAAGAAAGCAGCAGCCGTTCTACAAGTGCTAGCATATTGTCACATTAATTTATATTGATGTTCACCAAAGTATCAACTATAGAGTATCAAAATAAATTTAAAGGAACAAAAAAAATATATATATAGAGTTTTAGAGTGCAGTATATTCTCACCAAACTTTTTCCAATTTCAACAAAGTGTCAAGTATAGAACATCAAAATAAGAACTACGAAACATCCCGAAAAGTACTTTTAAATTACAAGATATTCTCACCAACCCTTAGTCTAATGTTCACCAAATCCCAGGCAAACAACATACAAATTGTAGTATAATTTTTTAGGCACATTGTTGGATTGTGTGTTATGCCTTGATGTGCCCTTGGTTTTTATGTGGAGACATGTCTAGTGACGACATAAAACTTTAGAGTATTTTTTATGTAAATTGCTCGATTGTGTGTTATGCTTTGGCGGGCTCTTGGCTTTAATATAAACGTATTCAAGTGCAGTTAGTATGAATATTTAAAAATTGGAATGTCTTGAAGGTCCCTTGTATTTCATTTTATATATTGTATATGTTCTTGTATTTTGTTTTGAGTCCACCAATTAAAAGTAAAATTTTAAAAATCATGTGTAGCTAGGGATTGGAGGTTGTGATTACAGTATCATTTTGCTCTAGAATCTTTTGGTCAGTTGAAGAGTTTGTTTCATTCAGCCATCGAATGAATTGTTTCACTGGTTATTTGACAATTACATTTTTTATTTTGAGGAGTATGGAACAATAGCAACTAACTCCATCAGTTGTTTAGGTTACAGTGCCTTAAAAGAGACAAAGATTGCAAGAGAAACGGTTGAGTCCAAGTTTCTTGACAAGAAGGTGAAATCATGGGCAGAGATGTTTGTTGATGGGTTAAAAATTATCACTAGCACACGGTGTAGCTATAATTAGCAACCAGCGAGCACAATCGTATCCACAAGAAGTTATGTTTCTAATTAATGAAGTTAATTCAAGTGTTTCAAGTTAGGAAAACAAAGGATGATAGGAAGTAGGGGTGTGCAAAAAAAACCCGAAACCTAAAACTGAACCGAAGATTATAAAAAACCGAATTGAAAAGCGGGTTGACCGAATAAATTTTTCAAAGAAAAATCTATTCGGTTAACCGAACCGATTTTTTAAGTTTTCAGTTCGTTTACGGTTCGGACATTTTGAAAATTCGGTTAAGCGACCTGAAAATAATTTTGTTCTTTAAAAAATTATACATAAACAATAAAAAATTTAGGTAAGAAAGTGAACCTTTTTATTATTTATAACTGTTAACCAAAGTTTAATTTTTATTAAAAAAATTAACATAAAAAAAGGAAAAATCTAGGTTAACCATTTAATCGAACTAAGAAATCGGTTGTTATTTGTAACAGTTAACTGGTAATCGAATCGAAGAATCAGTTAATCGAACAGAAAAATCAGTTAATCGACTTTTTCGGTTCGGTTACAGTTCAGATTTTGGACGAACCAAAATTTTTGGTTAATTAAAAAATGGTTAACCGAAAATTTTGGTTTGGTTACGATTCGGAATTTTTTTGAATCAAAAAACCGTTAACCAACTTTCGGTTAACCGGTTTGCACGCCCCTAATAGGAAGTCGAACTAAACTACTAAAACAAATAAAAAGGATTTTGATTATAATCAAACCTAAGATAGAGCAACTAATTAAGTCAAACCTTTATGTTCCTAAGTTATGCTAGCATTCAGAGATAATCGGTTGTACTATCAAAGCTCACCTAAGCCCTTGTTCAAGAGTCAAATGTTAGTTGAATTGTTCTAACGACTTACTTTCATGAAGTTAGCTCAATTAAAGTACAAGAGTAGCAAGTCAAGACCTAGCTCAGATTCAAACTATTTTCATTTTTAAATAATAGTTATCTTCCTTGCCCACACTAGACAAATGATCTTATCTTTTAGTGCAAATTAATTATCTTCAAAACACGGATTGAAAGTTCTTTCAAGCATTTCATTAAATACTTGGCGGGCGTGAGAGAAAACTCTGAATTCAATATAAACAAGATAGAGGAAGATTTAGACAAAATTAACTAGCTATCTTAAGGGCCAACCACAACCAAAGAATAACAACTTTGAGTACAATTAAATATCAAAACACATGCAAAACAAAGAACTAATAAACTAGCAAAGAAAAAAAAAAGCATGGAACTAATGAGAGAAAGAAAAGAGGAACTTAGGCTTGAATTTTCAAATCAATCAATCTTGTACAAAGTATACATAAGAGCATTCCCAACGCAGGGAACGCGTAGGGGCAAATGCACCAAGCATGTCCCACGCGTGGGGGCAAATTGCTGCCAGCCATGGGGAATTGGGGGGGGGCACGCGTGGCAGCACGCCTGCCCGTTCCTCCCCCCATTCCATCTTTTTTTGTCCTTATTTGATTTTTTAATTATTTTTCTTTTGTTTTCTTAATAAAAAAATATTATTTAGATAGTTTAAAAAAATATATGTCATAAAGTGGGTCCATATAAAATATTTTATTGTATAATTTAAATTGGAGTTCCATTGGTTGGAAAAGTGATGGAATGCAAGTTCCAGAAATGTGAAACTTTTGATGATGTGGCATACTTGAGTTCCAATTTTTGAAACTCAGGTTAGGAATGCTCTAAACTAACATAAATTATTTTCCTCGTAATGGGGTTTGGTAGTGGCTAACATAAACCCTAATCGAGCCCCTAAAAATTCAAGCAAAAGGCTCCCCAAAAATAATTGCAACTCTTTCGCAAATAATCTCTAAAAGTTGGTTGGCAGGTTTGCACGATCTTACAAAATTTCTGGGAGAAATGCACAATCGTACAAAAGTGCACAACCAGCCATGCACCTCTCGGGTTTTGCTGACTTATCAATATGCATGGTCGTGCAAAAAGTTACCACCACCTAGCCGTGCATTTCTTCAACTTTTTAGCAGCTTTTAGAAACTTTACACTATTGTACAAAATTGCATGGTAGGTCGTGTTGGGCCTTTTCCCTTATATGTCCAATTGATTTCCACATTTTGAACTTAGTTCTTTCTAACTCTTGGATAAATATTATTTCCTACGAAATAAACAAAAGTACAATAAGAATTCTAGAAATTAAAATTTATTGCGGGCAAAAGTTAGATAAATGAGGGTATAAATTATGATATTTTGGGACTGAACAAATACCTCTACACTTATCTATTGCTTGTCCTTGAGTAAAGCAAATTAAAACTACCCTAAGGACCTAGCTTCGTATTTAGTGTCTACGATAAGTCCTTTAAACACCTTAGTTCCCCAAGTGGACGCGTGAAACCTCATGAAGGTTTGCAGAAGATATACTAGCAAAATCTTGAAAAAGAAAATAAAAAAAGAGAAAGAAAATAGAAAATTTTGGTTGAGTTTACAAACAAAACACAAATATATACAAGGGAGAAAACTGTAAACATTTCAACCAACCAAATCACCTTTGTGATAAAGATACTAACCTCTATATAAATAGAATATACACATAAAGGCTCTCAATCCCCATGGATGATATTGAAGCACCAACTTTCATCTCACAGTACATCAAAACTTTGAATCCATCCTACTGGTTCGTGTACAAGTGCATCATCATCCTAGGAGTTAGGCTTATTAGAATCTGACTCAGTCCCACTTGACTGAGACAAATTGCATTATTGACTTACCAACTTGTAAAGCAAGCTTTTCCAGCAACAATATTGCCTCAAAGGATGCCACCCAGTGGCACATGCCTCACAAGGATACTTGTCATTTCTTACTCTAATACAATTTTTAACTCTTTTTTTATATTTTGTTATTTTTCTTTTTTCTGAAAGCGAAAACAAAGGTAACTACATACATAAACATGTGGGAGTGTCAATCATGAAAGACTAAGACCCTAAGATAATGACGAAGTATAAGTGAAGGCTAGATTGCGCAGTTATAATGAACTATCGGGGTTAGAATGAGGGCGTATAATGACACACATATAATGACATGCAGTTATAGTGAACTATCGGGGTTAATCAAGATAGTACAAAACTCCCTAAAACTGCTAGCACATATTTTTTGAATTTTTTGTCTCTTTTTTCTTTTTCAAAAGTTTGAAGAATGATTTCTCTTCCTTTACGCCTAAATCTCATAGTGTCCTCATTGGAAGTTAAGAAGTCACCACACAACCAAAACACATATGTACATAAAACAAACCTATAATAATAATGTACAAAAATAACACACAAACTAGAAAAAAGAAAAGATTTAGACAAAATAAAAATAAAGGAGGAAAGAGGGAATAATTCACCAAGATAGGTGCTGGGTGCACCAGAACTACTACCTCCTTAAGACAATGCCAACAAAGGTTGGAGGAGCATAAGCCACTCCTCATCTCAAGATTCAAGCCACCAATTCAGATGTCATTAAAGCTTGCAGGTGCTTATCGAACACCTGAGCATGCAACTTAGACAAATGTAAGTAAGAGTACACAAACATGAATCTAGGAATGATAGTAATGCTCTCCTCAACTTATCAAATGCCTTAGAAAAATTAGTAGAATAATTGAATGCTATATCAACATAATTTTTCCAGGCATTTTCTCTAGGTATAGGCTATAAGGATCAAGGGAGGGGTCATACCCTCTGGGCACAGCTAAGGACTTTGAATAGTCAACCTCATTCCCCACAAGCATAACATGAGAATCAATAGGTGATCGATTGCAACACTATAAGGGAAGGGTAGTGAGATGAAGAAAATCATGGAAATCATCGAGGGGGTCGGGGGATATAGGGTAACAAGATCAAGGCTAGGTGAAAATGTAACCACAACATCCACAAGTGACTTCCCTACGAGAGTCTCATCGAGATCATGCACCATAATAAAAACATTACCTGGCTCACAACATATATCATACTAATCAACACTAGCATCGACACCAAATGTCCTACCTACCTCAAACTTCGTCAACTGAGCTAAAGGGCAAGGTGGATCAGGAAAGGTCATGATAAATGCAATGTTGTCCCTAAGGGTGATAGGCAAGAATGGAGCTACAAGGGGTAAAGTAGTCGAGGGAGGCTCAAGTACCTCCTCTTGTATGAACTCTGGAGTATGAAAAGAGGTACCACCATCACATAAATTAACATAAAGTTTAGGGAAACTAAACCTAAGGTCGATTTCATATGATAGGTCATATTCCTACATATAATTAGCAAACTCGACTTGTTGCTCATCCATTCTTTATATCATGCCGGCAAGCCTAGAAAAACTATCAATAGAAATATGATAACGATAGTAATTACTGTCATGTAAAACGATGGCAAATCTCACACACAAGATGGGCATAATAAGGGATATAGGGGATGGGGTGTAAGAATTGCACAACTAGTCTCAAATTCAAAAGTATCCCGGGCTAACCGCTTAAGCAAATCCCAAGCTTCGTCAATGTTTCTAGTGTAAAAATTGTAACGCTCCAAAGGAGTATGGTTTCACAATTCATACTTTCATAGACTATATTCAAAATTTCGCACTTCTCTTAGCAATAACCACAATGAGGAAAATGGAAAATTGGTAATGTTTTAAATTTTTTTTTAAATTTTTTTTTGATTGTTTTCCTAAATAAAACCCTAGTCTTAAATATCAAGTGAGCTCGAATATTGAAAAGTGTAACTCCTTGGGCTCCAAAAATTTGTTGAGTAAAATTTATCACAAGTGCACAGTGTCAATATAATTAGCAACGATAACTGCGAGTCATGCCCACCACCAAAACTTATCTAAACACTCAATCTGGGCAAATGATCACTTTAGGCTTTGAGAACAAATAACAGTCCTAAGCTGTTGAGTGACTAAAGAATGAAATTACTAACAGATGATGAAGGATCTCAGTTTAGGATTCACCATGCTATTATGATTAACAGATTATTCACTAAACCTCGTGAATTTGGTGTCTGGAGTGGATAGATTATACAATTACACTCGTCTACACCATATCTTAAAGGTCATTAGATTGGCCTAATTTTCCTAATCATCTTTTTTTTTCATGGGATTAGAGTCAAAAAGGCCATAAGATTAATTAATCACTAGTCCCAATTAGAACCCCAGTTATCTTTATATTAAGGAATCCAATGTGCTCACAAAATCACGCTATATAAAGGGTTCAACTTTCATTGCCCCCCTAAAACCCTTATTTAAAAAAGTGAAATTATTCTCTTTTAAGACTTTCATCAAGGAGGTGGTTCACTAATCGACAATCTAAAACATAAGTTGGGGCAAATTCTGCGAACATCTAGATCATGATTCAATTGAGCATAGTACGAGCTACTGTCAACCCAAGATGAAGGTTTAGCCTCTAACCATGAAAACAACAACCATTCGACAATCCAAATTGATGAACAAAACTATTTCGCAAAACCTAGAAAACAATATTTTACGAAACAGACTTGAATTCAGTGCAATAAGGATCGTCGAACAAACTTTAATAATCATAAATTTCATGCAAAGGAGTCTTAGAAATATCCCAAATAAACCCTACCAAATTACCTCTCAAAAGTGCTCCTCGAAAGTCTTAGAATAAAGTGAAAGATGCCCTTAAAATATCTGAAAAATATCAAGTAATGCTAAAATTGGTGAACGCACGGCCATGCTTCGATGCACTACCAGCGGTGAAGAATCAGCAAGGGAAAAACGGGCGGTCATGCAAAAGTGCACGGCTAGCCATGCAAAGTTGCAGGAACTTTTGGTCTTGAATGTAGGGTTGTGCAAAATATACAGGGGCATCCATACATGTCTTTAACCTTCTATTAATTCTGCATGGGCTTACACAAGTGCACGGCCAGCCGTGTAGACCCTGTAACTCTAATTTCTTGAATTCTTGCTCTTCCCGCCAAGTCCCTGAACTTCTTCTATATTTGAAACATTACTCCATGCTCATATCCCCTCCAATTAGGACCAAAATACCTATAAACAAGAAAAGTAGTTTAAATAAGATGATTACGAGCAAAGAAGGGAGAATATGATCAAATTCCTGAATAAATTTAGGGGACGTATAGAGAAAGGCTGTGAAATCATGGGCTCAGAAATAACAAAGTTAGAAGTTTATCAACTCCCCCATACTTATCTCTTGCTTGTCCCCAAGCAAGACTAAATCTTAAATGATCAAAAAGGGAGATAGACCTCTAATTATGCCCTCCTTACACAAGGAAATGATGATCCACTAATTAGACACAGCCATGCATTAAAGGTAGCCAAGTCAAGGTGTCCAAATATTTTCAATAAAACGCACACACCACCCTTCTATAAATAACTCTACCAAAACGTAACAGACCAAACACCCCATTTTGAAATCGCGAAGCAGGACAAAAGATTCTTACAAGAGAGTGGTAATGGGGCTAAGGTTATGGGTGAGAAGGGGAACCATTACAGAAAAAATGAAGCTACTAGCCCAGAGATTAGGGAGCCAAAAACTTCCACAACAATAAACATCAAGATACCCACTTCACATCACAATTCAACATGAGCGCAAAGCCCGCAAAAGATCTTATAGAAGGAGTTGATGAAACTTTTCGAATTAATGCCAAACACTTATTCACAATTGCACTTTTTTCACCTTTTTTTTCTGCAACCCTGTTATTTTCATTGGTTTGTTTTTTTTTTCCGAGAAGCAAAACCAAAATGTGTGGATGACATGTGAAATACAAACACTCAACTCATACTCCTTTAAATTAAAAATCACCATTAGAAATACCTAAAAAGATGAACCCATCCTCAAAGTACGCCTAACTCAAAGTAAAAGTGTTTTTCCACTAGACTTTGGCTAAGATATGAGAATTTTGTGTGGGCCAAGGATGTAGTAAATAAGGTGCAACAACAAAAGCAGGGAAAGACACAAAGGACAAGTAGGAGGAATAACACATGTCAATGAGTGGCTTTTAGGTTCATATGACTATATAGAATAAAAGAATGTCTCAATCATGTCAACATATGCATATGACAAATGTGATCTCGAAGGGAAACATGCCAAGTTTTAGACATACAATTATAGATGAGTCATACAACAAAGGAACTATGAGACTATATACAATGAATAGTTATTAGGCTTAAAATCTCACATGTTAGTCTACCGTAATCAATGCAACTTACCGGAAGATATGCCACTTATAAGGGAAACCAAGTCAAACTGCATGAATCCCAATGGCAAATGGCATGCGACATGAGGCAGAGCAATTAGAGATGGTGATGTCAACACAATTTCACAAAATGTGCACCAAGACAAGCCACATCTCAATACACAATCATATCAATCAATCAACCATCACACCTTGCATCATCATTTAAGAGAAGTCTTCAGAAAAACTTTTTAAAATTTTTCTTTCTATTTCAAAAGCGTTAAATCTAACTAAGGACGTAACAAAACACATGCAGGTCAATGAAGAGAAGAGTAAGAAGGAGTACTCGAAAAGCTTATGAATGCCTAATATGATTAGTTCTCCTCTTGTAATGCAACATCTAACCTATATACTCTATGTTACATGCTCTGTTGAACGAAAAATGCAAAAAAGAAAAGACAACCTTGTAAAACTACATGAAATCCTAGGTACATTATGAAATGCAAGAGATGTCATTTAAACCACACCCCAAAATCCACAATTTCACCCAAAAAACTATAAGCTCATCCCCTCATGCTTGAGGTTTTTATTATCCTCAATGAAAAGCACATTTCAGGGATCGAGAGTGAATACTTGTAGTGCAAAGGGGAAGCAGCGGAGGAAGGGATGGAGGAATAAATGACATATGAAGTTTTTCCCCCCTTTTTAAAAGCAATTCAATGCTTGGGTTGCCTCATAAGAAGCACTTCCTTTAGGTCCTTAGCTTTACTCTTACCGAGGACAAAGATGTTACCGAGGACAAAGGAGGTGGAATCAACAAAACAGTAAATGATGGTGAATTTATCGCCTCCCAAGATGAATAGTAGTGCCTCCAGTGTAAGGCAAGACCAGCTGAGGCAAATAAAAAGAGGCATAATACCACATGTCGGGCGCCCCATCTCCTTCAGACACCCATAACCCAGAAATGGCTGTAAAAATAGCAAGAACCACATGAATTGCAGGAACTGAAGATGCTGTAAGCGGAAGAACAGTGGATGGAGGAAAATAGAAGATCACCTTCTCCTCACATAACTGGAAAGATATCTTCCCTGTAGCTATATCAATCACAGCTCCTGCAGTTGCTATAAATGGCCTCCTCAAAGTAATAGGGACTTGGGAGCTCTCATCCATATCTATAACCATAAATTTACATGGGATGTCGAACCTACCCACTTGAACTAGAATGTCCTCTAGAATACCCATAGGGCGCCTAATAGATTGATCTACTAATTGAATGGTCGTGTTGGTGGGTTTTAGGTCCTGAAGCTGAAGCTTCTGTAAAGAGAAGGGCATCAAGCTCACACTAACTCCTAAATCACAAAGAGCTCTCTTAATCTGCAGGTCCCTTATAGAGCAAGGAATGATGAAACTGCTAGGATCTTAAAGCTTTGACAATGACTTGCTTTGAAGTACCGCGCTGCATACTTCTCCCACAAGAATCATCGTAACCTCCTCAAGCTTACCTTTTTTTGTAAAGAAGTTCTGTAACACCCTGAGTGTGGCTTAAAAGGATTTGAAGTGACTACTTATATTACAAAAAGTATACCTTACTTTTTGGGAAGCCCATTCTTAAGAACTCCACAGTTAAGTGTGCTTACTATGAAGCAATCTTGGAATGAGTGACATCTTGGGAAGTTTTCCAGGTAGCGTGTAAGTGAGGACGAAGCATGCCGAAAAGACCTGTGGTGATTTACGGCGCCAGTCAATGATATTTAAAGTAGTTTCAGGTAACTTTCAGCCCCGGGAGATGGTCGGGGCATTACAAGTTCTCTCAACAATTTTAAGTATGATGGTGCTTCATTAAGAGCCTCTAAGAAAGGGACATGGACATAGATCCTCCTTACTACATTTAGGAATCTCACAAACCTGGGCTCAAACTTGGATAATACCATCATCTGAGAGAATGGTAGTGGTGGTTGGCAGGGGTGAGCTAGAGGTGATTGAGTGTCCTTTTCCTCTTAACTCTGACGCTTTCCCTTTTATACCATTTGTTCCTATAAAAACTGAAACAGAAACTGTCTCCTAAAATGCCATCATGGGGTTCTCTACTAACTCCTTACCTATCACAAAGATTGTATTGATGTGAGCCCTAGGATTTGTTTTAGGTTATCTAGGTGAATGCTCCCAGGGTTGGGATAAACTAATAACTGTTGGTTGTCTGAACAATTTGGGTGTCCATCAACTTTCGGTGGAAAGCCATTGTCTCAAACTTAGTCAACTGATTGATTGACTCACCAAGAGCTTCATTAGTTTTGGTTTGAGTCTGGATAAAGTGCTTTATGAGATTCAATGCGATTTTGGTTACTGGGGTTAAAGGGGCGGGTTGTAAGGCACTCTATATTAGAACCCAGGTAGCTGTATAGAACTCTGGGGTTAAGGGTTAGAGTTTTTGTAGGGAGGGTTAAGGCGATTCCTCCATCCAGGATTGTATTTGTTAGAGTAAGGACTGTTTTATGGGCTAGTGTTGAAACTATGTAGGGCGTTAGCATGGTCAACCGTAGAAGGACCATTGTAGCACTCAATAGATGTGTACCCTACATACCACAGGTCTCATAAAAACATATTCTCTGACTAAAGAACTAGAAGAGCTGCATGGAATAGGAAAAGTACCAACCCTGTCAAGTCTCGGGGCTAATGCATCCACCATGCTGCCTAGAAGTGTCCCAGCGTTAACATCATGCTTGCCACTACTCTTATTTGGGGTAGCCTATCACTAGACCAGTGATAATTGTTGGAAGCCATATCTTCCAATAAAACCTTCACCACCTCTATAAACTTTCCTATGGGAGCACCTTTTACTGCAGCATCTACTGAAATATTCACTGATTGTTCGACTCCATTATAGAATGTTTGGACTAAGAGCCAATCATGAACATCATGGTGAGGACATTTCCACTGAAGGTCTTTTAATCTCTCCTATGCTTTATATAAAGACCCCCATCTCGTTAACCAAATGAAGTAATGTATGCTCTCAACTTTGTAGTTTTACCAAGTGGAAAGTACTTGCTGCGAAAAGCCCTTGAGAGGCTATCTCATGTAGAGAAGGAGTTTGGCTCTTCATTCTGTAGCCAATCGCGAGCTCTAGCCTTTAGGGAAAATGGAAAGAGTCGTAGTCAAATACAATCGGCAGGTATCCTATTAAGCTTGACTGTATCACATTTTATAAGGTGCAAAGATGCATATTGGAGTTCTCTGAGTGGTGCTTACCAGATTGGTCCCTATCTGCCAATGTGATAGGACTGGTTTAAGCTCGAAGTTGTGTGGCTCAACTACATGCCACAAAATGGAAGAGTCAGCCCCAGTAGCCTTCGGTAAAGCTTCTCGTCTTTGGCCGTCATCTTTGCCTCTTTTTTCTTCCTTCTCGCTTCTACGCCTCACTTTCATGTAGTTTCTTCGATCTCAAGATCTAGATGTGTAAGATTATGATTTCCCTTACTTCTCCTAAGCATACCAACCAAACACTATACCAAGCGTAACTAATGTCAAGCAAGAATAAAGAAGAACTAAAAACTACAAAAAGGAAAACAAAAGCCTAATCTAGATTATCCTAATCAATTTTTGATATTGATAGGAGCAAGTTTCCCAACAATGGTGCCAAAAACTTAATGAGTTAAAAATTAGCACAAGTGCACAGTGTACCTATAGTTAGCAACTAGCAAGTACGGGTCATATCTACAGGGAGTTGTGCTTCTAATTACCGAAGCCAATTCAAATGTTTCAAGTTAGGCAAAACAAAGGTTGATAGAAAGTGGAACTAAACTATAAAACAAATAAAAAGGACTTTGATTATGATTAAAACTAAGATAGACAACTAGTCAAGTCAAACCTTCACCTCTCTAAGTTATACTAGCATTCAGAGAAGATCGGTTACACCATCAAAGCTAACCTAAGCTTAATTGTTCTAACCACCTATTTTCATGGAGTTAGCTCAATTAAACTACAAGAGTAGCAACCCAAGATGTAACTAAGATTCAAACTACTTTCATGATTAAATGGTAGCTATCCTCTCTACCCATAATAAACAATTAACTTCACCTTTCAGCACAACTCAATTACCCTTAAAACACAGATGAAAACTCTTTCAAGAATTTCATCGAACACTTGGCAAGCATGAGAGAGAATTTTAAATTCAATTATAAACAAGATAGGCGAAGCTTTAAACAAAATTAACTAGCCATCTTAAGGGCCAATGACAACCAAACATAACAACCTTGAGCACAATTAAACATCAAAACATAAGCAAAACAAAGCACTAATAACTAGCGAAGAAACTAAAAGCATGAAACCATTTTCATGGAGTTAGCTCAACTAAACTACAAGAGTAGCAACCCAAGATGTAGCTAAGATTCAAACTAAAAACACAGATGAAAGCCCTTTCAAGAATTTCATCGAACACTTGGTGAGTATGAGAGAAAATTCTAAATTCAATTATAAATAGGATAGGCGAAACTTTAAACAAAATTAACTAGCCATCTTAAGGGCCAACGACAACCAAACATAGCAACCTTAAGCACAATTAAACATCAAAATAGAAGCAAGACAAAGCACTAATAACTAGCGAAGAAACTAAACGCATGAAACTAAACAGAGAAAGAGAAGACAAAACTTAGGCTTGAATCTTCAAATCAATCGATCTTATATAAAGTATACATAAATTAACCGAAATTATTCTCCCCCTAATAGGGTTTAGAAGTGGCTAACATAAACCTTGATTGAGCCCTCAAAGACCCAAGCAAAATGCTCCCAAAAATAATCACAATTCTTACATAAATCATCCGAAAAGGTCGGTTAGCAGGTTTGCATGACCGTACAAAATTTCTGGGAGAGATGCACAACCGTGCAACTCTCGGGTTTCATTAACTAATCAATATGCATGGTCGTGCAAAAAGTTACTGCCCAACCATGCATCTCTTCAAGTTTTAGCCACATTTAGAAACTTTGATGGCCGCGTAAAATTATATCATAGGTCGTGTTAGGGCTTTTTTCCTTATATCTTCACTTGATTTTCACCATTTTGAATCCTGTTCTTGCCAACTCTAGGATTAATATTATTTCCTATAAAATAAACAAAAATCAAATAACAATTCCAAATTTTAAAATTTATTACGTGCAAAAGTCAAATAAATGAGGGTATAAATTATGATACTTTGGGACCACACATCTGTAATAACTAATTTTGTGATAGAGGAGAGAAAGACTTTGGCAGGAAGAGATACAAAGCCATTACAATTAGTTACTGATGGATTTCTTATTTTTCAATCTTCTGTAAATTATCTTCACTAGCTTAAGCTTTGTATACAAGGACATACCTTGTACAGTTTTCAAGTTTTCATTTGTTTTACACAATATAAAAAATCTAGCCTCCTTTGCTCTCCTTTCATCTTCTGTCAACAATTTTTTTAATCAATTCTATTGTATACATGGTAGTCCAGAGCTGGAAACGTATGATCCTCAGCTGTAGAACAATTTAAGATAGAACTTCAGATATGAGATAATAGAACAATTCTGTGTTAGCTTGAGCATATCACTAGAAGTTACAAGCTGTAACTAGTTTTGCTACACTTGAAGCTAGTTTGTTACCATTTGCTACTGATGAAATTAGTTTGTTTTTCCTTCTGTAAACTATCTTCACTAATTTTGGCTTTGTATGTAAGGGCATGTCTTATACAATTTTTTTTTTCTCTGTCTCTAGGGTAGTATGACCATAAAATAAAACATTTTATAAAACTAAATGTCCAACCACTAGGATACAAAAGATAAACAAATGCTATTCTAGTTTAAAAAAACACTAGAACCTGCGACGTCTTTGGCATGGCATACAAAGTCACTTATGATTGATTAATAGTGCACTAGCCCAAACCCAATGCCCCAAACTTCCTTCTTCAGAATTTAGTCTAATATCTGCTAACTATATGTTGAGATTGTCTATGACCACTTCGTAATTACTTGAATCCATTGCCGTGCTTACAATCTTCCCTACACCATGAAATTATTAGAGTTAGCCAATGCAAACTCGTACCTTTCTTTTTGCATTTTCTGTTCGTTATGCATTTTCTTTCTTTCAGTTCTAGTGAAGTTTTCAAGCTACAATGATAAACAATGTGTAATGTGCTTTGATTAATTGCCATATGTATGTGCATAAATGTTGAAACTCAGCTCGTATCAAAATAAAATATCTCTAAACCAAATATCATAATGTAACGGTTTATTTATACTAAAGTGCACAATAATTGTTTATGTGGACAAATAGTGTAATGTTTTAGAAGAAAAATACAAAAGAATGTAAATATAAACTATACACAGCCCTACAGTCCTACAACTGCCCTGTAAGGTAGTTTTAAAGACGCAAGCCCTTCTTTTAGCCTTTTTTAAATCATTAAAATCCTTTATTTTCAGCAATCTTTATGTCCAGTAAAGAAATTATGCTTTGCGGCAACCACAAAAATAAGAAAATAAGCATTGAAAATCATAAACATGCACAACACACTATAGAAATTAAATTAAATGAAAGATCTACAATTTTTTTTTAAAAAAAACCTCTAAATAAATTCAAAATAAGTGCAATTAGCCATTCTATCTTGAATCCACATTATAGGTGGTAAAAGTTCAGGTTCAAATTAGTTCCCAGTCTGATAAAACAGACTATGTCTAAAATCTGGACTAGAAATTTATGGTATTCCATTTTTCCTATCTGACAAATCAAACAAGCCTAAAAATTCGCATTAAAATTGGGTTTGGAAAATAAATTATGAGAAATTTTGTGTCATATTCAAAATTTAGACAAAAAATTCATGACCATACCCAATGTTTTTGGGGTCAAACAAATTCAAATTATCGAGTTGGGTAAAATTTCGCCAACCTAGTCGAACTTAAGGTTAGAGCATGGTAGGCCCGTGAGTAATTTTTAGTTTACTATTTTTGTTAATTAAAATTTTAAATTACTTTGCTCTAATAAGGATAATAACATATGTACCAACTCTTGATGGGGTCTTAAACTAGTAAGTAAGACTGAAATCTTGAGTACATTAGGTCTTAAATTTGATTTTCACTCATACTTTGTATTGCACTTTCGTTGTGACCTATGTAAAACTATAAAAAAATTGTGTATAAACTAGAAATGGACCTTAAATTAGTTTGTCCAAAACATAGAATACTTGATAATACATTTTCAAATTTAAGGGACCCAAAAATCATTTATATAGACTAAAAAAATTTTACAATAGTTTTTCTAGGAAAAAGCGCCGAGAGCCTTTGCAATTAGGAACTAGGTTTTTAAAAAAGAAAATAATACGCAAAAGACTCATGCCATTGACAAATTAATTTCTCTTGGTTAACTTAGAATGGCAAGGAAAAAAAATTAGTAGAGGATATTAGATATTGTAAGGATATTTTTATAAATTTGTACTCTTTCATATATCAGATATACAGATCATGGATTCCCAATTGGTTGAGCATTGTTTTCCCTAAATTGGGCTGCCTGGTATCAGAGTTCACTGTGAAAACATTGACACATCTCTTCTTCTTCTTCCTTTGGCCACTTGCAAAACCCTAGTCTTCGCCCTAAGCCACAATCACTTCTATCAGCCCCCAACTATCCATTGCCACAAAATTCTATGGTAATTCCGCTAAAGTATACTTTCGATCTTGAAGATCTATTTTCGTCCACCGAAACACCTCCTATCAGTCCTCCATGCACCTCCTTGTATGATTATATTCAAACCCTACCTCTCTTGACCCCAGATGCCTTTGATGAACCCCTGTTTGGGTTTTCTCCAACCATCCACATGGCCTCTACCTCAGGGCAGCATCCTTTATTGCCAGACTCATCTTCCCTAGTCATACTGTCCTCCTCTTTTTGTATGGTTGGTGCCTCCTTCCTGATCCCTTGTTCCCATTGTATCTTTGAGATAGGTTCCTTGAGCACTTACCCGCGGCCTTCCTTTTCCACTGTCCATTCCGTTGAGCAGGTTCTATCTAACTTACAAACCTTTAACCTTGGGTCCTCTATTATTCCAACTTCTGCCTATCCTTCCTTGCTGACTACTAGTATTACTGGTGTAGTGGACCAATACTTTATCAAGCCTGAGCAGTACCTAATTTTGAAAGCTCAATTTAACATTCTCTTTATCCCTCACGACCTTCTTAGTTTTGTGCATCATTATTTCTGCCTCCAAGTCCTACGACTCATGGTCAAATAGGCCGCCAAATTGATAACCATACTTTCTGCTATTGGCTTTGGATTCATCAATAAATTAGATTGTGGATCTTTGGTACTACTTCTCAGGACATTTCAGTAAATGTATGTGACTTGCTGCATGCTCATGAGTTTGGGACCAGCTTCAACAACATTACTTTGGTGGCAATATTACCTTTGATGAATTGTGTTCTAAGTTGATACTATGTGGCCTGTTCTAATTTTGTATGAGTAACCTCCTAATCTTGTAGTATGGCAAGCACTAGCTAGATCAACCTCCATAAATTGAGCTCAATGGTCCAACAACCAAGGTTTTGATAACTCTTCTAACAATTTAAACTATGGAGGCCGAAACCATTAGAGCAGTGGTCGTGAATACGATTGAGGCTGGAGACATGATGGAAATTTCAGGATTGGTCAAGGGGTAAATCAGCAGAATAATCAGACTAATAATCAGCAACCAGGCCCTATTCTTTTCGTGAGTATATTGTTGGTGTGGAATGAGAATGAGTAGAAAGAAGTGGGAAGAAGTGGGTGGAAGTTAGAAGAAATGGGAAGAAGTGGGTGGGACTGGACAGGAATGGTTTGTTGCATGTAGGAGTAGGAAGGAGCTGAATGAAGTGGGAATATTGGCATTAGTTATGTTAATGATTCGTATAACATAATAATGATTATTAATAATTATTACAATAATAACAATTTTACTGTTATTATTAATAATTATTACAGTAATAACAATTATTAATTAATAATAAAAATAATAATCCACCATAATAATAGTTATTATCAATATTAATAATAATTAACACTAATAATTATAATTATAATTCTTATTACAATTATTAATAATAATCACAATAAATATTAATATTAATAATGATTAATATTAATATTAATACTAATAATAACAATTGTTTCTAATTATTAATGTTAATATAAATAATAGTGATAATAATTATTATTAATGAATATTAACATTAATTATAATGAAAATAATTGTTAATATTAATACTAATTGTTACTAATATTACAATAATAAAATTACTAACTAATAAGACTAATGATAATAAATAACAACAAAAATAATAAGTAGAAAAATTAAGAACAATAATTAATAACAATAATAAATGCTAACAATTATAAATATTAATAACTAGTAATAATAACAAATAGTTGATGAATAAATAAAAAATTGTAATAATTATTTTTAACATAAAAAATAATTACTATTTTTAATTAATGAATAACTAATAATTATTATTAATATTATCCATTGATAAATATTTATATTAATCTTATTATTAATTAATAATAATTAGCAATAATTGAAAAATATGATAATAGTTATTACAATAATTGTTAATTAATAATAAACATAATAATGAGTCATTACTAATAATATACGACAATAATCATAATTAACAATAATAATTACAATAACAATTCTTATTAATATTAAAAATAATCATAATAATTTTTCATATTAATCATAATAATTAATATTGTCGTTAATAGCATTAATTATTATTAAATAATATTAATTATTATTATTTTCATTTTTATAATGATTATTATTATTATTAAATATTACTAATAATTACAATAATAATTGTTACTAGTGGTAATGATAATTACTATCATTAAAATTATTATAAATAATAATAAAAATTACTAGTGCCTAATATTAATAATAATTAGTAATAATAAAAATAATAGTTAATAATATTAAGAAGAATAATAAAGTTCTTGTTAACATTGTTAATAATAATAATAATAATTAATATTTATAGTTGTTATTTGAAAAGTAGTTAATTAACAACAATTAATGATAATTATTGTTAATATTCAAACAATTACTATCAATCTTACTATTAACTAATAGTAATTATTGAGAATAACAATTACTAATTAATAATAATCAGTGTTATACTATTTATTAGTTAATAGTAAGAATAATCACTAATCATTAATGATAATAATTATTGATATTGATAAAAATAATTAACAATAATAATTCTAATAATAATTCTAATTAATATTAAAAATAACAATCATATAATTGTTAACTTGTATGTTAAAATTGATACTAATAATTATAATAATCATTATTATTAACATTATTGATAATTATTGTTGTAATTATAATTATTATAATCATTGTTATTATTGAATATTAGCAGTAATTACATATCTAATATTATTAATAGTTATTAATCTTATTGCTATTAATAACAATAATTATTATTAAAGTTAGCAATAATAATGATAATAATTACTTGATAATAATTCATATTATAAAATAATAATAATTTAAGAATGATAATAATTGACATTAACAATTTAGTTAGTTAATTACTAACTGTAATTATATCATTAATATTAAAAATAATTACTATTAATATTGTTATTAATTAATAATAATTGTCAAAAGTAGCATTTAATAATTGACAATTATAATTATAATGGAAATTATCAATTAATAATAAGAATAGTAATAAATCATTAAAAATTGTTAATATTAATAATAACCAACAATATTAGTTAAAATAATAATAATTATTTATATTAATGTTAATAATAATAATTATTGTTAATATTAATATAATCTTAATATTTGTATTGATCATCAATAATAATTAATCATTATATTAATTATAATTATAATTGTTATAATTATTTCTATTAATGAACATAGTAATAATTATAAATATAATTACAATTTTATATTAATGATAATCATTATCACTGTAAAGAACTTCTTAATTAATAATATTAATGCTAATAAATATTAATAATTAATAACATTAGGAGCAAAAAAAATTATTATTATTATTATTAATGATAATAATTAAAAATAATTATTATTGTTAATGTCTAGAACAATTATTTAATAATTAATTAGTTGATAATAATTATTATTAATATTAAAATAATTACTGTTAATGTTATTATTAATTAACCATAATTATTATTTATAATAATTAATAATTAAAAATAATTAATAATTAATAATAAAAATAATGATTATTCATAATAAAAATAAATATTAATATTAGTAATAATAATTATTAATAATAATTACCGCAATGATACTTATTAATATTAATAATAAAAATCACAATAAAAATGGATGGAAGTGGATGGGACTGGAAAGGGGTGATATTTATTTTAAGGAGTGGGAAGGAGTTGAAAGGACTGGCAAAGAGTAGGAAGAAATTGGAAGGAGTTGGATGAGTTTATTTAACCAAGAAAAGAACACGGCTTCAATAGGACCAACAACTTCAAGTATATCTACTTCTAACTGGACTATGATCAAGTATACTATTAGGTCCTGGTACTAACATTGATAAATTTTCTCCATTATTGACGATAATGCGCCCCCTCTTCCCTAATTGTTTGTCAGCTCTGTTTCTCTTCTAGGCATATAACTACCTTTTGTCCTTTATTTTTTCCTGCACAAGCTATAACAAACGCCAATGCTACTTCCCGCACTACTCTTACCTCTTTTTAGTCTGATGAGGCTGATGATGTTTTATGGTATGCTACCTCTGCAACATCAAGTCATATGACCCCCTCAAAAGGCGTCTTTACCTTTAAACTTCCTCATAAGGGGTACAACAAATGTATTTGTTGATGATGGAACAAAATAGCCAATTCATATGTTGTACAAGCCCATCTAAAAATTTCTGCTAAGTCACTTTTACTAAACAAAAATTTTGTATGTTCCAAATTACAGCACAATTTGTTATTTGTTTGTTAGTCGTGCCATAATAGTAATTGCACTGTTAAGTTTGATCCCCCTAGAGGGTGCTAGTGAAAATGGAGTCTACACCAACTGTCAATTAGAGTCTCACGAAGCTTTTGTAACAATTCATGCATTGATGCTACTTGCATAGTCGTCCAGTCATTTTAGGCCTAGAGTTTTAGCTTTAGTTAAATATAAGCAGTTTGTTAGTACCATATCTAAGTTTAAAATTGAGTAAATTTCTTGTAAGCAGGGTAAAGTCCACCACATACCTTTTAGTTATGTAAAACATTTCTATAGTGCATTATATTTAATATACTCAAATATTAGAAATTTGATATCTCAAATTCTGGTTTTAGATATTGTGTATATTTTGGAGAGGATTATGTATCGTGTGCTTTTCAAAAAATGGTTGAAAATCTTCTCAATTGTAAAATTAAATTTTTTCAAAGTTATGGAACAAAGGCTGAGAATTTGATAGTGAACGCTTAAGCTAAGAATTTATTCACAATGGTATATCTTTTAGAAAATCAGGTCCTTACACTATTGAGCAAATGGAGTGGCTATATGGAAGCATCGACACATTACTAAAATGGGTTGCACCCTTTTGCTTTAAGTAAACATGCTAGGATAATTTCAGGTCAATGCTGCTTACGTTGCTAAGTATATGATAAATCGTTTACCCACTTCAATGCTTATAAATCATACTTTTTTTGACAGGTTGTTTTGCAAATCATCTAATTTCTGCTTTTTCACAGTTCTAGTTTTGAGTGTTTTCCAACTCTGCTTCTACAAACAAACTTGAGCCTAGATCTATACGATGTATTTTATAGGCAATGCTCTTATTGCAAAGGTTGTCAATGTCTAGATCCCACTAACAGTCATTATTATGTGAGACGACATATTATTTTTCATGAAGATATTTTTCCATATTTAGAGTTAACGCTTTCCATATTTAGAGTTAACGGCACAAAGTCTAATATCATTCATATGTCTCCTCTTCAGTTAATAATCACCTCATTACTTCTCCCAAATTAACTGGAATCACATGTGTCTCCTGGGTCCCCTCCTTTCTCTACACCTCAACCTTCTTGGTCTAATCCAGTGGCCTAGCCTACCTTCCAAATCAGCCCCACACCACTAACTTTTCAGCATCTCCACCACCCATACTTCCTCCTTGCTTTTGGATCCTCCTTGTGATGCATCCCTTGGCCCGCACTTCCTTTGCCAAACCTATCAACCCAAAACATTTGTTCTATGCAGACTAGGTCCAAATATGGAGTGTTTAACCCAAACATGCCTTCTCCTTGTAATGGAACATCTGACTTTAAACCCACTTACTATACATAAGCATTCAAAGATGCTCATTGGCTACAAGTTATGACGGAAGAATCTAATGCACTTATCCAAAATGAAGCTTAACATTTAGTTCCAAATTATAGTGATATTAATGTGTTCACTTATCAACGGGTTTACAAGAATAAATATCATATGAATGGTACTATTGAGTGACTAAAGCTTAAGTTGTGGTCAAGGCTTTGACCAGATAGCAAATTTGAACAACTATGACCCCTTTACTGTAGTTGTGAAGCCTCCTACCATTTGCATCATACTTTCTTTGGATGTTACCCACGGGTGGGTCACTCATTAGTAAGATGTAAAACATGTATTCTTGCATGATGGTCTCACAGAAGATGTCTACATGACCTAGCCCTAAGGCTTTGCTCATCCAAATTATTTACCTATATCTTCAAACTTAATAAATATCTTTATAGGTTAAAACAAGCACCTCGCGCCGAGTTTCACAAATTCGGTAGCTATTTATTACCTCTTAGCTTCATGTGCTGACAGGCCCCCAAGTGCATGGGTGTTGTAGTTTAGATAAAATATCATTCGCATGGGAGCCAATGTAATCTATTGAGTTTATCCTTTGTAAAAATGCTAAGCAAGTATAAATCTATTTGAGGGAATTTTCTAAATAAATAAATCTATCACTGACTTTAGAATTCTATCAATTAGGAACACTTTGGGATATGTTTCACCAATTATGAATTGAATCTGATAAATAATGTACATGATTACTCTAATTTGGATGAAGCAAAGGATGATAAACATATAATATCTAATCCTTTCATTCAAAATGAATTGAACTATTTAGACTCAGCATACTACCATCCTTTCAAAGGGGTTCTGATTTATTATAAAATTTAGAATCTATGTTGTCAAATTTCCTCTCAACAAATGACTTTCTTTTAAAAGCAACTATGTTAAGTCTATACTGGTCGATCCAATAGCAGATTTCTCCTTTCAGTACTTCATCTAACTATTTGATATTTGCAAGTTAATTTGGCCAAAACTACTCACAATATTCGTACACAAAATAGATTGAAACATTCCAAAGAAGAATAAGCATATTATTGATGAAGATTAAGGATCCATGTTCATAACTTGGCTATCAAATCCCGATACTAGAGAAACTACTCATTCATGATGATTAAAAACAAACATAATTGTTCAATAAAGAAAAGCAGCCCGACGAAAGTATTCTACTGAGTTTAAAAAACAAAGGAAGAGAAAATTCAACAACAATGGGGTTTCATGGCAATTTCTTCAATCTTTAAGGCTCTAAATGCAAGCAATCCTTCTTGCAATCTTTTTCTTACTCCAAAATGTGGTAAA
Source organism: Carnegiea gigantea (assembly GCA_029747015.1). Classification (NCBI taxonomy): domain Eukaryota; kingdom Viridiplantae; phylum Streptophyta; class Magnoliopsida; order Caryophyllales; family Cactaceae; genus Carnegiea; species Carnegiea gigantea. The sequence goes on from JAKOGI010001039.1 coordinate 127,093, forward strand.
AATTACAAAACTATTGAAAGATTTCTAAAGGTATAGGTTGGGTTTTTTCTTCAAGCGCCTAAGCATCTCTTTAAATAGCAGCCACCGTTGATTCTCGGTGGCATAAGCTAAGGAAAACGAAGAGTTACTGTAGTTTCAGGCCTGCTATAGACCGTGGCCACCACCACGAGACCGTAGAGGGATCTGACTTGAAGTTCTCTTATTCTTCTCTTTCTTCCATAGGCATGTTGATCGGGGGCATCCGTACTGAGTCCTGAGGATGACTTTTAAGGGTCAGTGCTTGATCAAAAGGTCTCAAAACTTGCAAAAGTGATCAAAGCACTATACCCAAGTGTAAAATGAGATTTTTTGGGTACAAACTAAGCATAAACTCATGAATCCCTAATAACGCATCAAAATGGCCCTAAGATAATATACTCTGTGGGTACTTATCAAACTCCTCTATGCTTGAACAGTTGGTTTTCCCCAACCAACTAATGAAAGCACAACATGATGAAGAATCTCCTTAGGTAAGCATAAGTAGCAGCATCAATAGCCAAACCAACTCAAGAGCTTAGCCTAACAATGATTGAAAACTTTGCAAAATAGATAAGAGAACGAAGCTTTCGAAAATACAATTAGAGACTATCTCGTCAAATATTAAATCAATTACTCAATTAAACTTGACACTCATATTGACACATGGATTGATTTGAGTTAAAAGAACCGGTAGAACCTCAATCGACTAATGAAGCACTCAACGCTCATGTTTCAAAGTATATGACGGTTCTCTCAAATCTCATTCCAAAGAATCAAACCTACCATAAGCTTACATGACTCTCAAATTCATCTTCACTAAAATGCAAAACACACAAGGCAATCATGAGGACTTCAATAGGATTGTAACGGGGTTATGGGCTAAAGGTTAGGAAGGGAACAAATGTTTTGGGATTTATGGAGCTAAAAGTCAATGACTAAAGGCAAAGACATTGCTTCCCAAATACACAAAATGAACTACTCAATCCAACACACATAAAAGATATAAACAATACCCTCTAGTCGATTCCAACAAGAGATAGTGTTGGGGCATTCGAAATAACATCTATGCCGAAACCCTTTTATTTTACATATCTTTTTCTTTTTTGTTTTCTCCTTTTTTTTGTTTTTTTTTCCTTTTTTTACATGTCCAAAAGAATGATCATGGTATAGTACTTTGAATACCTTTTAACACTTCTCAATCCAACTCACAATAACCAACCTAAATGGATCCAAACAAGTCACATCTCATAACATCACCCTTAAACCACCCTAAATTAAGAAATGGAACCCTCTAGTCTTGGCTAAACAAGGTAGACATGTATTTATCCAAGGGCCAGATTAAAGGTTTACATCAATAAACATTGTTAAGGCTCAAAACGGGCAGCTAGAGATAAATAATATATAACGAGGGTGACTTTTTGGTCAATGTAGCTCATAAATTCCAAAGAATGCATCAATCATATTACCTAAATATGCATGCTAAATGTGATCTTGAACAAGAGTCAAAGCAAGTTCTAGAGATTTAAAATATAGGAAGGGTCACCAATGAAAAGGAATACGAGACTAAAATTGATAAATTAGTCTAATCAAGCTCAAAATCTTACAAGACAACTACCAAAGTTCAACTAGCTCCTCGAATCCCAGATGCCAAATATTCATGCAAAGTGTCATTTGAGCAAACAATTCACATTCAACTTGATAGCCAAATCAAGAAGCACATTTCAAAAACTCATTATCAAACATTTTATACACAATTGGGCATAATTGAATGGTCAAATTAATGTATCTTGGAAGGAAAACACTAATACTCAAACCTGAATTCAAAGCTAAATGTAAGCAAACTGAATTCAAGCTAAGTGTGAGTGAATCTGTGAATGAATGATTAAAAGAAGGATAATCTAAGCTCTTGTTTAGATACAGAATCACCACTAAACTAAAACTTAGGGTCCCTAAACTGTGATTAAGATATAGAATCACCATTAATCAAGGTTTAGGACTTACTTGATCACCACCTTAATCAACCAAATTAAGGATAAGCAAGTGAAGTATTTAGGGGACGAAAGCTAAATGCTCTTAATTCTGGTTTTCATTCAAAATTCAAGTGCGTCTTACAAAATGGCCATGACAAAACCTTAATACATGACCATGCAAGCACCTAAGCAACCAAGCTAGCTGACGGAGGTTTCCTACCTAGGAAGGAAACGGATTAACTTAGCTAAACTATGCGCTTAGAACTAAACTAGATTACATGCTTGCTTTAACTAAACTAATTACAACTAGAATATTAAGCAAAGAAAAACAAATGATGTAATTAACTTTACTACATCTTAACTAAGCTAATACAGTAGGATTACTAGCAAAAATGTGGAGAAAAACAGCCGTAAAGTGTAACCCTTTTTGGCTGTCCAATTAAAATGCAAGGTCTGTGTGCTTCCTTTTTGCTCTCATTGGATGGACACGTCCCAAGGCTTCTCTGTAGCAAGTCATGATGTTTCCTGGCTGCTTGACTAGTGATTGAAGCAAACAAGTAAGAAGGGAGCTGAGCAAACCTATTAAAGAGGGAACAACACATAGCACTCAATCGGGTTCCCTAAAATAGTTTTTAGCCCGGTTTTGTGACCTTGCTTCCACCAATCAAAAGTGAGTATGATTTTAATTTCAGGCCATGGGGGGACTCCTTAGGGTGTGTACAAACCGCCTGCAAAGACATCAAGGTTGAATCATGTTTAAGTAGATGATTTCTACGAAAACATTTTACCGTGCAGTCTTGGACCAAAACTGGCAGGTTGAACAAAAGGCCTTGATCTCTTCACTTCAACTATGCATGATTGATTTTAAATGCATCGACCTGAAAGCTAACATCATAAAGAACCTAAAAATGTAAAAATATCAATCTTAAGCCACAATGTAGCTTAAGAAATTAAGTGAACAAAACCAGATACATTCTGGTTGTTCAACCTAGTTGTTGCTGTTTGGTTCGCTTCTAATATTACCATTGCTTGGATTTTGGAACTTGCATTGGACCTTGTAGGACTCTTAGAACCCTCTTCCTTGTCTTGGCTGTGGAGGACTCCATCATCCTCCCCTTGTTGAAGAGATTTGATCCTCAAATTTTCAAGGTAATCATCGGCTTGGTAAGCACTCAAGTCAGCCACGTTGAATGTAGCTGAAGCTCCATAGTCCCCTGGCAAATCAACCTTATTAGCATTGTCATTAATTGTTTCAAGTACCTCAAATGGACCATTAGCCCTTGGCATGAGCTTGTTCTTCTCTTTGAAGAAAATCTCTCCTTTCTTAGGTGTATCCACATGAGGTCTCTAGGTTGAAATACCACCTTCTTCTTGTGTTTGTTGGCTTGAGCTTGATATGATGCATTAGTTTTCTCTATTTTGCTTCTTACCAACTCATGTATCTTCTAGATTTTTTCCACCGAGGTGGCTGCATCCGCACTTGGCTTTTGATCTAAAGGTCTTGGAGTAAGATCAAGTGGACTAATAGGATCAATTCCATAGACCACCTTGAATTGTGATAGACCAGTAGCCTTGCTTGGATCCCTATTGTAAGTAAATTCTACATGGGGTAAAAGCAAATCCCAAGCTTTGGTATGAGGTTTAATCAAAGCTCTTAAAAGTATTCCTAGGCTTCGATTTGCAACCTCAGTTTGCCCATCTATTTGTGGATGGCAAGTGGTACTATGCTTGAGTTTAGTACCCAACTTCTTCCATGAGGTAATCCAAACATGGCTTAGAAACTTAGTATCCCAATCAGAAACAATTGATCTAGGTATACCATGTAACTTAGCCACCTCCCTGAGATACAACTCAGTAATGTGTGTAGCATCATTAGTCTTATTGCATGGAATAAAATGAGATATTTTAGAGAACCTATCTACTACGACAAAGATTGAATCTTTGTTCCTTTAGGTTTTAGGCAGTCTAAGAATGAAATCCATACTTACATCAACCCAAGGAGTAGTAGGAATAGGTAAAGGGTGCATAGACCATGGGGTAAGGAGTGACTTTGGGCCACTTGACAAGTCCCACACCTCTTCAAAATGTCTTGTACATCCTTTTCCACACATGGCCAATAGTAATGCTCTCTTAGCATGATGAGTGTCTTGTTTTCACCATAGTGACCAGCTAAAGAAGCTCCATGCAGTTCCCTAATTAGAAGCTCTCTTGTGCTACACCGTGGTACACACAGCCGTATACCTTTGAAAAGGAACCCTTCTTGAATCAGAAAATCTCCTTGGGGGTGCTTTGAGCACTCAACAAACAACTCCCTAAAGTCTTCATCTTCAGCATACAAAGCTTTTAGATGCTCAAAACCAAGAAAACAAGCATCTAATTGAAACAAAAGTAGATACCTCTGTGGTACAGCATCGGCACCTTGGTTAAGCTTTCTAGATTTGTGTTTGATTGTGAAATGAAATGACTAGAGAAACTCAACCCACTTAGCATGTCATGAGTTTAACTTATGCTGGCCTTGAATATACTTCAAAGCTTCATGGTCAGAATGGAGGATAAATTCAATTGCAATCAAATAATGATTCCAATGCTCTAAACATCTTACAATTGCATAGAACTCTTTATCATAGGTGGAGTACTTTCTTCTTGAATCACACATTTTCTCACTAAAGAAGGCTAATGGCTTACCTTTTTGAGTAAGAACACCACCTATACCAACTCCAGAGACATCAGATTTAACTTCAAATACCTTACTAAAGCACGGTAAAGATAGGATAGGTGCTTGAGTAAGTCTTATTTTGATCTCTTCAAAGGCAGATTGAGCTTTTAGCATCCAATGGAATGATGTGCCCTTGATAAGTTCAGTCATAGGAGCCATAATGATGCTGAAACTTCTAATGAACCTTCTGTAAAATGAAGCTAATCCATGAAAAGCTCGAACATCATGAATTAACTTAGGAGTAGGCCATGGCCGAATAGCTTCAATCTTGCTTTCATCTGCCTTGATGCCATCACCAGTGACTATGTAACCTAAGAATGTTACTTCATGAGTGAAGAAAGAACATTTCTTAAGGTTACTAAAATTCCTTCACCTTCCAGAACAAGCATAACTTGAATTAAATGCTCTTGATGTTCATGCTCATCCTTCGAATAACTCAAGATATCATCGAAGTAAACCACCACAAACTTGCCTATGTACAGCCTGAAGACTTGATTCATTAATCTCATGAAAGTGGTAGGTACATTTGAAAGACCAAAGGGCATAACCAACCATTCACAAAGCCCTCCTTTAGTTTTAAAGGCTGTCTTCCATTCATCACCTTCTCTAATCCGAATATGGCAGTATCCACTTCAAAGGTCTATCTTTGAAAACACTTTAGAGCTATATAATTCATTCAGCATGTCCTCAGGTCTAGGTATGGGATACTTATACTTGATTGTGATCTTGTTAATGGCCCTACTATCCACACACATATGCATTCCACCATCCTTCTTAAGTACCAAAAGAGCAGGCACAGCATATGGACTTAAGGACTCATACATTAAGCCCTTAGACTTCAACTCTTCAACTTGCCTTTGAATTTCCATGGTGTCTTTTGGATTCATCCTATAGGCAAGCTTATTTAGTAGGATGGAACCAAGAATAAGGTCAATGTGGTGTTAGATATCTCTTTTAAGAGGTAAACCTGTGGGTATCTTCTTAGGAAACAAATGACAGAAGTTTTATGAGTGTTTTAGCTATAGGATGAGTGGGCAACGGGGTTGTTGGTTCTTCTTGCATGCTCAACATCCACTCTTTAAAGGCTTTGAGTTCATATTGAGAAGCCTTTAACGATGGTTCAGTTACAGACAGTAACAAATCAGAATGTTTGGGCTTGTTTTGAGGCTTAATTTCATGGAGTTTTGATGGGGGCAAAGGGGTTGAAGTAATCTTCTTACCATCCTTAACAAAGGAGTAATTTTCAAGTAACCATTATGCATAACCTTACGGTCATACAACCATAGCCTTCCCAGAAGCATATGACAAGCATCCATAGGGATAACATCACACCAAAGTTCATCTTAATAGTTCTTTCTAGTGGAGAAAGAAATAAAGCACCATGAGTTCACTTGAATTCCCTTGCTTTGATTTAGCCATTGAATGTTGTATGGATGTGGATGAGTCATAGTTTGCAATCCTAATTTCTCAATCATACTTAGAGAAACCACATTTGATAGCTTCCTCCATCAATAATCAAAGAGCACACCTTCCCTTAAACTGTATAACGAGAATGGAATATGTTCTCCCTTTGTTCATCTTTTACTCCTTTTTGGTTGCTTAGAACTCTTCTCAAAACTAACAATTCACCTTCATCAGCCTCTTCTACTAGTTCTTCTTGAGTTTCCTCAAGTTCGTTCTCATATTCATCTTCCTTTTGTTCCTCTTCAAACTCCTCCTTCACGGTTGATCATTCAGCTAAGGTAACCACCTTACAGTTTGGACAGTCCGAAGGTATATGCCCTAGTCCTTGACAATTGAAGCATCTTCTATTGCTCATGGGATTGGGATTAGGCTTATTTTGAGGTATTTGGATCTTTTGTGGAGTTGGGGTTCTTTGTGGAAAAAAAGAAAATGGATTTTGCGGCTTAGAAGTAGGATTAGAACTCCCCTTGTTAAAGGGTTGGTTCTGGGTATAAGGCTTTGGATTTTGGGGTTTAAAAGGCTGCCTTGCTTTCTTTTACTGCTCAACCTTATGAGCCAGCACACACACTTCATCAAAGGTAATATATGCTTGCAAATAAACCACATTAGCATACATAGGATCAAGTCCTCCTAAGTGCCTAACAATGGTTTGCTCTTCGAATTCTTGTAAATCACACTTAATTACAAGTTTCTCAAACTCACGTGTGTACTCTTCAACACTCAGGTTGCCTTGAGCAGGATTATGGAGTTGAGAATAGCAATCTTGAACATAAGTTGGGGGAGGAAAATGAGTGTTAAGCTTTGATTTCATCTTGTTCCATGTTTTGATTTTAGACTTTCTTTCCCTAATCCGTTTAGCACATAGGTTTGTCCACCATAATGAAGCAAACTTTCTAAGTCTTAAGGCCACTAACTTGACCTTCGTATCCTCTTGAACATCTTTATACTCAAAGACACGTTCAATAGTATGCAACCAATCTAAAAATTCTTTTGGATCAAGCTTACCTTCGAATTCTGGAATTTTAACTTTGAAATCATTGGTGTCAGCTTGCGCCCGTGGTTCTACCCTAGCCATTCTCACTAGTTCATCTTCACTAGATGAGTCAACTTCATAGCTGTAGACTTGTTCTTGCCTTCTTGGTTCAGATTATAGAGTTTCTTCATTCATTTTCTGCTTTTGCTTCAAAATAGAACCAAGCTGCCTTATTAGATACTCATTCTGAGCTTGAGTTTCTTGATTACGTTGAGTATCGTCACGAGTCTTCTTCACCAGCATTTCATTCTACCTCATTAATGCTTCAAACTTCTCTTCCAAAATCATGCTAGAACTCATCTTGCTCATAATTTGTGTTTGGATTCAAGCTAGGAATGTGTTTGGAATTTTAAGTGGGAATTAATTTTGGAAGTAGAGGGACGAACCAGGCCAAGGAGAAACCAAAGTTCTGATACTAAATATGATGTATCTTGGAAGGAAAACACTAATACTCAAACCTGAATTCAAAGCTAAATGCAAGCAAACTGAATTCAAGCTAAGTGTGAGTGAATCCGTGAATGAATGACTGAAAGAAGGATAATCTAAGCTCTTGTTTACACACAGAATCACCACTAAACTCAAGCTTAGGGTTCCTAAACTGTGATTAAGATACAGAATCACCACTTAATCAAGGTTTATGACTTACTTAATCACCACCTTTATCTACTAAATTAAGGACAAGCAAGTGAAGTATTTAGGGGACGAACGCTAAATGCTCTCAATTATGGTTTTCATTCAAAATTCAAGTGTGTCTTACAAAATGGCTATGACAAAACCTTAATACATGACCAAGCAAGCACCTAAGCAACCAAGCTAGGTGATGGAGGTTTCCTCCCTAGGAAGGAAACGGATTAACTTAGCTAAACTATGCGCTTAGAACTAAACTAGATTACATGCTTGCTTTAACTAAACTAATTACAGCCAGAATATTAAGGAAAGCAAAAAAAATGATGCAATTAACTTTAATACATCTTAACTAAGCTAATACAGTAGCATTAATAGCAAAAATGTGGAGAAAAGCAGCCATAAAGTGTAATCTCTTTTCGGTTGTCCAATAAAAATGGAAGGTCCGTATGCTTCCTTTTTACTTTCATTGGATGCATCCCAAGGCTTCTCTATAGCAAATCATGGTGTTTCCTAGTTGCTTGACTAGTGATTGAAGCAAGCAAGCAAGAAGGGAGCTAAGCAAACCCATTGAAGAGGGAAAAACATGTAGCACTCAATTGGGTTCTCCAAAACAGTTTTTGGCTCGATCTTGTGACCTTGCTTCAACCAATCAAAAGTGAGTATGATTTTAATTTCAAGCCATAGGGGGACTCCTTAGGGTGTGTACAAACCCTCTCCATAAAGAAATTAAGGTTAAATAATGTTTAAGTAGATGATTTCTACTAAAACATTTTACCGTGCAGTTTTGGACCAAAACTGGCAGGTTGAACAAAAGGCACTATTCTCTTGGCTTCAACTATGCATGATTGATTTCAAATGCTTGGACCTGAAAGCTAACATCATAAGGAACCCAAAAATGCAAAAATATCAATCTTAAGCCACAATGTAGCTTTAGAAATTAAATGAACAAAACCAGGTATATTCTGGTTGTTCAACCCAGTTGTTGCTGTTTGGTTCTCTTCCAATATTTGAACCATTGCTTCGACTTTTGAACTTGCATTGGACCTTGTAGGACTCTTAGGACCCTCTTCCTTGTCTTGGCTGTGGGGGACTCCATCACAAATTAAGCCAAAGAAAGGTACTTAGACTAAAGAATCATCATCGAAGGATTTTTTATATATGCATGCCAAACCTAAAATGCAACTAAAAATTGAAAATGCCAATATAAAACTAAAGCTAGGCAAAGAAACCTAAACAATATAAATGCTCAACTAAGAATGCTCTAATTAAACCTATATGTGTGATCTAATATGTAAACTAATCACACAACGACATCATGCACATATTCACAAATAAACACACAACTCTCTCATATGTGGACAAAGCATTGCCCTCAATGCAAGCACAGATTGTCATTGGAAAGTTGGAAACACAACTAAAAAGGAGGAGAAGGAGGAGAAGAAGGAAAAGAAGGAGGGTGGGGTTGAGATATATGCCAATCACGCCAAGTATCTTAACAATCCCTAAAGTCTTGGAAATATTGGTTATGGGAAGCAATCATGCCATAGAGCTCATCATGCCACTCCTAAAGCAAGTTACAGAGGGTTGCATGCTAAGGTTGTACATAAGCCCGTAAGGATACTTGTTCCTCTTAGATAGATCATAGGGTGGCGTGGATATCAAGGTAATCTTGGGAAGAGGAGCACCGAGAGGAACTAGAGGCACCTAAATATGGTTGTTGAAGAGGAGGAGGAGCCGCTGGATGAGCTAACTCCTCATCATCTGGCATATATGCAAGATTGTCTGGGTTCAAAAGGATAGTATGATCAACATTGGGAAGAGCCATAAGCCTGTTTCCAAGATAAATCCAACAAGTCCTGCTGCTCTTAATTGTACAAAATTTCATTTGTTCAAAGGCAACGAAGGCTAATCCCTCATAACCTGACACTCGGTTATCTGGGTTAGGCTTAACATCAACCGACCTAGCAATAAGGGTGACAATGCCTCCAATTACTATGCTCTTAGCAGAACTAGTAGCTGCACTCAACAGTTGATTTGCCAAAAATGAACTAGGCTCAATTCGTGTCCCTTATAGCATGCTATGCAAGAAATATAGCTCGACGAATGAGGTACATTCAAACTGTCCTCCCGAGCAAACAAAACCCAAGCAAGGACACGTTAGGCTACTCTAATACAGGGGTTTCCAATAATAGTGCCCTTAGAGTGACTAGTATCATATTGGTAACTACCAGTTAAGGTGTACCAAAAGGCATTAGGGTTAAACTTCCTAGGCACATGTCGTCGGTCAAAATCCAAATTAGATGAAAAACTGAATATGCTATTAGCACTCAAATTTTGCTCATAAAACTCCCAGTTCAAATAAAATGAGATATAGCCCTCTTGACATCGAGGACCACTTGTGACTTCAACATGCAATGTACTTAAGAATTCCAAAGTAAGTTCATGATATGTATCATACCGAATCTTAATAAATTGACCCATACCCTCATAAGCAAACAACCAACGAATATCATATACCAAATCTAGTTAACAAATCCTCATCAAAATATCGAGCAGCTGTAACAGGTTTACTACTGAAAGCATTATATCTAGCAACATATTCAGGATCAGTTAAACCAAGTAGGTTAGGTGGGTTACCTCGATTTTGTGCATTAGTTAAGATTCGGGAAACTCATTAGGGAGCTTGACTCGATGTCCCTACTCTTGGAGTAGTTCTCATTCTCTTCTTAGGTGCCATGGTTGGAATGTGGATGGGTTTAGGTGCTCAAAAATCCTAATTATGAAGAAAATGGATGAGAAGGGTACTAAAATGAAAACACTTGTGCAACTAAGAAATATAAGGGAGCAATTATGGAAGAAAAAGATAAAAATTTGGAAGATTAATGTTATGTGAAATTACCACAAGTGCACGGTGCCAGTTGTAGCTAGCAACGGCAAGCACAGGTCGTGTCCACAAGGAACTCGGTTTCAACCACCAAACCAACCTTCAATACTCTATTTAGGCCAGGGTCTACTAAAATTAGTTTTCACTAAATAACAGTTCTATTCTGCTGAAGACTACTGCTATTATCTAAATCAATGCTAACAAGGGTCCTGAATTGGGGTTCACCATACTATTGTGCTCCTTAGACCATAAACTAAGTCATGCAATTCGACCCACGCAGACAACTGAAATGGAATGGTTACAAGTTAAGCACATCTACGCCTTCTCTCAAAGGTCATTGGACTGGTCAAGCTATCCTAATTATCTATTGTCATGACACCAGAATCACAAAACCACAAGATTGAGTAACCCTTAATTCCCAATTGCAACCTTAACTATTTTCATGTTAAGAAATCCAATTGCTCACAAAGTAACTCTAAGTAGAGGATTTAACTTTCGTTAATCTCCTAAACCCCAATTACAGATATGAATGCAACCCTCTCAAGCAATTCATCGAACATCTGGTGTGCTAAGTGAGATTTCAATTATATCATGGGCATTCATTAACAAAAACCTAAAGCATTGTTCCAATTCGCACAATAGGGGCTACGCCCAATCCAAGACAACAAATTTAGCCTCCAATTATCATTTCAATCACAACCACAATCAAGAATGTGAACATGATTAAAAGTATTAACTTGAACTAAAACACAAAAGGAAAAGGGTAAAGGAACGTACTTTTTATCAACTGCAACAATAATGTACCTAATGCATAAATCAATTCCAATCCAATGCCTTGAAATAAACAATAACAAAAACAATCTAAAGAAAACCTAGAGTCGTCGTTTTCGAGAGGAGAAGAGAGGAAAAACTGGATAATCCTCAATTACAACGCAAAGTCGTAATTAACCGGGATTCACTAAGGTGGCACGGTCGTGCCACACGGCACGGGGCCTCTGTGCCACTTTGCTGCCTCTCGTTTTCTTGTTTCCTGGGGTGGCACGGTCATCCTGCATGGCATGGTGCCCCTATGCCACTTCCTCTTGACTCGAAATCTACCTTTTGGCTCCTGTTTGGTGCGACATTGACTTGTTTTTCTCGTTTCCACTAGTCAAACTCCTGAAAACATAACAACACATCATATAGGCAGATTTGGAGTAAGGAATGCCTAAACAACCTCCTTACTCTTGAAGTTTTTACCAAAAGCTGCCGAAATGGGAGGTAAAAATCGAGTCTAAATGAGGCAAAATATAGGTTTATCAATTAGAAGGTGTAATAGAAGTGTTTGAAGAATATGGGAGAAAATGGTTATGGGCAGAGATGAATAAGAAAGACAGAAAGGTAGAAAAGGGAAATTTGAAGGAGATTTAGAAGGTAGGCGAAGAAATTAGGGAAAAATGAATGAAATTTGATGGCAAATGGTTAAAAATTGAAGGTGGGTGTTATGGAGTTTGTAGAGAGAGAAGGAGGGAGATTAGAGAGAGGAAGAGGCGAGGTTAAGAGCTCCACCTTCACTTTTATGCTGGCTCGAGGTCAGAAAGGGTGGGGATAAAGGGCTTCTCAATTAGCTCCCTCACACATCTCCCGATTTCCTTTTATCACGGACCACAAACTTGAACCCTTGCAATAGAAGGTACCATCTCAGGAGCTCGGGATAGAGATCCTTCTACATCGTTAAGTAGTGCTAAATAGTGCATTCCATATCTAAAACTAACTTGCAGTGCACTCTATTAGATGGGCCACTACCAAACTCAACTCCTAAGTCAAAATCATACACAATATCATCTATAGGAGGAAAAAACAGCAACACTTGAGCAAACCTACTATAATAGCTTATAGAACCATCATTAGTAGCATAAGGCTTGTCCTTGGTTACATGAGGTGGCACAAGTGCATCAAATTCCAACTTAGCATCGTCAAGATCAGGGCCTTTAGTATCAACAAATTCAAACATAGGAGGGTCAATACAACACAAATCATCATACAACTCAATCTCATGAAAATTTATCCCTTCTTCATAAGTGAATGAAGAGGAGGAAAAATCTCGATCTTCAAAGAAAGTAAACTCAATGTGAAGTTCCCTACATCAAATGTTAATCGCCTTCTTTTCACATCTATCTTGTAACCGGAAGTGGCCAAGAAGGGTCTCCCCAGAATAATCAAGGCATACATGTCTTTGGCCATATATAGGAAGATAAAGTCATTAAGCACACAAAAATCACCTACTTTTATGGGAACATCCCCCAAAATACCCAAAGGGCACTTCATGGAACCATATATGAATTGGAGTGAAATAGGTATTGGTTGTAATTTTTCTAAGTCAAGCTTTTATAAAATGGAATAGGGCATCAAAATAACACTCGAGCGAAGAACACATAATGCCCTAGAAATGCTCACATGCCTAAGCAAGCAAGGAATAGAAAAGCTACCTGAATCTATGAACCTTTGGGGAAACTCTTTGGGAACCTCTAGACTGCTCCGCTTTCCAAAAATTATAGTCTCAAGCTTATCATTTTGTTCCTCACTCACAGCTTTGTGCACTTCTTCACCGTCAAAGCCCTCTAACCTTCCTCTCAGAATAACACCATTACACTTCTCACGAGGATTAGGCTCATACGTACTAGGAAGTCTACCTGGGGCTGTAGTGAAGAGGCAGCTTACTGGGCAATTTGAGTTTCCAACATCTTATTTTGAGTACTAAATATGTCAACCTTAGAGACTAATTACTTAATATAGTCATCCTGTTTTTGTTACGCTAAAAGCAGACTCTCCATCATGGTCTCTAAATTAGACTTTTGATGCGCTTGTTGGGGATAAGGTGGCCTTTGAAACCTAGGAGGTGGTCCAGCATTTGATTGAGGCATAAAAGGGGCGTTAAACCTATAAGAGAAATTGAGGTGATTTCTCCAACCTGGATCGTATGTGTTGGAAAATAGGTCATTGGATGGTCCATGATTGAAATTGTTGACATAGTTAACCTGGTCGCTAACATCTTGGGCAAATGGACTCCTAATTTGGCAATCCATTGTCAAATGGTGAACAGAACCACATATTTCAATGATAGGGAAGGGACATTTGAACTAACAATATTAACTTTCAATCGTTCCAAACTTTTGTTGAGTTAAAAATACCGTAAGTGCACGGTGCCAGTTGTAGCTAGTAACGGCAAGTACGGGCCGTATCTACAAGGAACTCAGTTTCAACCACCGAACCAACCTTTAACACTCTATTTAGGCCAGAATCTATTAGGAATGGTTTTTACTCAATAACAGTTGTATTCTACTGAAAGTTACTACTATTGCCTAAATCAATATTAACGAAACTCCTGAATTGGGGTTCACCACACTATCGTGTTCCTTGGACTATAAACCAGATCATGCGAATCTGCCCACACAGACAACTGAAATGGAATGGTTACAAGTTAAGCGCATCTACGCCTTCTCTCAAAGGTCATTAGACTGGTTAAGCTATCTTAGTTATCTATTGTCATGAAACTAGAATCACGAAACCACAAGATTGAGTAACCCTTAATTCCCAATTGAAACCCTAACTATTTTCATGTTAAGAAATCCAATTACTCACTAAGTAGCTCTAGGTAGAGGATTTAACTCTCGTTAATCTCCTAAACCCCAATTACAAACATGACTCAGCCCTCTCAGGCAATTCATCGAACACCTGGAATGCTAAGTGAGAGTTTAATTACAACATGGGCATTCATTCACATGAATCTAGAATACGAATCTACATTGCACAATAAGGGCCATACCCAATCCAAGACAACAAATTTAGCCGCTAATCATCATCAAAATCACAACCACAATCACGAATATAAATATGATTAAAAAAGCTAACTTTGAATTCAAACACAAAAGGAAGAGGGTAAAGAAACGTACTTGCTATTAACTGAAATGATAACCTACCAGATTCAGCAATCAATTTCAATCCAAAGCTCTCAAATCAAGAATAACCAAAAATAAAAACTAAAAACCTAGAGTCGCCGTTTTCGAGAGACAGTGAATGAGAGAAAGAAGAACTCCCAAAATTACAACGCCAAATTACAATTAAACGGGAGGAATTAAAGTGGCACGGTCGTGCCATGTGGCACGATGCTACTGTGCCTCATGGCTGTCTCGCATTTTCTTTCTTCCTTGGGTTGCACGGTCACCCTGCCTGGCATGGTGCCCCCATACCACTTCCTCTTGGCTTAAAATCTACCCTTTTGACTCCTATTTGGCGCGATATTAGCTGGTTTTCCTCGTTTCTTTCAATCGAACTCTTGAAAACACAAAAACATAACATTTAGGCAAATTTGGGGTGAAGAATGACTAATCAACCTCTATACTCTTGAAGTTTTACCGAAAATTGCCGAAATGAGAGGTAAAAATCATGTCTAAAAGGGCTAAAATAGAGGTTTATTAACTCCCTCATGCTTATTTCTTGCTTATCCCCAAGCAAGACTAAGATGTGATTAAACTGACAGGGGGTTGAGACCTCTAATTACTTGCCTCCTTAGGCAAGGCGAATAAAAAATCAGTTAAATCAAGCATAGATGTGCACAACTAGCGGAACCATTCAAGGCATAAATACATAGTTTCGAAACTCATTTGAAAATTGTTTGGAAGACCACATGTTCAACTTGTCATCCAGTCACACCATGTCACACCCCTCCCTAATCAAGACGCCTCCAAATCAGTGGTGGGGTAGAAGGCCTGGCAATGACTCTCATAGGGGGAACAAAGCAAGTGCGCTCCCTTACTTGTGTTTAAGACGTAGAAAGGTTCACTCAATTCTCTTCCAATCGAACAAACTGCCATAGGCTTGGTAAGATTCTTAATTCTCCACCGCAAAAATGCAATATGCAAAATAATAATCAAGAGGACTTTTCAAGGTTGTAATGGGGCTAAAGGCACAGGTAAAAGGGGGACAAACAATCTGGGAAATGAGAAGTGAACAGCTGAATCCAATGAGCAACCAACAATTAAAGCAACTGCACCGCACACTTTTCTAAAACACAATAAGAATACACCCTTAACTAAATGGACCATTAGGAATGAACTACGATAACATGCTAAACACACTCATTCACCACTTCCTTTCTTTTTCATAAGAATTTCAACAAGTTTCCTTTTTTTCTCTCTCTCTTTTTTTTTGTTTTCGATTTCTTTGGAAACATGTTTTCCTTCAGTTTTTTTTTTGAAAGGAAATGAATGATTGATATGCACAATAACTATACACTCAATCCCCAATGATCACCATGATACATCCTTGCATATACCAAAATGAACTACCAAGTTGCATAACACCCAAAAGCTACCCACAAAATGACGAAGTGTTGCCCCACTGGCTTTGGTTTAGAGGTAAGAGGTGTGTTTAGGCCAATAGCTAATAGTGAAGGGTTTACAACAAAAACAGGCAAGGCTCAAAGGGGGTAAGCAAGGGGTCAAAACATTCAATCATGGGTGGCAGATTTGGCTATGTAACTCAGAAAAACAAATGAATGCCTCTATTATATTATCATAATGCACCTGCTGAATGCGATTTCAAAGAGAATTAAACCAAGTTCTAGGGATGTAGTCATGTAAGAGACGCACAAGAAAGAAAATATGAGACTAAATTGAT
Source organism: Carnegiea gigantea (assembly GCA_029747015.1). Taxonomy (NCBI): domain Eukaryota; kingdom Viridiplantae; phylum Streptophyta; class Magnoliopsida; order Caryophyllales; family Cactaceae; genus Carnegiea; species Carnegiea gigantea. The sequence goes on from JAKOGI010001039.1 coordinate 143,463, forward strand.
GAATTAGTCTATAAGCTCAAAATCTCACGGGTCACACTACCAAACACACAACTAGCCCAAGAGATGTCTCACTTAAAAGGAATAATCAATCATGATGAGGGGAGTTCAAGGGCAAACAGCATGTAAACCAAACAATGTGGTCAAAACGCTTTCAAAATCATCAACCAAAGGCATTTGCCACAAACAATCCACAAGTATGCACAACCATGCCAACCAACTGATCACCAATGCCTTGGTTATCGTCATAAGAGGGGGTTTTTTTTTCAAAGGGTTTTTTTTTTCAAAGCAATAAATCACCCTAAGCAGATAACTAGTGGATAAATGAAGAGAAGAGTAAGAAGAATTACCTCGCAGTCTTGTGAAGCTCCACTCAACACATTTCCACTCGAGACCAAGGGTTAGGAAATGAAATATGTACAATGCATCACCTACGTATATGCATTTTCCTATATGCTTTGCTAAATGGATGAATAAAAGGAAAACTAATGTACCCTACACATGCTGCTAAACTAGAATGAAACCTAAAGTGTTAAATGTAAGGAAATATATACAATGCACCCCACTAAACACATATAAACATACCCCCATGCTTGGACCCTTCATTGTCCCCAATGAAAACATGATGCACAAGAAAAGAAGGGGAAGGGGGAATACACTTACAGTCACTGGGTGCCGTCGGGCCCTGAGGGTGGCCAGAAATGCAGAGGAAATGGATGGAAGGTGGAGGAATCATAAGATGGGAAGGATGAGGAGCCACTCTGATCGCCCTGAAAGGGGTGTAAGCGCTCCTCCATCTGTCGAATGGACTCCGACTGGCGCTAAAGTAGCTCGTTCATCCGCCAATGCTCCTCGTACTCGTGGGCTTCCCTCATAGCCCGTTCCTTCTCCCTCTGAATCCGCCGCTGCTCCTGCTTCTCCTGGCGGTCGACGAAACCTCGGAAATAGGAGACTCCCTCCTCAATGGAGTCCATGCACCCGGAGAGGCAACCAAGGTCAGCACGCATGCCTGTGAAACCCTCCCGAAGCCTGGAAACCTCTACTTGGAGGTTAGAGAAAGACTGGAGAAAGGTGGGGTCGAGCAGCATGTATGCCACCGAGGAAGAACACCTACCCATCTCATGGGTGAATGGTGGGTAAAGTGGTGGTGGAGGTGGTGGGATAGTCGCCTCCGCAGTAGGGGTATCCTCGGGCTTAGGCTCTCCTTGGCCCGCATCATTGTCCTCGTCCTCCTCGTCCTCCTCCTCCTCATTATACTCCTCATCTCCACCCTCATCGACCTCAAGGTGCTCATCAGCTACTAACTGTTCCTCCCGAGGTATAACAGTTGCTCTAATAATCATCCGGTCGCAGTTCCAATTTCTTTTATTAGCGACCGTGGTGCGTTCAACACTGGGCAGGGCGAAAAGGATGGTTTTGTGGTGGCGGTATCTAACGGCGTCACCTCGGGTGTCAATAATATGCATATGGTGGAGGGTGCCAAGGTCGAGGTGACCACCTAAGAAATGAGGCTCGAGAGTGGAGAGCCGCGAGCAGTGGCCTAGGGCATTAGCAATGGCGGTAACAGTGCCACCAACGCTAATGACATTCTTATTGCTGGTCTTGGCTACTTTCGCTAAGTGGCAGATTATAAATGCCCCCGTGTCAATGGGGCTACCTAACAGGGCGCACCAGATAATGAGCAACTCTGCCTTCCGACAACCATTTCGGTTGTCGTTACGCCCAAAAATAATATTGGCGGTTAGGCGCTGCAGGTACCGCAGGTTGATATTGCAGATGTCCGTGGCCTTTGCCTGTCGGGGGTTAAAAATCCTAGGTCTCCCCCACCAGTCATGGTATTCCTTCCGTTTGGAGTAGGTAATACTTAGCCAAACGAGATCTGGTCGCCATGAGGAGGGCACATCTCTAAAAGCCCTGTCGACCACCGAGAGTTTCACAAGCTCATTAAACATCCTCAAACTCATCCGATGGTCAATGTTAAACGTTCGAAAGTAAATAGCAACCTCATGACCACCATAGTTACCATCCCAATCGACACTGAGGGAACTCAAAAACTCAACCATAAGGCGATCATAGGATGTACATTGCATATGTATATACTCAGTCCATCCTAATCTACCAAGTAGGGTCAGCATATCATCCAGCATTCCCAAGGATCGTAATGAGTCAATATGAAAGTATTTCTGCTCACTAGTGTTCTTAGTGGCTAAAAGCTCATAACGGGACTTTTGTTCATCATTAACAAACTACAAACCCCTAGTGCTAGCAGGTAAGATAAGAGGGTATACATCCTTAGTACCTTTAGTAGAAGCGGTTGCAGCAGAAGAGGAGGTTGCCCTTGATGATTTCTTGGGTTGGGATGGAGCCCTTGAAGTTTCTCCAGCTCGTTTCTTGCCCATGGTGCGAAATAACAATAGTTCAGGGCCCAAAAGCAGAGTAGAGGCTAAAAATAGCAAGAGAAGGGATGATTTGTTTCTCTACCACCTTCAACCTCAATAATGGAGGTTAGGGTTTTAGAGAGAGAAAATGAGTGTGGGATGGGATGAGTTTGAGATGAAAAGGTGAGGAATTTTAAGAGGAGAGTGAATGGAAGTAAAGGAACTGAAGAAATTGGGAAGAATTTGAGGGAATTGGAGGGTTTATGGGGCAAGATTAGAGTGGGTATGGTGAGAGAGAGAGAGAGCCCCTTTCGTGTTTCTAGAGAGAGAAAGAAGAGAGTTTGAATGGGGAAGAAGGAGGAAGAAGAAGAAATCGGCTTTTTAACCGAGTTTTAGTATGGCACGGTTGTGCCACCGGGCACGGGGTAACCGTGCCATAGTGTTGTTAGCGTGCTGCTAATCTAGATGGTGGCACGGTAGTGCTGTTAGGCACGGTGCGACCGTGCCAATATTCTGTCCATTGAGCTATATGTTTCCATTGTTCCCTCTTTTTTCCTTCAAGTTTGGAGGAGGGGTGGCATGCCCATGTCATTCGGTATGGGGTGCCCATGCCAACTTTCTGCCCTCTAAGTCGCCTCCTTCCAAATCCGTTGCTTCTTTTTCTCACTCATTTTTTTCGAACTTTTTTTTTTGAAAGCAGTAAAGCTTGGATTGCCTCCTAAGAAGCCTTGTTTTAGGTCCCGAGCTTGACCTTAAGACTCTCTAGGGGGACGAGACATCGGGGAGGCCACAAGTAACCTTCCCCTCAAGTGACTCACCGACGATGTAGTGTTTCAGGCGAGACCCGTTCACCTTGAACGAGCCGGTAGTCTCATTGCCGATCTCAACAGCCTCATATGGGTACACCTTTAACATCTTAAAGGGGCCCGACCATCTAGAACGAAACTTTCCCAGGAAGAGCTTCAAGCGGGAATTGAGGAGAAGAACTGAGTCACCTTCCTGAAAGTCTCTCCTGTTGATAAACCGATCATGCCACCTCTTTACCCTCTTCTTATGGAGTTTTGAACCCTTATAGGCATCAAATCAAATTTCCTCTAGTTCGTTCAGCTGCAGCAGCCTTTTTTCCCCTGCAGACTTCAAATCAAAGTTGAAGTGCATGATGGCCCAGTAAGCCTTGTGTTCCAGCTCCACAGGGAGGTGACAAGGCTTGCCATAGATGAGTCGAAAGGGGGTGGTGCCAATAGGGATCTTGAAGGCTGTGTGGTAGGCCTAAAGGGCGTCATCGAGCTTATCCGCCCAATCCTTTCGCGATCTTGCCACCGTTTTCTCTAGAATAGACTTGATTTTGAGGTTGGAGATCTCCACTTGGCCACTAGTCTGAGGGTGGTAGCCAAGCCCAGACTTGTGGTGCACTCCATACTTCTTCAAGAGAGCTTCCAGTTTCTTCTCTATGAAATGCACCCCATTGTCACTGATTAGCACCCTGGGGACTCCAAAATAAGGGAAAATGACTTTCTTGAATAGCTTGACCACTACTCTGCAGTCATTGGTAGGGCTAGCCACAGCCTCCACCCGCTTGGAGACATAATCCACTACAACGAGGATGTATTTGTTGCTCTTTGAAGGTGGGAAAAAACCCATGAAGTCTATTCCTCATACATCAAAAATCTCAACTTCGAGGATGAAGTTGAGGGGTATCTTATTCTTCCTTGATAAGTTCCCTGTCCGCTGGCAGCGATCACATGAGTAAACGTACATGTAAACATCCTTGAAGAGTGAGGGCCAAAAGAACCCAACTTGGAGTACTCTAACTGCAGTCTTGGAAGCACTAGCATGCCCCCCCGCATGGAGAGTTGTGACAATGAAAGATTATGCTCTGGACCTCCTCCTTGGGGAGGCAACGCCTGTAGATCCCATCCTTACATAGCTTGTACAGGAAGGGTTCCTCCCAAAAATAGTGTTTGATGTCATAGAATAATTTCTTCTTCTGATGAGAGGACAAGTCATATGGCATGACTCCTGAGGCCAGGTAGTTGCCAATATTGGCAAACCAAGGGGACTGTCTTGACGAGATGGCCAGGAGATGCTCGTCAGGGAAAGCATCGTCAATGGGGGTGTCGTGGCTCTCAATAATGAGCCTGGAGAGATGATCAACCATGACATTCTCAGCTCCCACCTTGTCCTTGATCTCCAGGTCAAACTCCTGGAGCAGCAGAATCCACCAGATGAGGCGAGGCTTAGCATCCTTCTTCTTGAGGAGGTGCTTGAATGCAAAATGATCGGTGTACACGATGACCTTAGAGCATAGGAGATAAGGTCTAAACTTCTCCATTGCGTACACGACCGCAAGCAGCTTCTTCTCAGTCGTGGTGTAGTTCTGCTGGGCCTCATCCAATGTTCTACTAGAGTAGTAGATCATCACTGGCTTCTTATCCTTCCTTTGCCCTAGAACTGCCCCCACTGCATGGTCGCTAGCATCGCACATGATCTCAAATGAGAGATCCCAGTTTGGTGGTTGTATGATAGGGGCAAAAATTAGTGCCTGTTTGATCCTGCAAAAAGCCTCATAGCACTCATCAGTAAAGATAAACGGGGCATCCTTGGTGAGCAGCTGAGTTAGAGGTTTAGCAATCTTGGAGAAATCCTTGATAAAGCGGCGATAAAACCCCGCATGACCAAGGAAACTCCTCACCCCTTTTACCGAAGTAGGAGGGGGCAATCGTTCAATGACCTCAACGTTTGCTCTATCCACCTCGATGCCCCTAGTAGAAATGACATGACCTAGTACTACCCCCTCCTATACCATAAAGTGACACTTCTCCTAATTTAGCACTAGGTTGACTTCTTCGCATCTATGGAGTACCTTAGTTAAGTTTTCTAAGCAAAGGGCAAAGGTACCTCCATAAACGGAGAAGTCATCCATAAACGCCTCCATGATGTTTTCAATAAGATCGAAGAATATGGCTGTCATGCAGCGTTGAAAAGTGGCAGGGGCATTGCACAATCTGAATGGCATCCTTTGATAAGCGAAGGTACTATACGGGCACGTGAAAGCCGTCTTCTCCTGGTCATCAGGATGGATAGGAATCTAAAAGAAACCTAAATAACCATCCAAATAACAGAAGAAGGAATGTCGTGCCAATGTTTCTAACATTTGGTCAATGAAGGGGATGAGGAAATGATCTTTCCGGGTGGCTTGATTTAGTTTACGGTAATCAATGCAAATTCGCCACCCGGTCACAGTCCTAGTGGAAATAAGCTCATCGTGCTCATTCTTTATGATAGTCATGCCTCCTTTTTTGGGAACTACCTGAACTGGACTCACCCACTCACTGTCTGAGATAGGGTAGATGATCTTAGCATTAAGTAGTTTACTAATCTCTTTTTTAACAACCTCTTGCATGTTAGGATTTAGACGACACTGAGGTTGTCGGGAGGTGCGATGACTGTCATCAAGAAAAATACGGTGCATGCAAAACGAAGGACTAAGTCCTTGAATATCATCGGTACTATACCTAATGGCACCCCTATGCTTACGAAGCACATCCAGTAATTGTTTCAACTGGGGGCCATCCAGTTTAGCATTAACGATAAGGGGAAATTGATGGGAGGAGTCGAGAAATTCATACCTGAGATGGGAAGGTAGAGGTTTTAGTTCTACCTTCGGTGGGCACTTCTCTTCTTTCTTAGAGGTAAGCGCCTCCACACCAAGGATCTCTCTGCGGGACTGCCTAGGCATGTAGGCAGTAGACTCATTGAGGAGTCTGGCATACTCCTCCTTCTCCCCCGGATAGGAGTCAGTTGCATAGCAACCAATCAACGCGGCCTCCAATAGGTCCTCCACCGAAAATTGGGCCTTGCCCTCCTGGTTGAGGGCTTTCTCTAATACATCAACTCTACAGTACGTGTCGCCTGAGGTAGAGAAGGCCATAGCTTGTGGCAAGCTAAACTCTACCTTTTCATCCCCTACTTGAAGGGAAAGCCTGCCATTCGTCACAACTATCATTGCTCTGATAGTGGCTAGAAAAGGTCGCCCAAGTATGATAGGAATGCGGGAGTCCTCCTCCATCTCCATAACTACGAAATCACATGGTATGAAGAACTTTCCCACTTATAGTGGGACATCCTCAAGAATACCTAAAGGGTATTTAACTGATCTATCAGCTAGAAGCAGAGAGATGGTAGTGGGTTTCAGCTCCCCCACTTGCAACTTCTGGTATATGGAATAGGGCATAAGGCTCACGCTAATTCCAAGGTCGCATAGTGCCTTGCTAATAGTCACATCCCCAACTGAACAAAGGATGGAGAAGCTTCCTGGATCTGAAAGCTTAGGAGGCAGTTTGTTCTGAATAATTGCATTGCACTCCTCAGTGAGTGCTACAGTAGTATTCTCAAGCAACTTCCCTTTATTGGATAATAAATCCTTTAGAAATTTGGAGTAAGAAGGTATGTCAATAATAGCCTCTAGGAAGGGGATATTGATGTGGAACTTTTTAAGCATCTCGAGGAATTTCCCATACTTGTGCTCCTCCTTAGATTTTACGAGCCTCTGAGGATATGGGACTGGAGGCGTATAGGGATTCACTGGAGGTAAAACTTGTTCTGCTCTAATCTCTTGGGTCCTTTCAGTATGGACCCTCTCACTAGAAGGCTCAATAGGGGCCTCCCTGGCAGCATCACCCTCATCATCAGTCTCCTTCTTTTCCTCTCTCATAGGCATTGGAGGACTCTTTCACTCCCTGCCACTTCGCAGTGTGATGGCATTCATTTGGCCTTTGGGATTGGTCTCGGATTGACCTGGCAGATGTCTCTGGGGTCTAGACAAATAGCTGACCTACTGTGTAATCTGGGTGATCTGATTCTCCAGCATCTTCTGGTGAGGGGTCATAGTTTCAAATTTAGTAGTCAATTGACTGACCGACTCACCTAATGCCTCATTAGCCTTGGCTTGGGTTGCTATGAAGCGCTCCATCGAACTCTCCAGATTGGATTTTGGTTGGGGTGGTTGTTGTTGTAGAGGTGGGACGTAGGCTGCCTTGTATTGAAAACCGAGAGGTTGTGGTTAGGAAGTAGTGCGTGACATGAGATTGTTGTTGCGGTAGGAGAAATTTGGGTGATTTCTCCAACCGGGGTTATATGTGTTTGAGAAGGAGTTATTTTGTGGGTGTTGGCCATAGTTTTGCATTGCATTGGTATGCTCAATGCCTGGGAAAGTCCATTGGCACTCAGCAGCAATATGGCCTTGAATGTCACAAATCTCACAGAGGGCCCCAACCTCAAACATCGCACCAGATGGACCTCTACTAAACTCCTTGGAGGGGGTTCCAAGCCTATCAAAATGTTGTGCCAAGGCATCAACCTTGCTAGCTAGTAGGTCCACAGCGTCGATCCCATAGATCCCACTGGCCCTCTTCGGAGCTGCCCTCTCGCTGGACCAATGGTAATTATTGGAGGCCATCTCCTCCAACAAGGCCTTCGCAGCCTCTATCGACTTCCCCATAAGTACGCCGCCAGCTATGGCATCAACTACCATCTTCTGTGACTGGTCTAATCCATTATAGAAGGTTTGGATTAGAAGCCAGTCGGGTAATCCGTAGTGAGGGTATTGGCGTTGAAGATCCTTGAATCTTTCCCATGCCTCATAAAGGGACTCATCGCCTCGTTGAGAGAAGGAGGTGATTTCCGCTCTCAACTTAGCGGCCTTGCCTGGGAGAAAATACTTGCTCAGGAATGCAGTGGATAAGGCCTCCCAGGTAGCGAAGGATTTGGGCTCTTTATTGAGGAGCCAATCACTGGCTCTGTCCATCAGCAAAAAAGGAAAGATCCGAAGTCCGATGGCATCGGCGAAGACCCCGTTGAGCTTAGTTGTGTCACACTTTCCTGGGAAGTTGCGAAGGTGAATGTGGGGGTTCTCCGTGGGTCGCCCACTAAACTGATCCTTCTCCATGAAGGATACATAAGCAGGCCGCAGCTCGAAGTTGTTCGCTTCGACGGCCGAATTGACAATGCATGAAGTGAGGCCGGTGGCCTGCGGTAGGACATAGTCCTACAGCACTCTAGGATTTCTCTCGACCATGATGACTTGTTGCTATTGTCATTTCCTCGCACTGCTTTGCCTTCGAGCAGCGGCTTCAATCTCTAGGTCAAAAGGAACAAGTGGTTGATCCTTCTGACTTCGCCTGCGCGTACAAAGCCAATAACTATACCAAGCGTAAGCAAGCCCAAGCAAAGCTAAAAGAACAAGGGGGAAGAAAGAAGACGAAAAAGAAAAAGAAAAAGCCTAATCTAAAGCGTTTTGAATTGCTTTCGATGTTGAAACAACCAAGTTCCCCGGCAACGGCATCAAAAACTTGTTGAGTTAAAAATACCGCAAGTGCACGGTGCCAGTTGTAGCTAGCAACGGCAAGTACGGGTCGTGTCCACAAGGAACTCAGTTTTAACCACTGAACCAACCTTTAACACTCTATTTAGGTTAGAATCTATTAGGAATGGTTTTTACTCAATAACAGTTGTATCCTACTGAAAGTTACTACTATTGCCTAAATCAATATTAACGAAAGTCCTGAATTGGGGTTCACCACACTATCATGTTCCTTGGACTATAAACTAGATCATGCGAATCTGCCCATACAGGCAACTGAAATGAAATGGTTACAAGTTAAGTGCATCTACGCCTTCTCTCAAAGGTCATTAGACTGATCAACTTATCCTAGTTATCTATTGTCATGAAACTAGATTCACAAAACCATGAGATTGAGTAACCCTTAATTCCCAATTAAAACCCTAATTATTTTCATGTTAAGAAACCCAATTACTCACTAAGTAGCTCTAGGTAGAGGATTTAACTCTCGTTAATCTCCTAAACCCCAATTACAAACATGAATCAGCCCTCTCAGGCAGTTCATCGAACACCTGGCATGCTAAGTGAGAGTTCAATTACAACATAAGCATTCATTCACACGGATCTAGAATACGAATCCAAATCGCACAATAAGGCCTACACCCAATCCAAGATAATAAATTTAGCCCCTAATCATCATTAAAATCACAACCACAATCACGAATATAAACATGATTAAAAATGCTAACTTTGAATTAAAACGCAAAAGGAAGAGGGTAAAGGAACGTACTTGCTATTAACTGAAATGATAATCTACCAGATTTAGCAATCAATTTCAATCCAAAGCTCTCAAATCAAGAACAACCAAAAATAAAAACTAAAAACCTAGAGTCACCGTTTTCGAGAGAGAGTGAACGAGAGAAAGAAGAACTCCCAAAATTACAATGCCAAATTACAATTAAACGGGAGGAATTAAAGTGGCACGGTCATGCCATCGTGCCACATAGCTGTCTTGGGTTTTCTTACTTCCTTGGGTGGCACGGTCACCCTGCCTGGCATGGTGCCCCCATGTCACTTCCTCTTGGCTCAAAATCTACCCTTTTGGCTCCTATTTGGCGCGATATTAGTTGGTTTTCCTTGTTTCTTTTAATCGAACTCCTGAAAACACAAAAACACAACATTTAGGCAGATTTGGGGTAAAGAATGACTAATCAACCTCTATACTCTTGAAATTTTATCGAAAATCGCCGAAATGAGAGGTAAAAATCATGTCTAAAAGGGGTAAAATAGAGGTTTATCACCTTTGAGAGATAGCATCTACTTTAACATTTAGCAAAGTAATAGCATCAAGCTCTGACTTACCTCCAAACCTCTTGGGTTGGGCTCTTCCGTTGGACCATTGGTAGTTATTGAGCGTTGTCTCCTCAATTAGTTTGTAGACCTCATCTTCCGTCTTGTTCATCAACGTGTCACCCGCTGCCGTATCTATAGTAGACCTCATCGAGTGAGTAACCCCATTGTAGAAGATTTGCACAATCATCCATCACTGGAGTCCATGATGTGGGCATAGCTGTAGCAAGACCACTCTTAAGATTCATGAAGTGACTCATCGTCCCTTTGAGAAAACATGGTGGTTTGATTTCTTAGACTTTGTCACCTTACTAGGTGCAAAGAACTTTAGAAGGAAAGCCTTGGTGAGCTCATTCCATGTAGTGATCGACCCCGGAGGCAATGAATAAAGCCACGTCCGCACCTTGTCCCTTAATGAGAAGGTAGATAACCGAAGTCGAATGGCATCGCTTAAAACTCTATTGAGCTACAAAGTGTCACACACCTCTAAAAAGACTGAGAGGTGTAGATTTGGATTCTCCACTGGGGTGCCTCCAAAATGAGATTGTTGCACCATAGATATAAGAGCCAGTTTCAGATCAAAATTATTGGCTTCTACTGTTGTCTTAGCAATACTAGATGTGATGCCATGGACACAAGGGGTAATGAAGTCTCAAAGCGTCCTTCATTGATCTGCTCCACCTCCTACCATACTTGGGGATGTTTGTTGGCCTTTGAGTCTTTGCTCCTCTAATTGAACCTTTTTCCACCTCGAACGAAGGCAAATCAAATTGGAAGTGAAAGGAACTTCGCATAAAAGGGCAAAAGTCCTATAAAAACACCACAAACACTACCAAGGCAAATCAAATAAGAAAAGAAAGAAAAGAAATAAATAGTTAATTTTCGATGAACTAACTCAATATTTGGTGAATTTTGGTCCCCAGCAATGGCGCAAAAAACTAGATAGGCCCGCAAGCCCACGGGAGTTGCAGTTTAGATAAAATATTGTTCCGACCGGGACCAATGCAATCTATCGAGTTTATCCTTTGGAAAAATGCTAAGCCAGTATAAATCGATTTTGGGGAATTTTCTAAATAAATAAGTCTATCACTAACTTTATAATTTTATCAATTAAAAATGCCTTGGGATTTGTTTCACCAATTATGAACTGAATTTGATAAATAATGTCTATAATTACTCTAATTTTGATGAAGCAAAGAATGACAAACATATAATATCTAATCCTTTTTTTCAAAATAAATTGAACTATCTAGACTACGTATACTACCATTCTTTCAAAGTGGTTCTTGATTTAGTCTGAAATTTAGGCTACGGTGTCAAATTTCCGCTTAACAAGTGACTTTCTCTCAAAAGTAACTATGTTAAGTCTATACTTGCTGATCCAATAGTGGATTTCTCCTTTCAGTACTTCATCCAACTATTTGATATTACAAGTTAATTTGGCCAAATCGACTCATAGCATTCATACACAAGATAGATTGAAATATTCCAAAGAAGAATAAGCATATTATTGTTAAAGATTAAGGATCCATGTTCATTACTTGGCTATCAAATCCAAATATTGGAGAAACTACTCACTTATGATGATTAAAAACAAACACAATTGCTCAACAAAGAAAAGCAACCAAATAAAACTAATCTACTGAGTTTAAAGAACAAGGGAAGAGTAAACTTAGCAACAATGGAGTTTCATGGCAATTTCTTCAATCTTCAAGGCTCCAAATGCAAGCAATCCTTCTTCTAGTCTTCTTTTTACTCCAGAAGATGATAAAAATTACAAAACTATTAAGAGAATTCTAAAGAGATAGGTTGGGTTTTTTCTTCAAGCAACCGATCATCTCTTCAAATGGCAGCCACTGTTGATTCTCAGTCGCACAAGCTAAGAAAAATGAAGAGTTGCTGCAGTTTCAGACCTGCCACGGATTGTGGCCACCACCACGAACAGTCGATAGAGGCCTCTGACTTGGAGTTCTCTTATTCATCTCTTTCTTCTATGGGCATGGTGGCTAAGGATGGCTTTTAAGGATTAATGCTTGATCAAAAAGGTCTTAAAACCTACAAAAGTCGTCAAAGCACTATACTCAAGCATAAAATGGGATTTTTGGGTATAAACTAAGTATCAAAACTCATGAATCCCCTAATAACGCATCAAAATGATCCTAAAATGATATGCTCTATGAGTACTTATCACGTGCATTCAGACGTTTTCCTCTATGCTTGTTTATCATACATCCCCTGTTTTACTTATTCGTTTTCTTCTTTATATGGATGTTACTCTTTAACTAGTGACTATGCTTCTCTTTTATGTTTTGATGAAGGATCATGGATACCTTCACTATTTCTTTAGGAGTTTAGGTTATGCAAACTTCTAATGGTATTTTCGTCTCTTAGCATAAATATGTTTAGAACTTGTTCACCAAATTCCACATCCACAAATGTAAACATGTTTGCATACCTTTTCATTCTAGGACTACATTTCGTAGACTAATAGGGAATTATTGTATGATGTTATTAAATGCCCTCAATATAGTAGAGCAATGTAGTACTTGACAATGACTAGGCCAGACAATTTCTACACTGTTAATCTTGTCTCGTGGTTTTTACATTCTCTTGGTACTACTAATCTCTTGGCTATGTGGCTTATTTTTCACTATTTAAAGGGACCATCACAACATGGGCTTGTTTTGAGGCAAGTGAAAGACTTGTCCTTGGTGATTGCTTATTCTAATGCAGACTAGACTGGGTGCCTAGATATCTTGATCCACCAATAGGTGTGCAGCCTTTTGGGTATGAACCTAATTTTATGACACTCATAAGAAACACCCCATATTATCCACCTCTCTTCTGAAGCTGAATATAGAGTTGTTGCTTATATCGCTCATGATTTATGGCTCCACTACTTTCATGTTGAGTTGGATATTATTATTCATGCTCCTATCTAAATGAAATATGAAAATATTTTTGCCACCCACATTGCAACCAATCCTACTTTCCTTGTGAGTAATAAACGTATCAAGGTTGAATATAACTTGGTTAGAGAATGTGTTTGACATAGTGATTTTGTGGTGCAACATGTTCATACTCAGTATAAGTTAGCTGATTTTTACAAAATTATTTCTTGTAATTCAATTTCTCTTTCTTAAATCCAATACGTTAGTGTATCTACCTTACATATTGAGAGGGCATATTAGAGGATATCAAATAATATAAACATATTTTTTGCAATGTTGTACTCTTTCATATGTTAAATATATATGGTTCCCAATTAGTTGAGCCTTCCTAAACTATGTTATAAAAATATCAAAGTTTTGTACTATCTTGCTTTACCAATTCCTTTATGCAAAACAGTTAAATTGAAAATAATCTTGTGGTTCAGGGCTGGGAAAAAGGAGCTTTACCTACAACCCTTCTTCCCAAGTAACTTTTTCTCTCTAATCTCCTTTGATTATGTATTTGCATAATATTCACTCAAGTCTTCAACTAATTGATACTAGAACTATTTATCTTGTTATACAAGGGTTGAGTTAACACAATATATCAATGTTTAAAATTGTAAGCACTTCACTAACAATGTTTCTTTTCATTGTTCATATTTATTAAATTAGTTAAATATATTTTCTATCTATTGATTTTTTAGGTTTATGCATGTGTCATTTTTCATATATAAGTAAATGTGTGTTAATGATATTTTGAAGTAATAGATTAGGAGAAGTTGAAAGGTTTTATGGTGTGTAGAGAAAACACAAAAAGACTTTGCGCATGCTGAAGGGCGAAATGAACTAAGTCTCGTTAATGTCCCGGCCAATAGGGTTAAGATGCTTGGCAAAAGAATATAGAATCACTCAATTTAGATAGATACACAGATAGACAAACAGACATATAGATAGATAGATAGATAGATAGATAGATAGATAGGTACATACATTCATACATAGAGAGATGGATAGATATGTATAGATAGATACATAGATAGATACATAGATAGATAGATAGATAGATAGTAGATGCATAAAATACCCTCTGGAAAAAGAAAAAACCAAAAAAAAAAGAAAAAGAAAAGAGGAAGTTAATTATGGTGGAGGGGTGAATTCTTTCTTGAATGAAAACTAATGAAGCACCTAAATTTAACTATAATCAATGGCACCTCTAATCATTCAAAAAAGAAAATGAAGCTCTTGAATTTAGTTCTGGCAATATTTAGGTGACCTAAAAATATCTTATATATTGAACTAAATATTGCAAACTAAATAGTACTATATATGTTCATTACTTAACTATCTCTTTTATATATCAAGATTCAATACCAACAGTTCCAAAGATATAAAGAAAAAGAAGCTAAAACAGTTAAAGAAGTGTGCTAAAATCAAGTCTAGGACTATTCAGAAAACAATATACAAAAAAGTGACATTTTTCTTTTAGCAGTTGCTTTTCTATGATGAAATGATTTTGTGATAGAAAAGGAAATAAAATGCTAGAATTATAGAGATATGTAATGACCTTCCACATTAAAATATTTGCTTCATTAAATATTATAATTTAATCTTGATTTCCTATGGCATTCTCCTCAGAATCACATCCATCACGTTTATATCTTGTACATTTAGATAAACTTTTCTGGCCTTCAATCACCTTGTGTCGTTACTGAGTATAACTGTCTTAATTCCTCTGTCGCGCAATTTGATTTGTTTTTCTATGCTTTGGATTGATTGTTTCACATGATATGCATGTTCAGACCTCGTAATTTCATCATTGATGTTTTGATTCTAAGTGTAAATTCCGTTAAGAATTAGGAGTTGATATGGGAATGTCGAAAGTAGAAATAAACAACTGTATGTGAGTGTTACAATGGAAGAAATGCTGAATTATTAGTTATGTAGAGTTAATTTCATGTTTAGCTTAAGCCATTTTGAGGCATTTCTAGTGTTATAGGATGTAGGTTGGTCCTTAATTATTTATTTAGGCCAATTTTGGGAATTCATTTTTTTTTTTTTTTGGGCCAGGAAAAGTGAAACGACTCATTAATTAATTAGTCAATGGTGCCTTTGAATTGCAATCTACACAAACAAATACAAACTTGAATATCGTAATACAATATTCATCCCTATAAAACTAGTCCGATACACACTGATTGCTCATTTTTTACACAATTCTTGCTTCACAATATAGTCTAAAGAAGAGATCCACAAATCTATTCTCCCAAAAACAGAAATGCTAATTTTCCTTGGGTGAGATAGTCATCAGGCATCAAAGAATGTATTTGAAGTGTTGTACTCGATTGAAATTTTGTTCAGTAATAGAGTTCTACTTTATTTTTTAAAAGTTAATGAAAACTACACAAAGACAAATTAAAACAACTAGAAAATTAAAACACTTACAATTAAAAAGAAAATTTAACTCTCACAATTGAAGAAAATTACTACTAAAATGATAAAAACACTACTAAAGAAGATAGAGAACACTAGATAATGTTTGGGTTAGCAAAAAAACTGACCATCTTGGCCCTCACAATGCTAGATCAAGAGAAATTAACGAAGAAATTACTGGATCTATGGGGAAAGTGGGAGTGTGGTGGTAGTTTTCTTTCTTTTATCCCCTCTATTTTGATATGGTATGTCATTAATTTAGGAACAATTATGATCCACTTACGAGATCAGTAAAGGAGAGAAGCAAGAGAGTTAATGAGGGTAAATGGTGAGAATAATCGTTGGAGAGGATAACTACACTTCCCACGCTTCAATGTTTTATAGCGAGAGCAAAATAAAATTTCATGCTGTGGTGTTGTCTGAAACTAATATAGTAGTATTTTACTAAATATTTGAAAATCTAACTGATTTTTATCATGGCCCTATTCTATTTCGCGTTTTTTAGGATTTAACTAAGAGTTTACATTTCCTTACAGCTCTTCACATCTTTTGACATCTTCTTACATCTCCGTACATCTTCTTACATTTCCTTACATCTTCATACATATTCTTATGTCTCATAGATTTTCTATAACATTCATTTATTTTAGTTACAGAAAAATGTATATTTTTTTAATGATACTACCAATATACAAAATTTATAAATATCTTATGAACACTACATTTACATAAACATAAAAACATAATATGACGACGTAAATTATATTTGAGTTTTGACATGAAATATATATTATTATAGATCATACATTTATTCATATTTAAAATTATTTACTTAAAATAGGAATTTATTTGAAGAGTTGTATTCGTCAAAAAAATTTTTTTTTTTTTTTGTTATACTTTGTTTATTCGATCAAATTAATGTTCATATAAAAAAATCTTGGATGAAATTTTATTCACCAAATTTATGGGGATTAATATATTTTATTGTTGTGTAATTAACTTAATTAATTGTTTATTTTTAATAAGTATATTATTTTAATATTATTATTTTTCATCCAAAACGTTCATTGTAAAATCAATTATACTATACAACTCTTCAACAATTCATTAACTCCTTACATCCATCCTTACGGCTCCTTACATCTCCTTACATCTCCTTACAGCTCCTTATATCTCCTTACATTTATCTATCTATCTAAAACGCGAAATAGAACATGCCCCATGTATGTGTAGGTTACTCGCCCACACTTGCAAAATAGAGTGCAAGAAAAATGAGAATAAAGAAGAGTAGGGATGAGTTAGAGTTGTTGACTTTCCCTTTATCCCTTAATATGATATGTTTGTTTTGATGAAAGACAAAAAGGACGCTTAGAAATTAATATTATTTTAAATTTAATTTTATTAATATCTCAAGGTGATATCTCAAGGTGATATTATTATTATTTTATTGGTTAAATCTATTTTGTTGCCAAAAATATAAGATTGAGATGAAGTCAAATGAGTAAGTTTTGTGCAAATAATTGTGGAATATTTCAAGGAGTATATAAGGCAACTTATCATCTGCTAGAAGCTTGCCAAGTTATGGAATTAGCCGTTGAAGAAAATCCAGAGACGTTGAGCATGATCTGCAAACTTAGCAAATTTCAAGGGCTTGAATAAGCTGGTTCAAGGGCTTGAATTGTGACTTTCCATAACAAGTGTAACGGCTAACTCAAGACTTTCGCTATAAAAAGGGGCTGAATTTGCAGTAGAAAAGATATCAAGCAAGACAAGCATTTATTGGCATACTCAAACACACTCTCTTATTGTATTGATTGAGCTTTAATTTGCTATTGTTCTTTGAGTTATTCAAGTAGCGTTTAGGTGGGATTATAAAGTTGAATGGTCAACTCTACCAAGCCTTATTGAGGGTGTCAACTTGGGTCTTAGAATTTAGAGTAGGTGTATTCTAGAGTTGTAATCATCCCTCCTAATAAAGATTCGGGTTAATCCTAGAGTTAGGGAACTCTAGGCGGGGATTAAGTCTGTTGAGGCCCAACCTCGTTAAAAAATTCGCTTGTTTTGTCCACGTTTCTTTTCCACACTTTATTTCGATTAAATTGCGATTTTGATCATCACCCTATTCACCCCCCTCTAGGGTGATTTAGTAGCTTTTGCACTTTCAAGAGTTCCCCTCCAATCACCCCCTAGTACTCTGAATGTAGATCCTCCAAGCGACAGTAAGGAGTAAGATTGTGATTGGGTCTCATTGACTCCTCTCACTCTCTTCTCAACGTAGGCCGTCCTCTGATCAAAGTGATCAAATTAAAATGTTAGGGATCAAAATAATTATGTAATTTAAAATAGAAGGGATTTTAGAGTGTTTTCACTTTCATATCAAGATAGGATGACAAATTGGTTTTACAAATTTTATCTTGAATAAAAAACTTTGTATAGGCTCTCCTTTCTCTCCCTTTTTCTCTCCTATAGTTAAAAAAATCCTAACTACCTCCATCTACTCTAATAAGGAGTTGACATAGAATTCGTGGTGTTTCTATGTCTTTTCAATTAATTTTCTCTTCAATGTGTGAGAGTTACGATTGTTTATTTTGATATAAATTTTTATCTCCTCACCTTAGTGTGGATCTTTGCTCTCGCCTTAACACGAGTTTGTCTTCTCGCTATATTATGAATTTTTGGAGATCTGGAGGTTTCAAGTCATGGAAGTATGCTGGATGTTATCGTTATAACGATTGCTTTTTTTAATTGAAGGATGAATCAAAAGCATAATTTCATATTGTTCTATTATGATTAGACGTGGCAAATGGTTCATTTAGTTGGGTATGGGTCGTGTTTAAGTTTACGCAGGTCATGTTTCAGGTTAGGTGACATTTCGGATCGATTTTGGATTAATCGATTTTTCGTTCAATATGCCTATCATGCAAAAGTAAGTAACTTTGTAGAAAATTTCAGACAAGTATGGATGGATTCTGGTCAATTCGGATTTTGGTCCACTTTTAGGTAAGCATATTTGGATGTCGGGTTAGGTATGGGCCCAGATCGTGTGATTAAGGTTTCGGATCTCAGGTTAGCTTTATCAGGTCTAATTATGATGATCTTCCTTTAAAACATAGTCCATCACATTAAAAAATATATGTGGCATTGAAGATTTATACTGTAGTTCGCACCATTTGGAAAAGACGCAAAGACATTAAAAAACGTGGCCAGTGGCCTGAAGGATGCTACAATTTTAGAGCTGAACAACAATATATTTACTATTACCTTTCACATAAGAGAATTTATTTTGATATTTTAGATTTATTCTTGTCTAATAATTTTCGTTGTAGATGTTGAATGACTTTTCATTAATAAATCTTCCTTTTTCTGTCAAGATTAAAACTTTATGTAAGCTATTATTGACCCAAAATAAAAGAAGAAGAGAAAAAATTTAAGGTGGCGACCTAGGGTATTTTTGGTTCAGTTGTTATATTAAACAGCAGTGCATGCATTGTGTGCATGTTTAGACAACTATTGTGATGTGCTTCAATAAAAATTAGTTGCATGCTTCGTACAAAAGTTCATGCACTATATTTGTGCGGAAGGTTCATGCAACATTCTTTCTTTGCATGTTCTGACTCCAATAGTAGTAAGATTTTTTTACTTTTTTATTCCTTTGTCTACTTCTTACTTTTGCTTTTTTTTTTTTTTTGGGTGAGATAATTAATTTTACATTCCATCTCTCTTTGTTATTTTCCTTTCTTTTCATATTAACTTAATTATTTCTTTTTAATGATGACCAAACATTTATAAGCCAAACATTTTTGTTACTCATAAATGATGTACAAAAAAATTATATTTCACCAGAAAATATCATAACCAAATGATGTCAAGTATACAATATACGCTTACTAATATAAACAGTAATACTCACTAATATATAGTACTGCTCGATAATGCATAAAATAACATATTACTATTATTATTATTATTATTACAAACTTCCTTGGTAAGTTTTTAAGATCTAGTGAGCATCATCAAGTTGTGTAGTGACGATCACTGTTCGGGCTCCATATATATGGATACATCGTTCTACATAGATGTAGCTCCTAATGATAATCCATTAAATTAGGTTGCTTATTAATATTTTTTTAGTTTCGTAGGTGCTTAAAAGAATTGCTCAAATGGCAAATAATTGGTGTAAAACATTCTAAAATTAAAGTTGACACATTAGCTCGAGTTAACCCTATAGGACAACCCAAGATAACCATGAACCATGATCGGGTTAATAGCCACAAAAACTACAAAAGAAATGAGGAAGAAAAGAGGAATAGAAAATTTGCAAGGGCTGCCCATACCACTATGCATGCTCGTGCCCCCACCCCCATTCCATATGTGCTATTGTTCTTAGATTCTAGAGAGTTGGCATGGGCTTCCATGTTACATGGCACGCCCATGCCAATTTCGCTAACTCAGGCCCTATGTATATACCCTCTTTTTCATTTGTGTAAAGAAGGTAGATTTCAAGTAGGATTTAGATTCTTATGTTAGCTTACAAGGAGATTAATGTAGCTACATTAAAATTGTTTATGCGTTCATTTTAAAGATTTGGTGCTTTCTCTTTGTCCCTCTTCTTTACACTCTACTTGTAGCAATTTCCTATTTGCCATATTTTTGCTCTTAGTCTAGTAATTTGAGTTGTCAGCATTAGGGTTGATGTACACTTTTAATTTGATGATTTGACTCTCTAATCTTATTCTTTCTCTATTTTCTAGTTTTATGGTTTATCTCTCCATTTCTTCTTGAAATGTTGCAAAGTTATAGCTTTCTCTCTCTTTTCAAGTTAGGGCTTCAAAACCAATTTTCGCAAGTTTGTACTTTTCGTTAATTATGAGGTAGAGTACAGTTAGTTAGAGTAGATTAGTTCTCAATAAGTGGAATGAAGCCACAAATTTCATCCCCTTGCTTCTTGAATGGAGGTCGAAACTCCATTGTCGGAATTTTTTCAAGCTTTTGAAGTACTCTCCTTTCTCTTTCTTTTCTTAGCTAGCTAATTTAATACTTTTCTACTCAAATTAGATGCATTGTTAATTTAGTATTAGTGACAATGATGTTTCTGTGTTGATTGTGTTAATTGTGCTTTGTTTTAGATAAATTTAATTAACTATATTTAGGTTAGGATTAGTGATTAATTAGTTTAATCAATCAAATTTGTTCACATTTATTGCTTTCCTTGGCATAGATTTGAACTAAAATAATCAATGACTTGATTTGAACGTTGTCCCAGATGATGACAAATTTTCTCTTGTGGTAATCACAAAAACTATTCAACAAAATTAGCATTGTTGCCGGGGATGGTGGCACGAAATTAGGTTACTTATTGCTTGTATAGCTATTTACTTAGTTTTATGTATTTACTTCTTAAGATTAGTCTTTGTGTTGTAAAATCCAAAACCCCTAAAAATTGAATAAATCGAACTATTAAAGAAGATGGCAGATTTTCATTTTCCCCAATATGAGCAAGAATGAGTATCTTCTTTATTATACTGAATGTAGTTTCTCTTATGGGAAATGGAAAAATCTTCGGTGTTGTTGATGAGGGTGCAAATCATGAAACTAGCTTGTAACCTTTTAAGTATGAGGGTTTTCATTAAAAAATTGCGGATGAATCTAGAGATATCCTTGAATGGGTTGCTCGCGATACTTATAAGTTTGAGGGGGTGGTTGTGCCTCCACGACATCTTTCCTTGATCTATGTGCTCCTCATACTAGATCATATTATGAGGACCAGTTTGTGAAATCCTGTGCCCCTATCCCTTGAACGCCCCCTTGTGTGTGATTATTGTCAAATATTTCACCATGATACAAACCCTTGTCCTCATGTTATATAACACACGAGCCCCTTCCTTGGTTGCGGACAGTTTTAAGGATCGACGACTAACCCCATAAATTACCATGATCCCTTTTTGTGTGCTTCGTCCTTGCTCACACGCTGCTTAGAAAACTTTTCAGGATGTCACACATCCTAAGATTTCTTTACAGTAAGCAGTTATTACCAGTAGATTTCTTAAGAGTGGGTTTCTTGAAAAGCGAAGTGCCCCTTTGGTAATGTAAGTAGCATTTTAAATCCTTTAAACCTCACTTATAATCATAATAAGGGTTTTACAATTAGTATAACAAGCAAATCAGACATGGTGAACATTAGTTATGTAATTGATCAATAATGTTACTTATAATTAAAAATGATTCTTATATATATATATATATATATATATATATATATATATATATATATATATTATATATATATATATATATATATATATATATATATATATATATAGCAAGTTGACACCACATTCTGGTGAGCAGGGATGCGGTTATAATGAGCAGGATCACTAACACAAAAAAAAACATTTCATATGCTTCAGTGATCTTAAATATGTTTCTAGTGAGTTGGAATGCATTTTTAATGAGTAATATAACTAGTACTTTAGTGAGTATTTTTAATGAGCAGACATACCCAAACCAATGTATGACAAGTCAAATAGATATAACTCATATACACCTTGTGATAACATATAATTTTTGTTTTTGGTATGAATTATTGTAACATAGTTTTCCTTTTTGCTATCATTAATATGATTACGTTTTTCTGAGGGGAAACATGTATCAATTTATTTGTTACGTAACCTAATATGTTCATAAAATTGAAACATTAAGATGAAAAACAAAAGCAAAATTTTGCATTGTATTGAGTTCGAAAATTGTTGTCTAGGAACAAAAAATCAGTTATATTTATGGCTATGTCGAAGGAGTAGGATGTGTTCTTACTTCTTACGTTATGTCCCCTTATAGGATGCCGTCTAGTTTAGGTGTCAATTATTCATAAGTTCAATTCCTCTGGTGGATAATATTGTTAAAATATTTGATATAACTGCTTTTGATGTATGTTTGAGCGCCAGAACAATCGGTGAGAAAGCTTCTCATACAACACGTCACAAACCAAATTCAGCGGAGATTTCAAACAACAACTAATTAAAATAATACGTGTTAGGCTTATATCAAAGTAGATCACTAATATTGAGATAGATGACGAAGAAACTTGGCTTTTTCCGTGAAGAAGAGGTTTCTTAACAGAACGGAGAATAGAATCGAAATTTATTTTTAAGATATGTTATTTATGTAGGAACCTGCTTCATATGAATCTATGGATGCTCGGTATATATATATATATATATATATATATATAAAATCCTATCTCAAATGTTCAAGATTTCAGAAGATGATATGGAGATAACAGTACTCCACCAACACCCATCAAAGTTGATCCATCCAAAAACACCCATCAAAGTTGATTCATCCTTTTCATAAGTGGGATCCCATGGCCCATTGTTAGAAAATGTGTTGAATCTTTCACTATTATCTCATGCTATTCTTTGCCACAGTAGGTATGGATTGCTATAGTTGAAAATGAATTACAATGGTGCTGTATCTCAATTCAATGGCTGAGCCATGGATGACTGAGTTAACTTTACCAAAAAGTTGGATTACATACTTTACTATCAAGTAGTATGTTAGGATATCAATAGAAGTAGGTTCAAGTATTTTGATAGTTATCCCCTTAAGCAAGTCTCGGATTCGAGTATTGTAAATGGAGAAAATTTGTGATGACAGATTCTACTTATCATACCGACAGTAGCGCGATTCTCGTTAAACAGAGGCCAAAAGACCAAAAAGGGTCATCTGTCAGATTATGTTGCCAAGTGATTGAGCCTGTTATCAATAACTGTATCGTAAGATACGGTTCCCAAGTAATTATGGAAAAAAAAAATCTCAATTCAATCGTCAAGTACAACAACAACAACAACAACTCTCAGTGTGGGTCCCGCTTTCGCGGGGTCTGGGGAGATTCAGCTATAGGCAACCTTACCCCTACTGGTATTCCTACCCATAGAGAAGTTGATTCCTTAAGACCCACAAAACAGTTTTCAAAAAGGTTTAAAGAGAAAACGATTGCAAACCAAAAACCAAGGAGGAGAAAAGGGGGGGAGAGCAAAATAAACAAGGAGCAGAGACATACCTCAACCGACCAGGGGCGCTAGATGCCGTCACATCCCAAAAAAAGCACGACCTGCAGACAAGCACACCAAAACCCTACCCGCCCCACCCCACCCAAGCTACTAGCACCTGCGCAGCCGGTCCCCTACAATCCGAGACCTTAATCCTATCCCGCCATGACCTCCTATCCTGAGCCATGTTCTCCGTCAGACCGACAACTCTCATGTCCTATCTAACTACTTCCTCTAGGCTCTTCTTCGGTCTACCCCTCCCTCTCTTTCCACCGGGGGGGGACGATCATCTCGCACCTCTGCACTGGGGCGGCCACACTTTTCCTCTTTACGTGGCCGAACCATCTGAGTCTCGATTCCCTCATCTTCTCCTCTATAGGGGCCACTTTGGCTAAGCCTCTGATTACTCCATTCCTAATTCTGTCCAATCTCGTAAAACCACACATCCACCTGATCATTCTCATCTCAGCTACCATCAACCTTCGGGCCTGCGTCTTTTTTAGAGGCCAACACTCCGATCCATAGGGAACAGCCGATCTAACTACCATCCGATAGACTTTGTCTTTCAATCCTGGGGGCACTCTCTTGTCACACAATATCCCTGACGCTGACCTCCACTTTTGCCATCCCACTTTTATCCGCTGGCTAATATCATTATAGATTGTAATGTTTGAACAATGTAAAATCTCAACTGTTACATAAATAGACTATAAAATTATAGTACCTACGAAAACCTCAATCTTATACCTTAGTGGCTTTTTAATTTTTCCCTGGAAAAATTGGCTCCATATTCCAACTCGACTTTAATTTAACATGCGCATCCACAACAACAACAATCAACAATCAACTCCTCGAAAAGCGAAGCACATAATGCAACGGAATCTTAATTGCTATGCGTTTGTGAGTGGGGCTGTGGAACAACCAAAAAGCAAATCAAATACCAAAAGCAAGCGATTTACGTTTTGAGGCCACAATAAAGTATTGTGAAAAAATGTGACAATAAAAGCAATCCCATCAATGGCTCGGCCAGCTAAATCAAATATAAATAACCACCATTGCCTTCACAATTTGATCACTCACATTCTAGCGAAATAAATTCAATCCACTCTCTTTGGGGGGGGGGGGGGGGAAGAAGAAGAAACAAAGAGGAGGTGGTAAATAAAGGCAACTATAATGGGGTCTCATCGTTGTATTTTCAGTCAAGCAAAACCATTCCTTGCAGTTGTCTTTCTGCAATTTGGTTTAGCGGGAATGGATATTCTTTCTAAAGTTGCACTTAACCATGGAATGAGCAATTATGTACTCGTCGTCTACCGTCATGCAGTTGCAACTATCGTGGTTGCTCCTTTTGCAATCGTTTTGGACAAGTCTTTCTCTCTCCTTGCTAGCTCTTCTTATCCATTTCCATTTTTCTTCTCGTTAGCTTGTTTGTGTATATATGGCTCGGTTTCTAACATTTGGCTATGTATCCACGTAAAGCTAAACAATGTTTTATGCTTCTAATTTATATGGTTGGATTTTCTTGCAGGAAGGTAAGGCCGAAAATGACCCTGCCAATTTTCATCAAGATCTTGCTACTTGGTTTACTAGAGTAAGAATCACTTCTTTTAAGTTTTTTGGAAAGAAAAAAGGTTTCTGGGAAAATAATTTATCAATTAGGAGAAAAAAAAAAGATTGGTGTGGGAAGAGAGAATCTTCTTTTGCAAAATCGACTGATCACCCTATATAGACAGAAATAAATTCCTTTTTAAAGGACAAGACTTTGGTTTTCTTCACTTCACACATAGTTGAGTTTCCATTGATTTAAGTAACTAGTTAAGTATCCTTTTGTTTTATTATCTCAGAAAATCATTTTCCAGTGTTTCCGCAAACAACAACTAATTAACTATACAACTAATTTAATTTCCACATGAAATCTTTTCCTTCTTGTCAAACATAACAAATCTAACCTTCTAATTCCATGTACTTAGGCCTGTTATTGATCAGAACTTGTATTTCCTGGGAATGAAACACACCTCTGCAACGTTTGCTGCCACAATGGTGAATATAGTACCGGCTATAACATTTGTAATGGCTTGGATATTTAGGTATGAAAGTTTTTCGTAGATCTCAGCTTTCTCAAATCCTATTTTATTGTTCGATAAATTTATCATATTCAAAATGTTAAACTAAAAACATTTGTATGGTTATTTGTAAACAGGCTTGAAAAGGTGAAATTTAGGAGCATCCGTAGCCAAGCAAAGATCATAGGTACAGTAGCAACATTGGGAGGAGCTGTGATGATGACTCTGGTCAAAGGCCCTGCCCTCAATATTTGGTCCAAAAGTAACCCATCAAGTGGGATAAAGCAACTTGAAATTAGTGTTCATGATGCAATCAGAGGCTCAATTATGATCACCATTGGCTGTTTTAGCTGGGCCGCCTTTGTCATTCTTCAGGTAATTTCATATATATATATATATATATATATATTTATATTTATATATATATATATATATATAGAGAGAGACACACACACATATATATATATATATATATATATATATATATATATATATATATATCAAGATGCCTCTTAGTAGTTTTATTTTAATTTTTATAGTCTTTATTTATGTTAGTTATGTGGATAGTCTCATAGAAATGTTTTCAATCATTTAAAATTTTTTTAAATTTGTTTTAATAGCTATCTTAAGAGCAATAACTTTGTTAAAAGTAGAGTAAATTTGTCAATATCTTAACTGAACTGATTTCTATTTGACCTTTTTTTTATTTAATATAGGCGATCACTCTGAAGACGTACCCTGCTGAGCTGTCTTTGACAGCTTTGATATGCCTACTGGGCACACTTGAAGGTACTGCAGTTGCCCTCGTCATGGAGAAGGGACGGATGTCTCCTTGGATTATAGGATGGGATGGCAATTTGCTTGCTGCTGTATACAGTGTATGCCCTTTTTTACACTTCCAATTTCTCCAAGTATACCACATTATTCCATGACGTCTGGTTAGCATACGAAACAAACCAACGCTTTTTGCAAACCTCAACCAACTGCTCCATGCCCAAGTTGCGCGTGAGGGATCTGTCACTCTTAAATTACTAATAGATTGTCCCCCTGAGACCCTAATCTAAAAACCGTCACTTTATTTCCTAATAGTTCACAAAAAGAAATAGAGGACATTGATCAGTGCTAGAGTTGACCACAATTCAAGTGAAAAAATTTGCCACAAAGTAAGTTTTTCAGCTGTCCAAACGAAGAATTGCAAAGCAAACCATAAAATTAGTATATTTTCACAAAGGTAACTTGAATTATGGTGCTTTTTCAGTGAAAACAAAAATAATGTGACTGTGGAAAACGAAAATAATGTGACCAAGTATAATGTATGTAATATTAATGTGCATGGTACGTTGTAGGGTGTATTCTGCTCTGGGCTGGCATATTACATTCAAGGACTCGTCATGAAAGAGAGAGGCCCCGTTTTTGTCACAGTTTTCAATCCCTTATGCATGGTTATTGTTGCTATTTTAAGCGCATTCATCATGGCTGAAAAGATGTACCTTGGAAGGTATTGTTCTAATCTCAACCCTCTTTTCATTAATTAGGGTGCAAAGACAATTCGACCTGCATAATTTTGTGCCTGAATTGTAAATAGCCGTTTTATTTTCTTATATTGTCGATTCCAAAAACTTGATTAATTATCTAGTAGCTATTGCAAAACGTCAATTGCTATACATAGAAAAGAGCTAAATATAGTGAAGTTTAGTAAGATATTTTGTTTTATTTGATTATTATCTTATAATTAAAGAATACAAAAATGATCCTTCGTTAATCATTTAAAAAGTTGACTGCTAAGGCCTGAATATAGTTTGTGAGTCTTTTGATTAGTATTTGTTTAAACTTATTTCTGATGAAACTTATTTACGTTCCCTGATTCATATATAATTTGTCTTATCCAAAAACATATCTAAACTAACTTTGACTTACCCAAAATTATATCTAAACTAGTTTTTCAATTGGAAAATTCATTAATGCCATAAATACGAACAAATCTTATTCTAACATATCAATCCAAAATTTGAGTGATAAACTCAATATGTATTTTCTTAACGTTGTATAACATAACTCAACAAAACTAAAACATAAATCAAAATCAAAATAATCTTTTTGCTCTCAATTTAAACTAATTTGATAAATAAACCAAATGTATACTCTATCCAAACGACTTGTTTGTCAAGTAATTCTTGTCAATGTTGTCACATTTTTTAGCAACTTTATCTTTAATAATAGAATAGAAACAAAAATTGGGTCCGCGAGTGAAGGCACTAATGTAATTTAATTATTTTTCAGGGCAATTGGCGCAGTAGTTATAGTGGCAGGATTGTATATGGTTATATGGGGAAAAAGCAAGGATTATGACTCTTCACAACTTGATGACGCAGCTATTGTCACCAACAAGGTAGTGGTCACTGATCATCCTCACAATAACGTGCAAGAAGATCAGCCAAACACCCGTTCTCATCATTTAGAGAATCAAGACATTTGTGTGTAGTAGATGAAAAACTTGAGGCTGTTTGTTTTACAACAATGCTACCCCAAGGACTAGGACTAATCGTTATGATTGTAGAATTGTTCAAGTAAATTTACAGTCAAGATTTCCGTGAGCGACATGATATGACCTAGTTAATTGAAAGGAATTTTATTAGTTATTTTCGACTTTAGATAGATCTTCTTTTTACTTTTTTTTTCCTTTAACTTGCTTTTAGAAATAATTAGGGATGATCTATTAAAATCAAAATTTCAGTGAGTAATATGTAGAGATGTTTTTTGGAATATCTGGTGCATATAAAGATCCATTCTATTTTAACAGTAGAAATTATTTGATTCCAAAGGACCAACGAGCTACTTTTATCTTTATTTTCTCATCAATCAATTAAAAGAGAAAAAAAGAGAAATGTTTTTTTCCTTATGTTTGTCAAAGTTCAACATATGAATGAGGCATCTATGCATAACGTGCTGCAAAAATGAAATATCTGCGCCGCCACATGTTGCAATTTTATTGTGTTATTGTTTAAATTTGTTTGATTATGTGATTGGTTCATTGTATTATTTAGTGCACGTTTAGCTAGTTTTTAGAGCCATCAATGATGTCAGACTTCAAAGTTGTCCAATGCCATTGTGGCTAATTCCCCGGCCCCTGCTCCTCAAAGTATTAAGCAGCTACTTTCTTACCAATATTACGAGAAAAAAGATTGGGTAAAATTTAAGGCGTCAACCGTTGTTTTCGATGAAGATGTTATTATCATATGGACGTTTACTTTGTACGTTGCAATGAGATATCATATATACTTAGTAATTTCAAAAACCAATGGGGTGGATAGTCACCCCTATCTTCAACGATCCACCCCCACCCTTTTCTCTTTTTTCTTTCTTTTTCGATAAATGGTAAATAAATTCTCATATGGGCTCGCACGTCATGAGGGTAGCATAGGAGAGGGAAGCCATGGTAAGCGAACCCCCCTACTTGTAGCAAAGAGTGACTTCATATGGTAGAAAGTGATCCATTCTCAATGATTGTTGACCGTTTAACAAAACTTGTGGACAATTGTTAAAAAGAGTGTCATAGTTGCAAGATTTATTTGTACAGCTAAGAATGTATATAGTTTGAATTGAGTGTGAAACTGACTAATTTTTGTGTAGTTCCTAAAATTTTCTCCAAACAGTGCAACATGTGACCCACCAAAATTGTCAATATCCGGTAGTCACTAGTAATTTTTTTTTTTTTAAATTATGAATATGTTTTCCGCGGTCCACCCTCCTTGCTCGCCACCTACACCTCTTGTGACGTGAGAGCCCTAATTTGCTAATGCCACCATCAAAGTCGTCGGTCCCGGGTAACTTCGGACCTAGCACTGCAAAGCTTACACGCAATGGTGAAATATGAATTCAAAATGGTTGAGAATTTGCCCCCCATCTCAATTTTGATCAAAATTGCTTCAGTGAATCTGATAGGATTTGAACCCTATTGTCAATATTTACATATACATTAAAGGGGTTTTCTCATGCTACATCATGTGATGTTTATCTTACACTCTCACATGTGTGTTTAATGATTTTAAGCTTGTTAGTGTTGTCTAAAGTGACATCTCACCATTGTATTTTCAAAGCATATCGAAATAAATTGTGTGGTGAGGAGTATTATTGGCAATGGGCTTAACACAGGCCAACGTGGAAGGCACCACTAAAGAACATATCAAAAGATCATAAAGATAATCTTAGCGCTGACATAATTTGAGCATTAATGTTATTCTTTTGTAGGACTACATGAGTAACATTGACATATGAGATACCCTCCAACAGTTAATTAACAAAAAATGAGGATGTTTGCCAAATTTTCAAATATATACATGTTGATATGAATTGTACTTTAGAAATGAAGTAAGATCTCCAAAGGACTCAAAAGATTCACAAGCTCTTATGCATAATGAATGAAGGTAGGACTAGTACAAGTTGTGGTTTGAAACAGACATATATGATATGGTGTGGGATGTGTAGGCTTCAACTTGGGTGACAAAAATAAAGCCAAAACAGTAGCGTGAGAAGACATCATGATCAAGCAAAAGCCAGTGAATTGAAGGAGTCATCTTCCACTACACTAAGAAAAAAACAATTGATTTTAACGTGTCTGATTCAGAAACCATTGTAACTGTCCAAAGCAAAGCCAAGGAATAAGCAGGTATCTAGCACATCCATAATGCTTTCCTCTTTTATCTAGCTCATCACCGGTATAATCATATCTTTCTAAGATTCCCTACAGATTCAGATGCTAATCTTTTTGTGTTTTTGGGATTCTTCTTTATCGTGACGCTACAATTATTTGCTACCCTAACTCAAGTGCCATGCTATACACAACTCTTCATTTTACCTGTAGAATTTTATCTATTTATCGATTAAAAAAGTGTGAACTATTGAAAAAATTAAAGCCAAAGTTGTCGAGCCTTCTTCAATTAGATACTCCCCTCCAAAAGAAGAAAAAATCTCCACTATCTATTCAATGCTCGGAACTTGGCAGGAAGCTGACCTATGATCTACAACCTGAATCGATTGACCCAAAATCATGTCCAACCGTGGCCTGAGATATATAGGTTAACATGATTCGATGAGACTTGAACTTTTTCCTCCAAAGTTGTTCCTTATAAAACAAGTTGGCTAACATAAACTTATTTGAAATCTGGACAGATTCGAATCAAATTTAAACACAAATCTCTTTGATCTAAATATGATCAATTAATATGAAAACCAGCCAAACTCAGTGACACCTTTGCTAGGTGTAATTACGAGGAAGGGTTTTAATATGATTAAATTTAATGGTCTGTTTTTAAGTTTGATGAATACATTAAATACACTAGCATTTGATCCCAAATTCTGAAGTTTTTGTCATATGATTAATATTCACTTGCAGCCTTTTCCCCTTTCTTTTTCCTGATTAAAATGTTAGAACACAGGTAGGTCTTGGCTTGAAATAGTTGGAAGCTTGGTTACATTGCATAACGGGCTCTTCGGTTCAATTGGAGGAGGAAGAAGGGAATTGTTAAAAAGAAAGAAGGGGAAGGGATTCGCAAAAAGATATTTGTTAAATTTGATTGGTTCAAATAAGAAAAATGTTAAAGTTTCACTTTTCTTTTGATGATTGGTGTACTGAGGTTGATAATTTCAGTGAAGTACGGCATATGTTGCTATTCAATAACTAATGAATTCAACTAAAAACTTAAACTGATGGTTGAAAGTCTATACTGTCACATCCCGAGTTTCTAATTTCTTCTTCATTACTATATTAACCTACGTGACGGTGGAAAAACCTGAGTGTGGTGTTACTGCCGTATTTCCTTCTTGGAAATATCAGGCTAAGTATCAACCAAGACTCTAATGCAGCTATATTATCAGATCATAACATTAGTTCGACTCTTACAACAATATAACAAAGTCCAAACTGAACCACAATCCTTAAAACAAGTACTAAACAGAAACCGAATGAATTCGACTAAATCTTATTTCACGGCCTTGCATTAATTTGAGTTCTCATCCCATGCTCGTACACTTCACTTGAAAGCAAAACATTTTGAAAAAAAATGAGATAAACTCAATAACAATCGCCCCTGACAGTCAAAACACGCACACAAATTCATTTCAAGCCATTTTGGGGTTAGGGAGCAACAAGCGCAGTACAAGTACGTATACATCCTCAACAGAAGCATATAATATCTCAAGCTCTATTTATTCCATTTTAGATTCCCAAGGGTGAGCAACCCCATTGGGTCTCATGACTTGCGCTTGGGTTTAGCGCAGCCGCTTTATAATAACTTGGCCTACCGTCAACTTGAACGGTTACCGTTTAACCAAACCCTGGCCTACCATCAATATGAACAGTTACCGCTAACCTGGCCCACGTCCTTCCACAAAGAGGTACGTGGCTGCTCACATATATGCACTTTACTTGGAGAAGGCTAATAGCCTTCAATAACACAAGAATATAACGTCTCAGTCTCATCTATCCAGTCAATTATTTACACATTCAAAGTTAACCCTGATCTTTAACCAACATACACATCCTAACCTGATCCATTCTGATCTCAAAACATTTCTATGTTATTTTTGCAACACAATCAGCCCAATAACCCATGCACTCACTAATTTAGCAAAACATTTCAACATAAATCATAGGAAATATCTCATTTCACATTGACTCGGGAAAATCTCCTAACATCAACACGAAACACATTCAAAACACCTTTCAAGCATACTCATAGGTCACGTTTTTCAAGAAATACTCGGGAAAGGGTTGGGGCATGATTGTTACCTGATTATCTGCAACTTACAGGCTCGGTTTGCTAGCTCGGGCCTAGTGGTCCGTACCTGGGCGAGGACAACATCCGTATTTAGCCCCCAAATTTTTACGAGACACTTCTATAGTCCATCTCTTGCTTGGAAAAATTTTCTAAGATTTTTAGATGACTTTAGGGATTCCAAAGCATGACTAAGCCAGTTCCTAGCTCAAGTCAAAAACTAGGTGCAATTTCCAAAGGCCATAACTTGCGATCCAGATGTCAAAATTCGAAGTTCTTACCCATTCTGGAAAGGTTAACACGTCCCCTATAACTTCTATGATCAACATTTCCCTAGATTCTATCAACTACTAGGTCAAATTCCCAAAAACGTTTGTACTATCACTGACTACTTAGATCTATGCAGTCCCAGTAATCGGTCCATAGTTTTCTCAACTTAGATCTGATTCCCTTGATTCAAAAGCCGTAGTATAAAGAACAACTTTGGCCTAACTGCCACAAAAAGTTCACAATTTATGGACCATTATAGCATCATGGGTGAATTTTTAAAGTTGAGGGATATTCTGGTCTCAAACTCATAGTGTTCTATCCCAAAATTCTACCTCAAAGAGTATTCCTTTAGTCCCAGTCTCCACAACATCGGTTCACCCTACTACCAACATCAACCCTAGCGATTCTAAGTCCCCCCCTAAAACAATCCAATTCCAACCACCAATTAAATGTTTTTAAGAAGTTATCAATATTAAAAACTCTAGACACACCATCACAGTTCACTGCCCATTTTGCTCCCAGATTTTTCCCCTAATTTTCCAGGGCGATAACTTCTAGTTGCGATGTTAAAATTTTATGATTAAACCCAATCGGGAAATTCCAAATAGTGAGCTATAACTTTCATTTTGCAACCCTTGGCAAAATCCGAGCCAAACTAGTTTGAATTTCTCAATTTTGCTGTACTATCTCAATTACTGACAATTTCGTACAGTCTCGGTAATTTAGTCATAACTTCCGTTTTAACTTCGATTCAAGAAATTTAAATTTTCACATTCACAAGACAAGTAAATCTATCTACCATAATATTTTCAAGACTTTTAGAGAGCTATGTTATTCCCCGAAAATTCGTGAATTTGACCCTAAAACTGGATGAGCAGAATAGTATTTATACTATGTCCTTTAAGCTTATCTTCCACTATCTCAATGGAAATCTTCTCCCAACATGAATATATCACCCTCACCCCAAAACCCTCTATCCCTAATCATCAAATAGCTCAACCATAACAAAAGGGTGAATCTTCACCTGAACACGATTTGCAACAGAGGAGAACCTTAAGTTGAATTGCTCCCCAACTTGATACTCCTCTCTGAACGATTCGAAGCGGAACCAGCGAAAATGAGAGTGGCAGTGAGAGGGAGAGTGGTTGTGAGAGAAAGAGTGGCCGATTGAGAGAGAGAGAGAGAGAAAAGAGAGAAAGAGTGGCGAGACAAAGAGAGAGATGAGGAAGAGAAAGGGGAGAAAAAAGGAAGCTAGGGTTTCTTCTCCCTTCCCCCCTTGCCCACAACTCCTCATTAATTTTCTCTCCCTTTTCCTTTTTTTGAGAAGGAAAAAAATGAGTAAAGATACCAAGCCTCGAACCCATAGCCTCTGGGAACCTTTATGGATGCTTAACCACTCTACCACAACCGTTCAATTGTTCTACCAAAATCATCATAAAATAAACACTATTAGCTCAAGCATACTTGGTCGTCCGGGAGCGCATTAATTAAAAATTAACCAAATAAACATGTGTATATATATATAAAAAATGTCTGGGGTTTCACATTTTTTCCCTCTTAAAGGAAGTTTCATCCTCAAAACTTCGCACATACCTGCTCATTCAAATAGGTGGGTGTACTTTGTTCGCATCTCTTACTCTGGCTCCCATGTGGCTTTCGACACCTCATGATTTGCCCACAGAACTTTTACTGGGAGCACTATTTCCTTATGAAGCTACTTTTTCCGTCGGTCTAGGATGCGAACTAGTTATTCCTCGTAGGACAAATCTTCCCTTAATTGTATGGGATCTGGCGTGATAACATGGGATAGGTCAGGAACGTACTTACGTAACTGGGACACATGAAAGACATTATATATCCTAGGCAGCTCAGGTGGCAGTTCCAAATGATACGCCACCTCCCCAACCCATTGTATAATAGGGTATGACACAATATGTCTAGGGTTTAGCTTGCCCGTCACGCCAAATCTTGTAATGCCCTTGGTTGGAGCAACACTTAGTCTCCCACCTCAAACTCTAAGGGTCTGCGTCTTCGGTTAGCAAAACTCTTCTGTTGACTCTGGGCCGTTTTCATCCATTCCTGGATTATTCTAACCTTCTGAATAGTTGCCTGGATGAGCTCTGGTCCAATCATCAGGGCGTCATCAATCTCTTACCAACATAATGGAATCCTACACCGTCGGCCATATAACGCTTCGTATGGGGTCATCCCAATGCTGGCATGGTAGCTATTATTGTAAGAAAACGCGATCAGCTCTGGCTGCTCATCCCAAGCTTGCTTGACGTCCAAAACACATGCTCGCAGCATATCCTCTAGGGTTTGGATGGTTCTCTCTGTCTGTCCATCCGTGGCTGGGTAAAAGGCCATGCTGAAGCACAACAGTATCCCAGATGCCTCTTGCAACTTCCGCCAGAATCCCGATTGGAACCTTATATTCCAATCTAACACTATAGAGCTCGGTACACCATGCAACCGCACTATTTCCTCTAGATAGGATCGAGCCAACTGATCCAACGTCCATGTGTTTTTCATGGCTATGAAGTGAGCCGTCTTCATGAGTCGATCCATGATGACCCATATCGTGTTGCTCTTCCTCTAAGTGATGGTAATCCTACTACAAAGTCCATGGAGACCGAATCCCATTTCTGCTTAGGGATTTCCAAGAGTTGTGAGAGTCCTATAGGTCTTTCATGTTTAGCTTTGACTCGCTACCATGTAAGACACTTTGCTATATAGTCCGCCACTTCTTATTTCATATTGCTCCACCAGAAAGTTCGTTTCAGATCCTTGTATAACTTGTTCCCACCAGGGTGAATGAAATGTGGGGTATTGTGTCCCTCATCTAGGATTTTCCTTTTGAGTTCCTCTATGGTGGGAACACAAACCTGATTCTGGGACCTTAGCATCCCATCCTCGTGGATCACGAACCCAGGTGCTTTTCCTGCTAATACCTCTATCTTGATCCTATTCATCTGTAGGTTCGTGCTAAGGATGACTCTGATTTCCTCCATCAGAGTAGGTCGTACCTCCATGTATATAGTATAAGTCTAGTTACCTTTGTCACCACATTGAGCTCCAGTTTCTTAAAATCCTCACAAAAATCCCTAGGTAGTGTCCACAAACTATTGAGAGTGGGGTATGGCCTAATACTCAATGCATCCGCTATTACATTCGTTTTCCCAGAGTGATATTGGAAGTTTATATCGTAGTCCTTAAGGAATTCCAGCCACCTCGTCTGCATTAGGTTCAAGTCCTTTTGTGAGAACAAGTATTTTAAATTGTGGTGATCAGTGAAGATCTCACAATGCACCTCATACAAGTAGTGTATCCAAATTTTCAGCGCGAACACTACAGATGGTAGCTCTAAATCATGAGTCAGGTAGTTCCACTCGTGAGTCTTTAGCTGTCGCGAGGAATAAGCTATGATACCATCATCTTGCATCAGCACGCACCCAATCCATTTTTAGACGCATCACTATATACCACAAAGTGCTTGTCACTGGTGGGTAAGGCCAATAAAGGCGCACTCGTAAGCTTTTTCTTAAGTTCTTGGAAGGCTTCCTCACGCTGATATATCCACTCATACTTGGTAATCTTCCTTGTCAAGCTGCTGAGGGGAATGGCGATCTTTGAGAAATTCTAAACGAACCTACGATAGTACCCTGCCAAGTCTAAGAAGCTTCTCACCTCCATCGGATTCTTAGGTCCTGGCTACTTCGTTATGGCCTCTATCTTCTGGGGATCCATAGATACTCCCTCATTCGATACTACATGCCCCAAAAATGTCACTTAACCCAACGAAAACTCACACTTTTTTAACTTGGCATACAACTCATTCTTCCTCAGCACCTCTAGGACGATCCTCAAATGGTGGGTATATTCTTTTGGAGTCCTTAAGTAAATCAGTATGTCATCTATAAACACCACTACAAACTGATCTAAGTAGGATTTGAAGACCCTATTTATGAGGTCCATAAATGCCACTGGGGCATTCATAAGCCCAAAAAGGCATCATTACAAACCCATAATACCCATATCTGGTGCGAAAAGCAGTCTTAGGTATGTTTTCATCCTTGATTCGGAGTTGGTGATACCCCGAATGAAGGTCTATCTTAGAGAAGGTCCCTGCACCTCTGAGTTAGTCAAAGAAGTCGCCTATCCTAGGTAAAAGGTAACGGTTCTTAACCGTTATCTTGCTCAATACCCTACACAATCTATGCACATCCTCAGGGTTCCATCCTTCTTTTTCACGAACAACATCGGGGCTCCCCATAGAGACGTACTAGGCTGAATATAACCCTTTTCTAATAGTTTGTCAAGCTGAGTCTCTAACTCCTTAAGTTTCACTGGTGCCATTTAATAAGGTGCTTTAGAGATAGGAGTTGCTTCTGGTACTAAATCAATGCAAACTTTTACTTCCCTAAGGGGTGGCATGCCAGGAATCTCCTTCGAAAAAACATCCGAAAATTCTGGAACTGCTGGGATGCCCTGAAGGGATGGCTTAGCAGCCTCGGTTTTCACTATATTACATAGGAATCCTTCGCATCCTCGTCCTAATAGTTTGTGGGCTTTCATTGCGATGATAAGTTTTACTCTACCCCACGAGACTGTCTCTTTGTGAACTAGTTCTCTCCGTTAGGCCCCCTGTGGGTGATTCTTTATTTTGGACAGTTTATTTGGGCCTGATACTTCGCTAACCGGTCTATCTCCAAAATGACACCGAGATCACTACAAAAACGATGTTAAACTTCGACGGAAAAAGCGACATGAGGTACGGTCGTCGGAAAAATCAGAAGACCCGACGGGCAAACAGATGAAGTCCGACGGATGTCAGAAATTCCGACGGAAAACTTTTCTGTCGGATTTTCCGACAGAATTTCCGACGGAAACCCGTCGAACCCCGTCGGAAGGCGTCGGTATTTCCGTCGGTCGAGCGCAGATCTCGAGGCGAGGCTCAGCTTCTTGGTTTTAAATTTTGGGGAGGGGTTTGTTTCGCCGGGCGTTTGAAATATTATAGAGAGAAAGAGGTTCGAAGAGAAAGAGAGGGAGGAGAAGGAAGAGAGAGAAAGTGAAGTTTGAAAGTTTGAGTGATCGGAAAATTGAACGGTAAGTGATGGTTTTTGTTAATTTGTTGTTTAAAGTTGAAATAGTTAAGTTAATTGATATTTTATACAATCTTAATTTTTTATGTTTGGCCACCGCCACAAACGCCGTTAGTGCTGCCGACGCCGCCGCCCTGCCGGCGCTGCAGCCCTGCCGCCACCTCTGCTATCGCCGCTGCCGTAACCGCCGGTAATACGCTTGATTTTTCGGGTTTTAAAGGTTAATAGAATTGTTGCGCTTTAAAATTGTGTTAATTTGATATGTGATGTTCATTTTTGTGAATTTTAATCTTGAAGCATGTTTGTTTAGTTTGATGTATTTATTTTTTCTGTAAAATATGAATGTGAATTGCGTTAGTTTTTTAATTAATTTGTAAAATATGTTTATTAGAATAAGTGGAGTAAAATATGTTAAGTATGCACATCTGAAATAATTATTTAATTATTTTAAAATGTTAAATATGTTAAGCATGTATAATATGTTTTATTAATGTGAATAATTTAAATAAAACAAGTTTGTTTAGTATAGAATGTTAAATATGCTAAGCATGTGAGCTTTTTGAGGTATGTTTAATTTTTTTATGATTTGTTTGATATGTTAAGAATTTATCTTATATTTTTATAATATTTAGGTATGTTAAGTATATATTAATTTAAGTTTGCCAAGTATGTTAATAGTATGTTGTTATTTTTGTGTGGGGGGTTTGTTTAATTAGATGAAATGTGAAATAAGTAGTTTAATTTGTGGTTGATGCTTAATGAGGCTTGTGTGGAAAAATAATACTGTTATGTTAAATTTATTATTTTTGGCATATATGTTTAATTACATTAATTGTTGTATTTTAGGTTTTGTGAGAATTTTTTTGCTAGGGAAAAAGTATAATGTAACTTTAATTTAATATATAATGTATGTTGATTTGAATAATTGAAATAGTTGTGAGTACGTAAGTATGTGTAATATATGTTTTGTTTTGGTAAATAGTTTAAGAATGTTAAGTATGTTTATTTTTTGTTCGATTTGTTGTGTATATTCATTTTTGGTAAGTGTGTGAATAATATTCTTTTTTTTGAGATATAGTTAATTTTTTGTATGATTTGATTCGTTTAATATTAAATTTATTTTTTCGTCAAATATGGATGTGAATTATGTTAAATTTTGATTTTATTTGTAAAGTGTATTGATTTGAATAAGTGGAGTAAAATATGATGAGTATATACATCTATAATAATTATATAATTATTATGAAATGTTGAAGTATATTAGACATGTGTAATGTGTTTTGTTTTAGGGAGTAAAATATGATAAGTATGTACATTTATAATAATTTCCTAAGTGTGTTTGTATTTTGTTTGATTTGTGATATATATTAATGTTTTGTAAGTATGTGAAGTGTATGTGTTTTTTAGGTATGTTAAGTATATATTGAGGTGTGTTAAGTATATATTAATTGAAGTTTGCTCATTATGTTAACTGTATTATATCTTATTAATTTTGTTTGGATTTATTTATTTAGATGAAGTACGAAGTAATAATGTTATTTGTATTTGATGCTTGATTACATATATTTTTACAAATAATGTAGTGATGTGAAATTTTGGTTGAATTGTTTAAGTATGTTAAGTATGTTTATTTTTTGTTTAAGTATGCTAAGTGTGAAATAAATTATGTAATTTATGTTTGGTGCTTAATTAGGTGTGTTATGATATATTTAATAGTTCTATTAAATATATTTTTATGTAATTCATATATATATGCTGAGCTGGTTAAATAGATTTCTAAAAGATTTTTATTACAATGACTTGTAGTTTACATAACAATTAAGGAAATCATATTAGCAATATATGGATGGGCTGTTGCATCGTCAATGGATGTATAGGAGAAGAAATCCTAATGGACATGGACTTAGAGATGAGTGGTTGATGGAAGTTAATATGTTTGATGAATTTGCACGAAATCCGGAGGAGTATAGAATTAATGGAGTTTATAGATGTCCATGTGTGAAGTGCAAGAATATGCACTATTTTGCACCTGATGTTGTAAAGTCTCATTTGTATAGAAAGGGATTTGTGAAGAATTATTGGTATTGGACAAGCCATGGGGAAGAAGATAATTCGGAAGCAGGGGGCAACTAGTTCACATTCTATGAATTTTGATTATGATCACAACGATCATAATCATATGGAGAACATGCTTCATGCTGCCTTCCAAGCTAATGAAATGAACATGAGTGGCCATCATGACGTAAATCCTGAGACATTTTATACTATGCTTGAATCTGTCCAAAGACCGTTGTATGACGGGTGTAACATAACTGAACTTGAAACGTCTGTGAGGCTACTTAGTATTAAATCGGGGCACAACATGTCTCAACGTTGTTTCAATGAAGTTGTTGGCTTGATGAAAGATATATGCCCTTCTGAAAGTGGCATTCCAAAAAATTATTATCAGCAGCTCAGAAAAGTGAGAGATTTAGGTATGGATGTTCAAGAAATTGATTATTGTCCGAATGGTTGCATGCTTTATTATAAATAGGATGAGGGTTTGTCCACATGCAAATTTTGTGGACATGCAAGATAACTACCAAAGAAATCCAACCAACGAGGTCATAAGGATGTTTCATATGCTAAAATACACTACTTGCCTTTAATCCCAAGATTGCAACGACTATATGCCTCAAAAAGGACTGCCGTCCATATGAGATGGATTAGCTTGGAAACATTTCAGCCAAAAGTATCCAAACTTTGCAGCAGAGCCTCAGAATATAAGGTTAGGTTTTTGTGCTGATGGTTTCACACCATTTTCCATATCTGGAAGATCGTATTCTATGTAGCCAATTGTTGTTACACCTTATAACTTGCCTCCAGGTATATGCATGACTACCCCATATATGTTCTTAAGTTGTATTATTCTGGGTCTAACAAATCCGAAGAACAGGATTGATGTGTACTTGCAACCCTTAATTGATGAGTTGAAAATGCTGTGGGATGTTGGGGTTGATACATTTGATGTTTCATGCGGGGAAACTTTTAGATTACATATCGCGCTGATGTGGACAATTAATGATTTTTCAGCATATGGTATGTTATCCGGTTGGAGTACTCATGAGTTGTTAGCATGTCCGGTCTGTATGTACTAAAATTGTGCATTCCAGTTACAGCATGGTCGAAAGCCATCTTGGTTCGATTGCCATCGTCGATTGTTGCCTCGAAACCACTGTTTTAGAGCTAATAAAATTGCTTTTCGTAAAGGGAAGAGCATACACATTGGCCCTCCCCAAAGGATTTCTGGTGAAATATTGTCTGATATAGTATCGACATTGTCTAAAGTGACTGCAGATATCCATTTTCAAATTTCGAGATTTGAGGAAAATGAACATAATTGGACAAAGCAAAGTATCTTTTGGGAGTTACCATATTGGAAGCATCAACTTCTTGGGTATAAACTTGATGTTATGCATATTGAGAAAAACTTCAGTGAAAATATTATAAACACAGCGATGGATGTTCCCCGAAAAACAAAGGATGATATCAAAGCAAGGATGGATATGTCTATTCTGTGTGGTAGGCAAGAGTTGAACTTGGCTACAAGAGAGTCAATTGATAGATTGTGTAAGCCAAAAGCCAAGTTTGTACTGTCATTGCCTCAAAAAAAGGCTGTCTGTCAATGTTTGCAGGAGGTTCATGTGCCTGATGGTTATTGTTCTAATGTGGGAAATTGGGTGGATCCATCTAACACAAAGTTGCAAAATATGAAAAGTCATGATCATCATGTGTTTTTGGGGAACCTTCTTCCAGTAGTTTTTGCTGCTCTCCCAGAAGATGTGTTGGGACCTTTAGTCGAATTGAGTGAATTTTTCAGAAACCTATACTCCAGTGAATTGCATGTTAGCATCCTGGAAGAAATGAACAAGAACATTACTATAATTCTTTGTAAAATGGAGACAGTTTTTCCTCCTAGTTTTTGGAATGTCATGGAACATTTGCCAATTCATTTAGCCGAGGAAGCTTTGTTGGGTGGTCCTATTCAATATCGATGGATGTATCCTTTTGAGAGGTGCTTTGGCTGGTTGAAGCCTACGGCAAAGAAAAAAGCTCGTGTGGAGGCATCTATGGTTCACGCATATTTAGCATTTGAGATAAAAGATTTCGCTAAGTATTATTTTCAATCAAGCTTGCATTGCCTAAGTATTAGGCATAATGAGGGTATGCAACAACCTGAGCCACAAATGCGAACTCTTTCGGTGTTCAACCATAAGGGTACTCCATTTGGAAATCGAGGAAAAAGATATCTTACTGAGCCGGAGTATCATGTCGCTCACCTTCACATTTTACTGAGTTATGATGAAGTGCAACCATATTTGGAGTAAGTTTATCAGTTACTGAAAGTTTCATTTGAATACTTAGTAATTATTGAATAATGGTTAATTAATTTCATTCGTTAAACATTACAGTTGGTTCAGACATCAATTACACAGCCATAATCCAAACGCGAGTGATGTGGAAGTTAACTTGTCTATGGAGGCAAATTTTGCACAATGGTTTGAGTGTAATGTAAGTAATTTTACTTAAGTAACCTTCAACTCCTAAAAAATATTTTTGTAACTCTAAAGAGGATTACCTTCTTTTTTTCTTCATAGGTCAATTCTTATCGGGTGTTTAATGATGAGAGGCAAGATTTTTTAGTCAACTTATCTCATGGACCGATTATGGTAGTGGAATATTTTTCTGGGTATAAAGTTGGTGGTTACAGGTTTCATACCAAGGCTAGAAATGAAGGTAAAGCAACATATAATTATGGTGTGTGTGTCAAAGGAGTTGGCAAAGGTGATGAAGTACCAGGGGATTATTATGACATAATTCACGAAATTATTTGTGTTAAATTTACGGGTGAGCCAATTAAAAAATGTGTACTTTTTAATTGTGAGTGGTTCGACCTGGATGTTCATCGGAGGCTACGTTATCCTAAATTTATCTCATATCCTAAGGTTAATCATACCAGACGTTACAGAAAGTTTGACCTATTCATATTTGCTAATACTGCAACCCAAGTGGTATATCTTAAGTACCCTGAGGGGATATCAGGAAAAGCGAATTGGTGGGTAGCTATACCAAATAAACCTCGCGGTGCTCCAAAAAATAAGGATAATCTAGAACTTGCCTATCAACAGTTAGGAATGATAAGCATGAATGTGGATAATGTAATAGCCACAACATTAGTCGATGAAACTGCACAAGCTGATGATATTGATGGACATAATTAGAGTGATGATCATGATGGGAATGGTGAACATGATGATGGTGATAAAGAGGATGAAGAAGGTGAATGGGAGGATGGAGATGAAGACACTGATGATGATGATGATGATGATGAAAATATGGCATTGCAAAGTGGTGATGATGACGACAATGATGTGTCCCACAATGATTGATTTAATCTTTTCGTTGTATGGATATTTATGCATCTATATCTAGCTTTACTTAATTGCAAACCCAGAAAAACAATTGTATTTATGTACTGTAATTTTTTCATTGACAATACTATGAATATTTACGCGGTTGTATTTTTTTTATTTTGTTCTTATTTGTTAGATGTCTGGACTCAATGGTGGACATGGTCGTGGTCGAACGGTTACGAATGATGCGGGTAGAGAAGCACCACAACCGACCCCACCGTATGGTCCTGCTGATCAAAACCATGAAACACACACCTTTAGTGGAATGTTTGGAGGTTTTCTTGATCTAACTCAACCATTCGAAAATTATTTGGGTAGTATGAATGAGCAACCCCATATGCAACCACCTTTTTTTGGTGCGGGTATGCAGACACCAATCCAACCCAATATTCCTTACATGGGTGGTACTTCAACTACTCCATTACTTTATCAACTGTTTAGCACTGTTAGTCCATATTTTAACGGTAATCAGATGATGGGGCAACCTAGAATGCCAAGCCACTCAGTGCACAACGAAGGAGTCCAAAATGAAGGGGTAGGAAGAGATAGACACAGTCCTGCACCTGATAATGAAACTGCAAGCACCAATAATAAGATATATTTACAACCCAATGATGACATGTAAATTCATTACAAACTTCGTAACTTCTTCAGTAATCATATTCTTTTAATGCCTACAGTAATTACTTTTGACAAATTCTTTTTTTGTTCTTAGTTTTGTTCCATATCAGGGTGTAGTTCAAAAAATTATTGAAAGCTTTGCAGGTAAGTACTCACGTCCTTGGACCACGTGGGCGAAGTTCCACAATGTCAAAGAGACATATGGTTTAATGAGTTCAAGGTTAATTTTCTGTACAATGAATTTGAAAGTCGTCATTGGTTGTTTGAGATGTTTAATTACTAATATACTTCAACTTTGGCACAGAACACTACTACTGGCATCTAGACAATGAAGCCCAGATACGGTGTAACTTTGGGTGTAGAGGGGCAACTCAACTTAGGGACATTCTTGGATATGCCAGGAAGTACAACAAAAAGCCGAAGTGGTTACCACTGAGTGTTTGGAATGAGATGCTTAAACATTGGAGTGAGGATGACAAGTTCAAGAAATTGAGCTAACAAAATGAAAAGAATAGATTGAGTGATGCTGAAGGTTTTGGTCCTTCGTTACATACATGTGGCTCAATTTCGATTAGTGAAAGGAAAAGATGCCTGGTAAGGAATGTGATTATTAACAAGCGTATTTCTTATATATAATGTATGGTATGGATTGAGGTTCTCGTCCTTGTTTATATTTAGTTATTGGTTACTTTTTTTTTCCCTTTAGGCCCAAGCATTAGGTATGGAACCCACATGTGAGGAATTGTTTAAGGACACCCACTGCAGGGTGAAAGACAAAACTTTTGTGGATAAAAAATCTGCAAGAAAATATGTAAGTTTGGCATATTTTATTCAGAGATGAATCATATATATGTTATAATTGGAGGTTTAGTATGAAACTGTTTTATTTTTGACAATTTTCAGGAGGATTATTGCAA
Source organism: Carnegiea gigantea (assembly GCA_029747015.1). Classification (NCBI taxonomy): domain Eukaryota; kingdom Viridiplantae; phylum Streptophyta; class Magnoliopsida; order Caryophyllales; family Cactaceae; genus Carnegiea; species Carnegiea gigantea. The sequence goes on from JAKOGI010001039.1 coordinate 188,138, forward strand.
CAAATGGTAAGAGTACTCTCAAGTTGCAACTCAAGGGGGCTCCCAACTATCACCTATGACCCAAGAAGAGTTTTGGATTAAAGAAAATCTGTACAAGAAAGGCCGCGTACACGGTTTTGGCACGGAGGGGGTGAAGTTGAAGAAATCAGTTACCATTGCAGCTGCACATCACTCATCAGTAGAGCATTTTGATCCAAGAGAGCAAGCGCAACTCCTCAATGAGATCATAGCGAAGCAAGCAGAGGCCATAACGCAACTAGCTAAGAAACAGGGGAAGACAGAGCGCATGCTGAAAAAAGTTTTCAGATTTTTTAAAGGTCAAAGTGCAGGTTCTTTCAGTTACATCAACTTAAACTCTGATGATGAAGAGGACTCCCAAAATGACAATGATGACGATCTCACAAATTTATCTGACTCTGATTAGTTTATATGATTTACGTGTAGTTTATGTGATCTGCGTGTAGATCCAAAACAATATATATGTCGTAATTAATATTTAATTTAGCGCCTTCTTTTGGTAGATATAAAACTTTATATTAATTATATTTGGTAATTATTACTTGTTGCAATTTAGCACCTTCTTTTGATAGATATAAAACTTTATATTAATTATATTTGGTAATTATTACTTATTGCATATCGTAGTATATATCGTAATATTTTTTTTTGGGGTTTTTGAGAACCAAAATTTTTTGGAAAAAAATTGTTTTTTATGTGGATGGAGGGAAATTCCGTCGGAATTTCCTGCATGCAGATCAGACTGTACAGAAGCAGTCCGACAGCCTCTCCGATGGATGTTTGCCGTCGGAAATTCCGTCGGCCTCCGTCGGAATAGTTTCTGCGACGAGCTGTATTCGGACGAGACGTTCGACATTGGATTTCCCATCGGAGATCCATTTTTCTGTCGGAATAACGACCTTTTTCCGTCGGAATGTCCGTCGCAGATAAGATATATTTTTGTATAGTCAACTCAAACTTATATAGGTCTGCCAGAAACTTGTGTTCATACATCTGGATCCTGTAGTCCTCATATAGTTCGTCACTTTTTAGAGTCTTCCCATCAGGGAGAGTCACAAACGGTAGAGGGGGTCTATGGATCTGAACTAACCCTAGTGTCTCAACCAGCTTGACAGAAATAACAGAATGCGTAGCACCAGAATCAAACAAGACATCTATCGGTTGAGCTTGGAATAAGCCAAGTTTAGTTGCTTTCCTAATAGTTCACTGCACATGTGCTACTATGGTTTAATAAGGCATCTCATGCCACATTATCATCCACAACAAACAAACAGTTTGTTCACAGTCGCATGCACTTGCCACGGTCACGTGGCGCAGTCTCTTCTTCACATGTCCCATACACATCTCATTAACACTAACAACATTCACATATAAATACATATATAATGTAAATTCATAATTCTAAGCCAACCATAACAAATAGTTACGTCCATGTAACTCAATAAAGTTCTAATGTATAGATTGAAATGATAACTGTTCCACACATCAATACTTGCATTACATAAGCACTTCAATAAAACTTCCTAGTTCATACTCACCAGCAAAAGGAAAAATAAGCATCACAGTCTTTAAAAATAAAACTTCCAATGACTACTAGCATCTTTTGCTCAGGGGCGTCTATTGGGCAGGTATCACGACACATCCTACTGTACCTTACCTAATTCCAGCGGGTAACCTCAAGCTTGGGTTCTTCCTCAACTGGGTTCTCTTCTAGGTTTTCCTCTACTAGATGCTCTTTCTCAGGGTCCCCCTCCTCTAAGGACTCTTCCTCGGGGTCCTCTTCGGGGTCTTCCTCTTCCACATAGGGTCTTCCTCCGGGTTATGCTCATCTAAGGGTTCCTCCATAGGGTTTCCCTCCTCAATAGGTTCCTCTCCCAATTCCTCACCCCCCTCTATAAGCTCGTTTTCACCTACAAACTCTTCCTCTTTACTATCCTCCTCAGCTGGAGGCGGTAGTGTCTCATCTTTAGCATCAGGGGTGGGAGGTTGATCATAGGGTCCCACATCTATGAGGTGGTCCGATGGCCCTTCTAAATCCCCAGTTGCACAAGTAACATCTTCCGACGAAGTTGAACAACCTATTCTTCGGGTGAAGCTCTCTAATCCGATGATGCTACACTGGGTCACTCAAGAGGGTCAGGAGGAAGAATAGGGCCTGATTATGCCCAAACCTCAGACAGTCATTTAGAATCCCCTCTAACCTCTTATGAATAAAAGTCTCAACCCGCTCTAAGCGGTTAGTCAAATTAACTCTAGGCATCTTTCCCATTTTTTGATAACAGCAACGTTGCCCCATACAACCACAATGGCGAGTCCCATTCATCTTAGTCATTGATAGGTCTAAATTAGATACGTAATCATAAATGAGTAAGCATATGCAGACATGTCCCCTTTTTCCGTCCTACACTTAAGTTGCAGTGCTTAGCTCTATAGGTTTTAACTTTATATTTTTTTATTCCTAATCACAATCTTTTAGGCGAGCCCTCAGGTCAATCAATGTGGGCTCTGATACCACTTTGTAACGCCCCAAATTTCTAATTTCTTCTTTATTACTAATATTAACCTACATGGCAGTGGAAAAATCTAAGTGAGGCGTTACCACCGTATTTCTTTCGTGGAAATATCAGGTTGAGTATCAATCCAGACTCTAATGCAGCTATATTCTTAAATCATAACATCAGTTCGACTCTTACAACAATATAACAAAGTCCAAACTGAACCATAATCCTTAAAACAAGTACTAAATAGAAACTGAATGAATTCGACTAAATTTTATTTCACGGCCTTGCACTAATTTGAGTTCTCATCCCATGCTCGTGCATTTCACCTAAAAACAAAACATTTTGAAAAAAAAACAGAGATAAACCCAATAACAATCACCCCTGACAGTCAAAACGCGCAAATAAATTCATTTCAAACCATTTTGGGGCTAGGGAGCAACAAGGGCAGTGCAAGAACTTATACAACCTCAACAGAAGCATATAATATCTAAAGCTCCATTTATTCCGTTTTAGATTCCCAAGGGTAAGCGACCCCACTGGGTCTCATGGCCTACACTTGGGTTTAGCGTAACCGCTTTACAATAACATGGCCTACTGTCAACTTGGACGGTAATCGCTTAACCATACCCTGGCATACCATCAATATGAATATTTACTGCTAACCTGGCCCACGTCCTTCCACAAGGAGGCACACGACCGCTCACATACTTGCACTTTATTTGGGGAAGGCTAATGACCTACAAAAACACAAGAACAAAACTTCTCAGTCTCACCCATCCTACTGATTATTTACATATTCAAAGTTAACCTTGATCTTTAACCAACATACGCATCCTAACCGGACCCATTCTGGTCTCAAAACATTTCTCCATTATTTTCATAACACAATCAGTCCAATAACCCATGCACTCACTGATTTAGCAAAATGTTTCAACATAAATCACAGGAAATATCTCATTTCACATTGACTCGGGAAAATCCACTAATATCAACACAAAACACATTCAAAACACCTTTCAAGCATACTCATAGGTCACTTTTTTCAAGACATACTCGAAGGGTTAGAGCATGATTGTTACCTAGTTATCCGCAACTTAGGGGCTCGATTTCCTAGCTCGGGCCTGGTGATCCGTACCTAGGCTAAGACAACATCTGTACTTAGCCCCTAAATTTTTATGAGACATATCTATAGTCCATCCCTTGCTTAGAAAAATTTTCTAAGATTTTTAGATGACTTTGGGGATTCCAAAACGTAACTAACCCAGTTCCTAGCTCAGGTCAGAAACTAGGTGTAATTTCCAAAGGCCATAACTTGCGATCTCAATGTCAAAATTCGAAGCTCTTACCCATTTTGGAAAGGTTAATGCGTCCCCTATAACTTCTATGATCAGCATTTCCCCAGATTCTATCAACTACTAGGTCAAATTCCTAAAAATGTTTGTACTATCACTAATTACTTAGATCTGTGCAGTCCCAGTAATTGGTCCATAGTTTTCTCAGTTTAGATCCAATTCCCTTGATTCAAAAGTCATAGTATGAAGAACATCTTCGCCTAACTACCACAAAAAGTTCACAATTTATGGACCATTATAGCGTCATGGGTGAATTTTTAAAGTTGAGGGATATTCTAGTCTCAAACCAGTAGCGTTCTATCCCAAAATTCTACCTCAAAGAGTATTCCTTTAGTCCCAATCTCCACAACATCGGTTCACCCGACTACTAACATCAACCCTAATGATTCTAAGTCCCCCCCTAAACAAGCCAATTCTAACCATCAATTAAATGTTTTTAGGAAGTTATGAATATTAAAAACTCCACACATGCTATCAAAGTTCACTACCCCGTTTGCTCCTAAATTTTTCCCCCAAATTTCTGGGGCCATATGTTCTACTCCCGATGTCAAATGTTTATGATTAATCCCAATCTAGAAAGGTCAAATAGTGAGCTATAACTTTCTTTTCGCAACCCTCAGTAAAATCTCACCCAAACTAGTTCGAATTTCCCAATTTTGCTAAACTATCTTAGTTACTGATAGTTTCACACAGTCTTAATAATTTAGTCATAACTTCCTCGTTTTAACTCAAATTCAAGAAATTCAAATTTTTAAAGTCACAAGACACCCAAATGTATCTACCATAATGTTTTCATGATTTTTAGAGAACCATATTGTTCCCAGAAAATTCATGAAGTTTACCTTAAAACTGGATGCAGAATAGTGCTTATGCTATGTCCTTTAAGCTTATCTTCCAATAATCTCAATGGAAATCCTTTCCAACATGAATTTATCACCCTCACCCCAAAACCTGCTATCCCTAATCATCAAATGACTCAACCATAACAAAAGGGTGAATTTTTATCTCGAAACGATTCGCAACGCAGGACCTTAAGTCAAATTGCTCCCCAACTTGATACTCCTCTCAGAATGACTTCGAAGTAGACCTAGTGAGAGTGAGAGTGGCGGTGAGCGAGAGAGAGTGGCTATGAGAGAGAAAGAGTGGCCAGTTGAGAGAGAGAGAGAGAAAAGAGAGAGAGAGAGAGAGAGAGAGAAAAGAGAGAGAGAGTGGCATGAGAGAAAGAGAGAGGAGGAAGATAGAGGGGGAAAAATTTTAAAAAAAGGAAGCTAGGGTTTCTTCTCCCTTTCCCCCTTCCCCACAGATCCTCATCAATTTTCCCTTCCCTTTTTCTTTTTTTAAGGTGCAAAAAAGAGTAGAGATACCAAGCCTCGAACCCACAACCTTTGGGAATCTTTGTGAATGCCTGACCACTCTACCACAACCATTCAACTGTTCTACCAAAATCATCCCAAAATAAACACTACGAGCCCAAGCATACTAGGTCGGCCGGGAATGCATTAATTAAAAATTAACCAAATAAATATGAAGATATATATACAGGTAAAGAAAATATCCGAGGTTTCACATATACTTTAACACGCCCTCTCGGACGAATACTCTTTGAGCTAAAAGTATGGATGCCGCAAAGGTCCTTTCATAGCTTGCACAATAAATATGGGGCATTTTGAAGATTCGAACTTGAGACCTCTCTCTCAGAAAGACTCTAATAGCACGAGAAGTTTGTGGAGTGAATGATTCATCCTAACTAGGGAGTCCTGGGTCCATATATAATATTATACAACTAGGGTTATATAAAATATTACATATGTTGTGTTCATAGAATATCCTCTATTAGTTGCTTACATCATCAAGAGAAAAGAAGCTTTCTTATGCGTTGGTTCCTTTTTCTCCCAATCGTAAGGTTGAGGTTCAATTCTCATGTGGCTAGACTTGTCAATTCGGACGGACGGGTCAAATACGGGTTGGGTGTATACGGGTTCGGGTAAAATACGGATCGGGTGTATTTCGGGTTCGGGTAAAATACGGGCGAGCGTATTTCGGTTTTACGGGTTTCGGATCAACCTAACAGGTTTGAAGCACCTTTTTAATGAATTATTTCTTTTTTGTCAAAACCAAAAATTCAGCATATTTATTACTTAAATTGTTAGCATTTAATGAACAAGCATTGTAATTATAATTTTTTCAAAGAATATTAAAAATATCCAAACTTTTCAACATGATATATGAAATTCATGTGCAGGTGTACAATAAGTCACGTTTGAATGGGTTGACCTGTATATTAAAATATTAATAATTGGTCAGGTCATTCATGGGTCAGCCCATCTAAAGCAGATTAACGAGTCGGAGCGGTTCGATCTATTAATAGTTCGTTTAATAATTTGGTATTTCGTTAATTAACTTAGCATTACCTACTAAGGTATATTTTATTAGTGCGCCGATCCTAACACGAACATAAGTTGGTCCATTGCCGAACATTACATTAGATTTGAGACTAATTAGAAGGAATCCAAATGAAAAAATATTATATACGCGTAAGATATTATAATTATCTATTAATTATAAAATCAAAATTTTAGATTATTATAGAATAATCTTATTGAAAATGCGATGAGACATATTCATTTTACGAAGTATATAATGGTATGACTCGTACATTTTCAATACTTATCTAATTCTAGATTGTTTTTCTTAATATTAGAGTTGTTTCATGGCCATTTTCAAGAATTGTACCATTTATAAGTTGTATATGACGCTGTTTTATTGGAAAAAAAGAGAACCATTGTCTAATTTACGAAGGAATGTGGGAATTGTATAACGTCTTTCTAAACGATTCGTTATAATAAAAAACTATTATTGTTAAGAGAAAAAAATTAAAGAAAATAAAAAGTAAGTATATAATATTTGGGTCGAGCGGGTGGGTTCGGGTCGGGTCCGACCCAAAAATTTTCGGGTTTTTCGGATTCGGTTTATTTCAGGTTCGGGTCGAGAAAATTGTGTTCAAAACCCAAAACTTTCGGGTGGGTTCGGGTCAGGTTTTCGGGTTGGGTCAATTTTTGACAGGTCTACATATGACACACCAATGGGATGTGGAGCATCCTCAATCTGATCACTTTAGTCTTAATTCTTAACTTGGACCTAATAATAGGGTAAGCTAGGACAACTCGTCTTACCTACCATTAACAAATGAAATATAATTAAAATGTTGCCTATATTGGGCGTTGGACACTACAATGAGCCCATGTTGTGGCCTGAATGATAATTTTGTTTTTATTTTATGACAGGTGAGCATGCCAACCGGCCCACTGGACCCCTATCTCAGGGCAACCCAGTAGGTCTTGTACACGCGGGGGAGGGGGATGGGTCTAACCCATAATACCCAAGCTTAAGCTTGGTTGGTAGCCTTGTGCATCTTCACATCAGGAGAATTGCAAGTCATGAGATTCGATCCAATGACCTCTAACTTGGAATGCCACCTCAATGCCACTTAAGCTAAGAGCGATTGGCGGCCTAAATGATAAAATATAACAAACATGAAGTGCCTAACTTGGACCTAACTTATAAATAGTCTTAGGTCACATAAAGGACTCAAATGCCAATTCGACCTCAAGCCAACTTACGAGATTGGACTGATTCAACATAAAAGAAAGCTCGGTCTAGTTTGGGAACAATCTAGATTGGGAAATGCAACCTTTTATAGTTTGTTCCATCTACATTGGCTTAAGGTAGGGCATCTGAGTCATGAGTCATGAGTAATGACTTATAGTGTTCCTTTTAGAGCCCATCTTAATAAGATTAGGAGTCTAAGATGCACAAGAATTGTGTCATAAGAATTCTTCCTTATGAAATAGGAAGTCATGACCTATGCACTTAATGCAAATAAGAGGTCAAAGAAGAAATATGAATGCCACATGTTTCACTACAGAGTTATTAGGAGTGATAAGGTGGCAAAGAACGGGCATATAAGATGATGGACAACCCAGGTCGTCGTCCCTTTCCTTCTTTTTTGCCCCTGCAAAAAGGCAAACTTCGGATTGTGGATCCAAGGAACGTCCTATGATGCTTAAGTTATTCCTATAAGCTAAAGAAGGAAAAAGAGAGCTAAGAAGGAAAAGGAAAAAGATTGTCTCGTTCTTGAGAAAGGCAGGTTTTTTGTCGAAAGGGGAAAGTCCTGATGCTTGTGATGTCAGAGCCTAGATCTTCCAAAGGGTATTTTTAAGGTACTGTTATCAAGACGAAATGGTAGTTTGATAAGATTTTTACTCTCATGGGCTTGGATGAGGTCATATCTCAACGCATCTTGGCAACACACAGTGGGTTCGAGTCACCCTTCTTGGTTCTTAATACTTGTTGATGTGGGTAGGATAGTGAAATCCTATCTAAATCATTTATCCCCTCACATTTTACCTTTACATATTTCGAAAAGGGTGAGCAGGTAGAATGTGGAGAATATTATGAACAGCTTTGTGTTGAAACTCTTTACTTCTCTGATTGCGCTCTTACTGAGGCCATTTGCTGCTCTCATTAATTGATAGGGCTCTAAATGGCACCCCTTTGTCATGACATGAAAGGGTAAAGGAACAGGGGAACTTTTCACTTTTGAACCGCCCTATTTTGGCAAATATCCTTTGGTTTGTCATGGGATTCCCTACTTGGCTTAATACGGGTGAGATGGCCCTCCATGTTTAGGATGCCTTGCATTGGGTAAGCTAGATGAGGCCATCCTACCTCCTCCACCTAATCCATTGCCCGTCTACTTCCAGTTATTATGCCCTAACTTTTTCCAAGAGGATACTAAGGAGTTCGCCCAGGAAGTGGACATACTTGAGCTAGTGCAGGTGATATTTTATACCATGACTGTAGGTTATGCAGAGGAGCTAGGTGTGTTCCCAAAAGTAGTGAATGATGTCCTAGATGAGGCACTGGAGAACTTTCAATGGTTCCTGTTCGAGGTCTGGCTGGGTATTTACAAGGAAGAGCAATTGTCCATCATCCAAAGAGTCGCCGCGGCTTATGTTGCTGTCACTGCCCCAGTGTTCATCGACCTACCTGAGGAGAGCATGGGCTTGAACGATGTCCCGTCTGTGCCTACAGGGAGTAAGGGCTAATTTTCCTTCGGTAGTCGGCCTTCTCTTCCCCTCCCCCTGGAATTGTATTCTCCTTTTCTTTTTCTCTAGGCTTTTGTAGGTGTAACTGGAATGAAATTAAATGATTCTCACAAAGATTCATGCCACTTGCTTCTTATTCCCATAAAGTTCCTTCCTGATGTCTATTTGTGCATTTTTCAAGGTCTTTTATTGCTTTTGTTTAATGACTGAATCTTCTCATGCTCCTCGTGAGGAGAGGTGGTAAATTTCTCATTTTACCTTCTCACATTCCACTTTGTCAGGTTATGCAGACCAAAGTCATGGTTTTCCCTTACTACCTTAACACCGAAGAGATGGCCATTTATGTGTGGAAGACCTTCAAATGGTGGAAAAGGAACTGCACAAACCCTCCTCCACCTCACTGTCTGCTTCTGGAAGCTTATCAAAGCCTTAACCTCTAACTTCATCAAGGAAGATGTTGAGGAGGCTGCTATGGGACTTCTAGATTTCAAAGATTATAGAGGCCGTGTTCTACGCCATGGTGGTCAATGACACTCCATAACTAGGTGTGATGTGATGCGAACATGGGCTTCTTGCTAAGGGATGCACTGATGAACCTTGGCTGGTATTCTTTCGAAGTGTGGCCCGAGATTTATAAGCAACATCTTCTATTTGCTCAATAGCCCCCTACTATTGTTCTTGTTGTGGCAAACCCGGTCGTGGCTTCGCCCCCTGGATGAAAGCATCGGGTCAAACAATACTTTGACTACATCTAGGGATGGGGGCGGCTACTAAGATTCTTCTTTCCAAACCAGCGACTACTTTTCTTTCTTCTGTTCTTACTTTTAATGCTTCGTAATTTTACCTTACGTGATTTTCTCATATGAATGAAAAGTACTCCATTATTGAATATGAAACATGTTATCTCTATTGTAATGATGCACACTATTTGGGTAAGCCTTATTGCGTAGGATCCTTTGGCGTGGCCGCCCGTTACCTCTCGTGGCATACCGGCGCCTTGGCCAGCACTTAGCCATTTAGCCAATTGAGGGCTAAAGGTATAGCGGCTAACCAGAGAACGCGATGTAATAGCCCTTTGGAAGCAAAAGGTATAGCAAACAACTTGTCACCATGCTTAAAGATCCTTTGCCCCTTAGCGGATAAAGGTTTAGCAGAGGGCCAGAGGCCGTACCGTACGACCCTTAGCCCCTTTGGGGCTAATGGTACAGTAAGCATCCTAGAGCTATGCTTAATGATCCTTTGTCCCTTGGGGGATAAAGATGTAGCGGATGGCTAGATGCTGTGTTGTACGATCCTTAGCCACTTAGGGGCTAAAGGTATAGTGAACGACCTAGGGCCGTGCCCCTTGGGGGCTAAAAGTATAACAGACAACTTGGGGTTGTGCTTAACGATCCTTTGTCCCTTGAGGGGGGCAAGAGTATAGTGAACGCTCGGGGGTCGTGCTTAGTAACCCTCAGTCCCTTCGGAGTTGTAGGTATGTCGAATGACCTAGGGCCATGCTTGACAGTTCCTTATCCCTTTAAGGGACTAAGAGTTCATCTTTAATGGGTTTTCTCTTCTTGACCCATGCCACCTCCTGAAGGTCACTTTGTGTCGGGAAGGGAGATCATCCACCTCCCTTATCTTTTCTCTCACTCTGAAGTCGCTTTGCCTTAGGAATCACAATGATTAACCTCCCCACTTTTCCTATATGAAAGGGGTTCAGGGCAACCTTACTCCCTCGCATATTGTTGTCCGTATTAAGAGAAATAGCTTTTTAGGGAGAGAAACTTTGTTCCTTTTCTACTGATCTTTATCCTTAAGGTTGAGCCTTGCAAGGGAAACTTCAAAATTCCCCTTCAAAACTTCAACCTCTAACCTTCAAAAGTCTTCATTTTTCTAGTTTGATCTCACATTCTTCCTTTGCTCTACCCCTTATATTTTAAATAAAATATGCCATCATCCTACTCTTTATCGAGTAAACCTCTTTAAGGCTCTATTATAAGAATTTGGGTCTATTATCAAAGATAGACCTATGGCGGGCTTATTTAACATGACCTTAAGCAACCCTTTTAATTTCTTTTAGGAATTTGGGGTGAATCCGTTAATAAACTAAAAGAGTTTTTAGCTTAGGCTTCTTAAATGTTTATCTATGGTCCGTAGCTAGAGATGTGTGCTCATCAATTTTCGCAACTATTTCCCTGAGATTTCCCATTATTGACTTAGTTTTGAGTCTGTCACTAGGAGTAGCCTATATTTAACTACGTTCTCTCTCATCTTTCCTGTCATGAGCAATACAGTGATAGTGTGAAAGGTGAAATGTAATGCAGGTGAGTAATATAACGAAAAGGTTAATAGTTCTGGACATATGTTAAGGGAATTGTCTAGTTAGAATGGGAGGATGGCTTAGTAGGCTTAAAGGTTTAAGCTAGGCTGGAAGGGATAGTGTTAAGATGCTAGATTCAGGCTACTAGTTTTAGATGCGGTCCATACTGGAGATTGGGTTCTACCTTAGGCTTAGATAGCTAACCTGTGGGCCTAAGTTGGATCTAAATCTAGCCTATATAAATCATAGGCCTATATTTGGTCTATGCACAACCTTGGTTTGGTTTGCCTAGAATGGGCTAGTTTAGGCACATGGATGGATCTACGTGGACTCATGCATGGATCCTAAACCTGGAAAACAAATGTATGGCTCATAAACCATGGACTTATGTCCTAATTGAACTTATGCATTATGAATAAGATGCTTGATTGGATACAACCGATAATGAACTAGGTCTCTAAAGGTTTAATGGGATACATTATAGACTTTTGGTCTAGATGGACTCATTGGATATGCATGATGAGGCCAAATGATATATGAACATTTGGGCCCAGGTGGCATAGAATTGATGTGTTAAGACTCGACGATGAACTTTAGATTTTCCTAACATGAATCGAGACTTGCAAGCTTATGACTTAAAGGAACCTGCACCTAGACTAATGATATCAACCCTCATTTTATGATGCATGCAAGGCCTGGGAACTAGACAATTTCTTACTGGTCCTTTCCTAATGCAAGACTAAAGCACTTAGACTTGAACTAACCCGACCATAATGTTAACTAGGCCAGACTAACATTTTCCTAACCTGGGCCCTTAGACACAATGATGAAGTTATGAACCCCAAAGTATTAATACATAGGACTTTGGGTAGAGGTCAATTTTAGAAAGACTAAAATAGAGTTCTAAACATTCACAAAATCACGAATGCATATGAATTACAACTAGGGCCGCAGTTTGTTATGGAATAAGTTATGGTTGCTATAAAATATTTCCATGTTCTTAGACTCTCATGGGGATTTCTTGTGAATGGGAAGTGTTAAGGAACTTTTGGTTGTATTTGTGTGAATAATGTGATGTGATATATTGTTGGAATTTCGAAACTTGGTGTAAATGTGGCATATTTTTCTGTTGGGTTGTTGAAAATGGGCACAAAGCGAGTTTAATTTTTTGTATATACAAACCCGAATAAAAGCCGCATACCCATAATACCTAGTGGGTATAAGTATGGGTAATATTTACAATACTCGGTGGTATGGGTATGAGTAAGGGTATTGATTTTGCAAGTGGGTAGGCATGATAGTATGGCAAAACCTACCCCATTACCAACCCTAATTCCAACCTAATCAAAAGTTCTAAGTTATAAGTGGTTTGGGTAAGGCTTGGAACAAATCCTCACCCGACCCATGCTTCATCATCTATGGGGTGCAAGGCAACACAAGAACGTTTGGTTGCTTTCGCATCTATCATGTGGATTAAGGAAAGTATGCCATGAATATATGAAACAGTTACTTGCTCAGTTGAAAATCATAATGGACCCATCCACTGACCAATTGTTTTCTTGAGTAGGTAATAGTGTTGTTTAACCCAGAGGTGCTGTTAACCTTAGCAATGCAACACCTATGATGTAAGAATGACTAATGTAAGAGTGAATGAAATAATTTTCTATTTTAATTTTCAAGTCTTGCCCTCTCAAAACAAAGTCCTTAGTGGAGCCGCCACTGTAAGGACCACAACTTAGAACCCATATGTGATCCCCTATCAATAGCTGGACCCACTTGTTGGCCACGTGGTTTGAAGTTTTTTTTATTTACTTCTTTTTATTTTTAGCTAAACCAATCTAGACTGCAGCAGAAGGTTGGGCTTGAACTTAAGAACCCAAAGCCAACCTGATTTCAAATGGCATTGACTGCCTTGCCCAGAAGGTTGTATAATAGCTCTCACCTAGGAACTCAGCCGGGTTCATGGGGTAGAACTGAGTCCAATTGCTAACTAGGCTCGATGATGTAGTCTCTAACTAGCCAAGAAGTTGTATAATAGTGCTGATCCAGGAACTCAGCGGGATTTTTAGTCCAAGACAGTATCCAGCTTTCAAGCCCAAATAGCATTACTGTTGGGATCATAGTGTAAAATCTATTACCCAAGCCTACTCTAACTAGCTCGAAAAAGATTTAATGGCATATAAAACAGATTCAATAGAATCTTTTGTGAATTTGTAGGGAAACTTACAAACCCAATTCACTCTCTAAAATGAACCATAAACCAAAAGGGACAATTGGTTTGTTTTAAAGAGGTTTTTCAATAGGCCCCAAATAATCCCTAAAGTGGGGACCATCTAACTCCATAGGTTCGAACCAAGGATCTAGATTTGGGAATAAAGGTACAGTATCATGATGGAATGCATCATGATATCGCATGTCATCGTTGACTGCCTCTATTGATCAAAATAGGAAATAGAATTAGTTCACACTAAACAATAAAGCATGCAATGTATCAAAATCTAGTGAATTAAATAACAAAATCTAAAGAAAGAAATAATCCGATGATCCAAATAATTACAGTGAGTAGGGACTATGTTACCAAAGATTACATCCTTAAAATTAAATAGAGTTAGACAAAAGAAAGAACAAAGAGAAAAAGAGAAAGGTAGGTTTAAAAGATGGGCACCCTCAACTTACCTGGCGGAGCCATGTAGAGAACCCTGGGATCAAGAATATGGAGCCATGACTTGTGCCTTTAAGGCTTTTGAGAATGGTTTAGTTGAGTTCTTCGAACCTCTTAGTATTATATCAGATTTTTCTGAGGTTTTAATCATGTCTTTATGTAATGCCCCGACCCCTCCCTGGGCCATCGACAGCTACCATGAATGGCTTCAAGGATCATTGACTAGCCCACAAACCACCACAAGGCCTTTCAAGCGTGCTTCGTCCTCGCTTACACGCTGACCCCACAAACAACCACAAGCCTTTCAGGCATCTTCATCCTCGCTCACACGCTGCCTAGGAAATAGCGTGCTTCGTTCTTACTCACGCGCTGCCTAGAGAACTTTCCAGGAGGTCACCCTTCTTAAGATTTCTCCATAGTAAGCACGGTTAACTGCATAATTCTTAAGGGTAAGCTTCCCAAAAAGGAAGTTGAACCTTTGTGATATAAGTAGTCATTTCAAATCATTTAAACCACACTCGAGTGTTCCATTCACCCTACTTGAAGTGCACAATTTCCTCGTTTTGCCTCACAATCCAACTGACTTATACATCGTCTTGACTAAAGGTCTATACTGAGTATCTTTGCCTCACTAAGTGACCACCCAGGGCTTTCTTGCCCACAGGTGCAGCTCATTGTTGTGGTTTGGCTTTGAAGCCATCTATAATGCCCTGAGCCCTGCTCGGGTGGCAGACAGGGACCAAAAATAGTTTCAAGGATTATTGACTAACCCCATAAATCGCCACAAGCTTTACAGACATGCTTTGTCCTCGCTCACATGTTGTTAGGGAAACTTCACATGAGGGCACCAATTCTAAGATTTCTCCATATTAAGCACCTTTAATTATGGAGTTCTTAAAAGCGGGCTCCCTTAAAAGGAAGGTGCACCTTTGGTGATATAAATAGTCATTTCAAATCCTTTAAACCACACACTAGTGTTATGATTTGTGGTTAGGTAAGCGGCTGAATGTATTGGTTCAAGAAATGATGGTTTCTAGGATTTCTCAAAGTTAGTGCCATGTGAGCCTGAATTGTTTGCTAATTTGAGTTAGCAGCTAGGGTTTACAGAATATAGGTTAAAACAAGGAGCCAGGTCGGGATATGCTGGGTTGGGTTCCTGGGCTTTGCTGTTAATAATGTAATTTTTTTCAGCTATAGCTTTCTAATCCAACCTCCGTTTCAAGTGATTCTTTTTTTTTCCTAAATTTGTATTCAGTGTAATTTACAATGACACTAATTTCACAATTTTAGGATAAACATCAAAGATAATATAAGCGAGAAGGTCAATAGGTGTCATTTTTAGCATACATCATGGTAATCGACTGATATCCGTTCCGTTGCCTATCGAATTTTGACATATAATATGTCATCAAAAATATTATTCAATGAATCATATTAATTGTAAACTTAATAATTTTATTCATCCTAGAGTGTGTGAAAAATACTTAATAAATCTCAACTAGATGCTGAGCACAGTTAATTTGGCCATATTTAGGCTTTTGTGTCCATTTAGCCTTTCATGGGTATAATTGGATTTGGATGTGTGTGTAAAGGGATGTTCAAACATTTTAAGGCTCTTTGTTTTCAATATTCAAAGGTTCTAAAGTCTTATTTGATCAGTTTATCATCATCAGATATTTTATAAAAAGTGGACACTTTTTAGGTGTCTATAGTTGCATACCTTACCCTCTTCTCTAGACACTACAAAACCTTGAGGTTGATTCATGTAAATCACATCCTCAAGATCTCCATTCAAAAATATTATCTTAACATCCATCTAATAAATATGTAAGTTGTATCTCGAAGCTAAAGCAATCAACATTCTAATAGTAGTGATCATGGAAACAGGAGAATATATGCCAAACTAATGAACCCCTTCCCCTTACCTAAAATCTTGAACAACGGGTCTAGCTTTATATTTTTTAATAGAACCATTAGTTCTTAATTTCCTTCTAGAAATTCATTTTTACCCAATAGTTTCACAGCCATAAGGAAGATCAGTAAATATATAAGTTTTATTAACAAAAATAAAAGTAATTTTATCATCAATAGCTTATGCGCACATGGGGGCCTCTGAGGATGCCATACCCTCTTTATAAGTCCTGTGCTATCCTCAGTTAGGTAAAGAAGTCAAGACCAAAATTCTTAGCCATTATGGTCTTTTACTTCTCCTTAGTGGAACATCACTTTTATTTTCAAAATCGGAATTTAAATTTGGATTAGAGCTAGATTCACCAATTTGCAAGGGAACTTTATTTTTTAAAGGAAAAATATTTTCCAAAAAGTAGCTTTGTAAGATTCGCTAATTGTATTATGAGAAATCTCAGGATCCTCAAAATTTATAACAAAAAATCAGTAAGTAGTATATTTGGGGTAAATCAAAGGAACACCTAATCAACCATTTTTGGAACCAACTTTCTTTTATTAATGGAAACATGCACATTAGCTGAACACCATCACACTTTGACGTATTTCAAATTAGGCTTTTTGCTCTTCCATAATTCATGGGGGGTTTTATCAGATTCATATAAGGAATTATATTCAAAATAGGACAAGCAAAATATAATGTTTCAACCCAAACACTACTAGGCAAACTCGAATTGAGCAGCACAGCATTAACCATGCCAGTCAGTGTTTGTTTTTTTCCTTTTCGCAACACCATTGGATTGAGGTGCGTGTTTAGGTGTCACTTGATGTATGACCCTATGATATTTGCAAACCTTTTCCATCTTCATTGGAGCATACTCATCACCTCCACAAGATCGTAAGATCTTGATCTTCTTTTCTAGTTGATTTCCACCTCAGCTTTGTATACCTTAAATATATCAAACATGTCACTCTTATGATTAATCAAATAGGCATAGCAATATTTAGAAAAATGATTGATGAAGGTAATAAATACCTCTTACCGCCACGAGCCAAGATACCATTGTACTCACAAATGTCATTATGAATCAACTCAAGCAACTTAGTATTCTTTTCGTCAATTGATTTAAATAGCTTTATACATTGCCTAGCATGAACATGTAGTTGATAGTTTCTTTCACATTAATAAAAGATCTGAAAATATGGTCCAGGTTCATCATCCGTTCAATAGACTACAAATTCGCATGATCAAATATACCATGCCAAGGATTGGAACTTGATGTGGATTTTATGCTCAGTTTTAAACCAGTTTTAAACCCTTTTTACTTGCCAGTGTGCAAGGTTAATTGTAGACTACTGAGTTTAGGGTGTCGATCCCATGAGGAAGAATAGTGATTTTCAATTTAACTTTTTTTAATTGTAAGGAATAATTCGCAGGAGGAGTTTAAGTATCAATTTGAATCAAAGAAACAAAAGAAGAGTAAATGAGTCAACAAGGTAGAGAGAAATCAAATAAGAGAAAGATCTTGGACTTTTAATTTCACCAATGACAAGAATATTGAATAACTAACTGAAATACGGGTTCAATTTGTCTCTTGTTCAACCTACATGATAGGTGCTTAATGTATACATCATTTTAGGATCATTTTGCTACATTTTTAGGGAAAATTATATCTTTATGTGATAATTTATACTTCTTTTTCCATTTTATGCTCAGCTATGGTTCTTTTCTGTGTTTTGCAGGATTTTGGATGTTTTTACCCTTTTTTTGACCCTAAATGAGTGTATTTTGGCTCCCTACGGATGTCCCTAACTTGCCGAGACAGTGGATACCATGGTCAATCCGTGGTAAGTCCTATGGTCCGTGGTGTCTTCATTTCCTATGAGGCCTTTTGTTTTCTCACAGGCTCTTCAACTTCTTTGCGATTATTATTCCATTATTACGTGTGGCTATTCGCCTTCCAGAATTTTACTATAAAAAAGGGGGCTCTCATCCTCACGCACACCCCATCATCTCATATCATACTCCTTTCCTCTCTTCAAGTAGATTAGCTTAGATTAGATTAGAGGGAGAGAAAGATAGAGTTGAAGTGAAGACTTCCAAGGATTCCATCTCGGGTTTGCGATTGACAGATTCAAGCATGATTTTTGACTGAACAATTCTTCTCTCTTCTCTTCTCTTTTCCTCTTTAGATTTATCATTTTAGAGTAGTTAGTTGTTTAATCTATGATTATGTGTGAGTAGTTAAAAATTTGCTTGCATAATTGAAACAATCAAGTGAAAAACTGAAAGGTGACATTTGTTAGTTGGACTGCTTGTTACAAGCTACTATTGCATCATCTCAAAAGGAGATTCTCAAGTTGGGAGGACTCAAATTAAGTAATTAAAATATTAAACTTAGAATAAGTCAAATTAGCATGAAAGAGCAACATTTGCTTAGTTTAGGTAAATTTGGTTGAGTTCGAAAGAATATATCAAATTTCTGAATTGATTACAATTACTCAAGATTAACCGATTAGAGAAAAGCACATGTTCATCACTTTAATCCAATCAACTTCCATAACTACATGAATTCCTAGGCGTTTTCTCCTTAATTGATTTAAAATTAGTGAATTAGAAGTTGTTAAATTGAAACCCATTGAATTAATTATAGTTGTTTCCTTATCTTCGTATTTTTATCAATCTAAAGTTTTGATTCACTTAGCATATCTTGAGAGAACATAGCCCAATAGATCAACCTAGTTTATGTGGGATCGACCTTTGATTTCTGTAACGCCACTATGTGCTTGTGGCCGTATCACTAAGCTATAAGTAATTGGCTATAAATTAAAAAGATGATTACAATCATCAAATGCTATTATTTATCTAGTGGCTTAGCACGAACAATTCTTTTTAGACATAACTCATCTAATTTCAAGCATAAATTATTCAATTTTAACAATTATAATTTAAAGCCCAATTGCTTAACATCATATTATCCTACAAGGTCTAATATTCATTTGAGATAGCAAATTAAACTATGGTAATGAACATGAATAAACAATAGTATTAAGATGCATAAATAGGTTATGATCAAGTATAAATTTAAAATTATGCAATTAAAGAGACAAAAATAACTGCAAAAGAAATTAGCAAAATAATATTATTATCAAAAATGCGTCCTAATCCGAAAGAGTATTTTAGCCGGCCACAGTTAGCAAAAACGTCATCAAAGTTGGTGTATTTCACTTCTATGCCCAAACTTTGGTACTCAACTACACAAAATGATATAATTAAGTATAGCCTCTCAAATTTGACTCACAAATGGGAAGAGAAAAGAAGAGAAAAATAGCTAACAAAACTTATTTTCCTTCCAGACTCCTCAACTCAAATGATGTAGTCTTACAAAGACTCTAAAATTGAAAGATGGAGGATAGGAGAGTGGAAGAATGCTTAGATACTTAGATGAGTGAGCGAGTGGATTACTCCAACCCATGACCCCTTTTTATAGTGGAAATTCATTCCATGTGATGCCCAAAAATGAATGAAAAATTAATTTTAATTAATTCTTAGTTGTTATATTACATGAGAAAAGGCTAGCCCTTTAGCGAAAAATTAATCAAGATTAATTAGTTTTAACTAGATTAGATTAAGCTTGCTCACAGGGGGAAAAAAAGAAAAGAGAACTGGGGCTGTTGGGGAGCAAGAAGGGATGAGAGAGATTTGCTGGACAGTGGCTATTATAGGCCCAATCGGAAGGGTAAGAGAAGAAGGAGGGAGGCGCTAAGGAGCAAGCTGGACCAAACCACGGAGCAAATGGACTTAGACATGCGCATGAGGAGAGGCGAAAGAAGGAAAGGAAGAGCTGATAGGGAGTGAGGTGGAATAATATGAACAGGCCAGACTGTGAAGAAGGGAGAAAAAGAGAGGTTGAAGAAAGCTACTCTAACCGGACCACGGCTGAGAGAAGATATGCCCAACTCGGGCTGGGCAAAAAGTGGAGAGATGCTTGGTCTAGATGGACACTGGGCCATGCAATATGAGGACAGCAAGCCCAATCATGAAGAGGGGCTAAGCCAGCTACTAGACACAGTGACAATAAGCCCATTTTAGGACTGACTGCTTCTTTTGCACATTTTCCCTTTTCTCTGCAATTTTATTTTGATATGGAAATCTTATAAAAAAACTGCATTTTTAGTTATAAAAATACATTCCAAAGAATTCAAAGTAGGTAAAATGAAGGATAAAATTACGTATGAGATATAAATTATGCCACACCAAAACTTTGCTAGTCGTTGAGCAAAGAGTAATAATAATGCATATATTCATTTAGCTCATCAAGTAGAACATGATTTGGGAAGAAATTGCATATCCAACTGCACTCGTCCATTGAAAATCTTGTGGATAAAATCACTACCAACCTACAACCCATTATCAAACATTTCCAATATTAATTAATTCAATAGGCCAAGACTTAAGCAAATTAAGCACACAATAAAACCATGTAGAAAGCCGTAAGTGCAAGATTTCAACCACATAACAAAAATCACAAGAATATCTTTAAAATCAAGTCCTCAATGCCAAATCAATTTATTTGTCTTTTTTTCCCTTTAATTTTTTTTATTTTTTTTGAACTTTTCCAAAAGTTACCTTATTCCATGTGTTTTCTTAGATGGATAAAGATATGAATAAAGACAACACTTAGAGAAGCACTCCGTATATATTCAGACGATTAAAGATTTGAATAGAGATAGAACTTGAATATTGGTACCAGAATCAGAACTGAATTAATTCAATTTATTTTATTTATTGATTGGAAATCAAGGGAGCAATCAATTCTTCGATACTTATAATGACATTGAAAATAGAATTACATCTCAAACTTAAAATTGGTTACATAGTGGCATTAACATAGCAAAAACTTTTAGCCTTCAGCTTGTCAAAGCTAGAAATAATCTCTAACATGCATGGGCCAGAAGAATGAAATTCCCATAATAAAAGTAGAACATGTATAATAAGAACACTGAAGCTCTTCCGAAAATCAAATCCACTCTAAGATTTTTTCAAGTTAAATTTCCTTAAAATTTTCATTTTCATTTTGCCTGCCCTCAAACCTGAATGTTACATTCTCCTCAATGTAGAAAACAATAATAAAGAGGCAAATGGAGAAAAGAGCAACACAACCTTACGGCACATAGAAATCATTTCTATACAAGTTCAACAATCCAACTCCAAAAGTACCTTCATAACCATCACCAACCACAAAAGCCAAGAACCAAGTGAAAAATCACACTCTGAAACATAAGCACACCTTAACAAAAAGAAAAACAAAATAAAAGAGTCATGCTTACCTAAAAGGATTGGGTTACTTCCCAATAAGAGCTAAAATCTATGTCTTTAGCCAGACCATGTCCCATCTATTAAGCATAGTAGACAGGGTCTACTAGATTGATGGACCCGATTAGACCAGACTTAATCTCATTAGTCACAACAGGTTCAAATGTTGACCATTAACCATAAGAAGTCGACCACCTTGGGGATCCAAAAATTAGACTGCCTTATAGGAAAACACTTGCTACACAACAAAATGACCATTCCATCTAGATCCCAACTTGCCAAGAAACAAGTTAAGCTTGGAGTTAAAAAAGCCAAACCTTCTGATTAGGTTCAAAAGATTATGAGAAGTCACTCTATCATGAAAAGCTTTGGTTTTAGCATTATAAGTCTTAGCATTCTCATAGACTTCATTATGCAATTCATCCAATTCATTTAATTGAGCCTATGATTAGAACATGCTTGTTTCATATCAAAATTAAAAGATCTAATAGCCCAAAAAGTGCAGTGTTCTAATTCAACCGGCAAGTGACAAGCCTGATCAAAAAGAAGCTGATAATGAGGCATCCCTATGGAAGTCTTAGAAGCAGTACGATAGGCGCACAGAGCATCATGCAATCTGAGGGACCAGTCCTTCCTATTGGGTCGAATTGTTTTGTCAAGTATGGACTAGCTCTCACGATTAGACACCTCAACCTGGCCACTAGTTTGAGTGTGATAGGCGGTAGCTACTTTATGAGTTACTGAACATTTTCTTAGCAAAGCCTCAAAATACCAATGACAAAAGTGACTACCTCTATCACTAATAAGAGCTCTATGGGTCCCATATCGATAGAATATAACCTCTTCCACAAATGTGACCACCACCATGTGCTCATTGGTCCTAGTAGCTTGAGCCTCTACCTACTTTGACACATAATGAACAGCAACCACAATGTATACAAAGCCTAAAGATGGGGGAAACGGATGCATGAAATCAATACCCCAAACATCAAATATCTCAACAATCAGAATAGGGGAAATGGACATCATATCACGACGGGACAAGGCACCTGTACGTTGATAATGCTCACAAACAAGACAGAAATGGTAAGTATCACGAAATAAAGTGGGCCAGAAAAACGCACTTTGTAGGACCTTAGCAGCTATCCTATGATCTCCGAAGTGACCACACAAGTATAATTGTGACAAAAGGCAAGAATACTATGAATTTCACACTTGGGAACACATCTATGCACTACTTGGTCATCACAATGTTGAAAAGATAAGGGTCCTCCTGGTAGTAATGTCTTATTGTGAGAACAACCTGTCTTTTCCTTATTTGGAACAGTAAGGATAAATATTTCCAGTGGCAGGGTAATTCACCATGTGAGCAAACTAAGGAAAAGGGACATGTGAAACCGCAAATAGTTGCTCATTAGGGAATTAGTTAGAAAATCCAACTAAGTTGTCAGTATACTCAGTAAAGATTCTAGACAAGTGGTCTACAATTGAGTTTTTGGAACCTTTCCCATCTTTATCTCAATATCAAACTCTTGGAGCAACAAAATCCACCCACTGAGTTCGGGTTTGGTGTTATTCTTGGCTAATAAGTGTCTCAATGTAGCATGGTTAGTAAAAACTATTTGGACGGAATTTATCAAGTGCAAATACTATAGCTAGCAACTCTATTTCAATAGTGGAATGATTCTTTTGAGCATCATTTAGAGTTCTACTAGCATATTAAATGACATAAGGCATTCTATTCATCCTTTCACCTAAAACAACCCCAATAACAAAATAATATGCATCATACATAATCTTAAAGGGAAGAGAAAAATCAGGGGGCTACAAAATAGGGGATGACACCAATAAAGTTTGAAGTTTTTCAATAGTTTTCACACAAGACTCATCAATCACAAAAGGAGTATCCTTAGTAAGGAAATTAGTAAGTGGATGAGCCACTTTGCTAAAATCCTTAATGAATCTCCTATAAATACCAACATAGCCAAGGAAAGATCTGACTTGCTTCATAGAAGAAGGCATGAATAGATCAAAAATAAGATCAACCTTGGCTTTATCAACCTTAATCCCCTTTTTAGACACATTGTTACCCAACACAATCCCTTCTTGGATCATAAAATGGCTCTTTTACCAACTCAAGACCAGATTCACCTGTTCTCATCTTTTTAACACAATGGATAAATTAGCAAGACATACATCAAAAGAAGAACCAAAGATAGAGAACTCATCCATAAACACCTTCATGAAATTATCAATATAATCAGAAAATATGACCATCATACATCTTTAGAATGCGAAAGGTGCATTACATAACCCGAAAAGCATCCTTCAATAAACAAATGTACTTGATGGATATGCAAAGGTGGTTTTGTCTTAGTCTTCAGGATAGATGAATATTTAGTTGTAGCCAGAATACCCAATTTAGAAAGTAATAAAAACTTTGTCCATCTAATTTTTCCAAAATTTTATCAATGAAGAGAGGGGCAAATGATCTTTCCTAGTGCTAAAGTTCAACTTTTTGTAATCAATGCACACCACTACCCCATGGCCTGTCTAATAGGAATTAGTTCACTATCATTATTGTTAACCACAGTTATACCAGATATCTTAGTGACAACTTGAACCGAACTGACCCATTGACTATCAGAAATAGGATAGATAATGCGTGCATCTAAAAGTTTTACTTCTCTTTCTAAAAAACTTCTTTTATGTGGACATTTAGTCTACATTGCATTTGCCTAATAGGTTTGGCATCATCCTCTAAGTGAATTCCATGCATGCAAATAGTAGAACTAATTCCTTTCAAATCAGCAGGCAACCACCCAGTAGCACCCTTTTAGTCAGATAAGACACAAATCAACTCTTTCTCTTGATCATAAGATAAAAAGAAAGAGATGATGATAGGTAGGTCTCTTTAGGGCCTAAAAATAAATACTTGAGTGAATTCGAGAGAGATGTCAACTTAAGTTTGGGTGGGGATACAATAGAAGGTGGCATAAGAGAACTTTCCAAAGGTGAAAGGGGTTTATAAGTGAACACCTAGAGGAAGAGTCAAGATAAGGATTAGGATCAAGATGAGAATCCATCTCATCTATTGTGCTTTAACTCAAACAATCTTAAGTCCCCATGGGAAAAACAGGTCCCCAGAGGATGATTGCATAGAATAGCAGGTAAAGCTTCTTCAATCATTTTATTAATCGCATCAATAAAGAAGCATTCAAATTCATTTTTAAACACAAGTTGAGGAAGCTTTAAAAATATTAAGCCTAACTCTCATGTTCGTGACCGAGTTATCTATCACTCCCGACCTACAATTAATGGTGGCATTAGCTGTGGCAAGGAAGGGACGTGCTAAAACAAGAGGAATTTGCTTAGAAGCATAACTAGGCCCAATCTCCAGCACAACAAAAATCAATAGAAAAGAATCCTTTATCAATTTAAACCAAGACATCATCGGCCCTCCCCCTAGAGTCCTAACTGACTTGTCAATAAGTTCAAGAGTACAGTTGGAAGGTTTTAGTTCATCCAACCCCAACTCTATGTAAACAAAATACTGTATCAAATTAACACCAATTAAAATCCAAATCCAAGAGTGCCCTTTCAATTTTGTGCTTGCCAATATAGCATGAAATAGTGAGGACATCGGGATCTTTGAACTTAGGTAAAATGTTAAGTTTTATAATCGAGCTCACTTGCTCTCTTAGAAGAACCTTATTTGACTTGAAATCTTTAGATTTCCTTTTAAGAGTATACATGTCTTTAAGGAGCATAGCATAAGCCAGTATCTGTCTAAATGCTTCCCAGAGGGGAAGATTGACCTTAACTTGCTTAAAAGTTTCTAGAATTTTATCTCTCTATTTGTCTTTCTTGCAAGGGAATGATGCATCCATAGCTTGAGGGTCAGGAATCCTGGGCATACAAGTGACAACGGGGTTATACACAGTAGGGGAAGGGGAAGGGGATAGGTCATTTTCCTTTACAGTCTCTAAGCCTCTCTTAACTGTTTTAAGTCTTTCCTCTTTATCATGTTCTTTCTCATTCACCTTCTTATCTACTTGTTTGCCACTCCTAAGGACCATTACATTAATTAAATTATTGGCAGTTAGGGTTCTGTATGAGATGACTTGGAAGTTTTCCTTCTTCTATTTTAACTATAACTATGGCTAGTTGTTCAAGTTGGATTTCTAACTTAGCTATAGATTGTGAGTGAAAGTTAACAATATTCCTTTTAGACTCAATCTCTTGGACCTCAGAATCAACATTTTACACAACAGAAGTCAAGGCACCAAGGGCATTAATTACCTTGTCTATATCAGAGCTCATAGATGGAGCTTGATAGGAAGAGGGAGGAGCATATATTTAGTTTTGGAAACTAGAAGGGATAGGTCTGCTAGATTGGGCTTAAAGATTCTCAACATTTTGAGACCTTCATGAAAAATTAGGATAATTCCTCAAACCATAATTATAAGTATTAGAGTAAGGATTATTGAAAGGAGAAAATCCTCGGGCAGCAGTCACTTGTTCGGTCACATAGTTAGACTTACCCACACAAGAACAATCAACAAAAGCATGCATGAGACTAGCACACATCGTACACATATCTTCCATAGAAGGAGAATTAGACACTTTGATCATATGCAACAATTGATCAAATTTCTTAGTGAAAGCATCAAATATACTAGAAAGGTCAATTGAATGTGAAACTTCATGAATCCCCCTTTTACTTTCTAATTGCCTAGGCAAATCTAAATGTGACGAAGTAGCATGCAAGTATGAATTTTAACTCAAATGTTCAAACAATTCCCCAAGCTCCTTCAGGAGTCTTATACAAGAAACTACCATCTCAAGATGCATGAACTATTTGCCTATTGTGCTCATCTAAGCCAGAATAAAAACTCTAGACAAGTTTCCACATAGAGACCTTATGGTGAGGACAATTTTGCAACAACTCTTTAAACATTTCCTAACTTTCATGTAATTGCTCATTTTTATTTTGTGAGAAAGTGGTTATAGCACATCTTAAAGTGGTCAATTCACCAATAGAGAAAAACTTTTTCAAGAATTCCTTTTGCATTTGTTCCTAAATGGTGATATTTATCTTAGTATCCAACCAAGCTGTAGCTTTATGTTTCAAAGAGAAAGGACAAAGTCGCAAAGGAAGAGCATCATTAGAGATATTATTAAAAAACATAATGGAACAAATCTCTAATAATGAATCAACATACTTGAAAAGATTTTCAGACCCTAGCCCACAAAATGACAGGAGCATCTGGATGAGGGAATGCTTAATCTCAAATGGCCCTATCACATTGGGCATACAAGCTCTCGTAGGTGAATCATAAGTGGTGGGAGTAAAATACTGCTCAAGTTGCTTATGCAGTGGGGTTTGTTCTTCAGCCATCCCTTTCTTAGATTCGCGTTTCTTGGTTATCATCTTACTAAGAGAACGTTCAATTTCAGGATAATATTCTTCAAGTTCTAAGAATATAGATCGTCCACTATGCATGTACTCCCAAACAATCAAAAGAATATTATGAAATCACTACCGCAATAACCACCAAACAAAATAAGAAGAAAAGAGAAGAGAATAAAATAAATGAATAAATAAACAAAAGAAAGATCCTAGGGAAGGGGAGAAAGATGAAAAATAAAATAAAAAGAGAATAAATGAAACAAAAGATAGGGGAATTGCAAGATTAAGTAAAATATTAGAAATAACATAGTTAGATTAGATTGGATTAGATTAGCAGGGATGGCGAAAATGGTTAGATTAGAAGGGAATGGACATAACAAAAACAAAATGGTTAGAAATAAAATAAAATAAAATAAAATAAAATAATAAATATAGAAGGGATAGGCGTTTGAGAGTAAAGAAAATAAATAAAATTGTTAGATTAGTTGGGAAAGGGGAGAAAATGTAAAAATAAATTAAAAAATAACAATAAAAGGAAGAGGAAATTCATGATTCACTATTCGTTCCACGGCAACTACGACAAAAATTTGATGTGGATTTTATGTTGAGTTTTAAAATCATTTTTACTTGTAAAGGCATGAGGTTAATTGTAAATTAACGAGTACAGGATTGCAATCCCATGAGGAATAATAGTGATTTTCAATTTAACTTTTCTAATGATAAAGCATGATTAACAGGAGGAGTTCAAGTATCTTTGAATGAAAGAAACCAAAGCAAAGTAAATGAGTTAAGAAAGTAGAGAGAAATCAAATAAGAGAAAGGTCCAGGACTTTGGATTTCGCAAATGATAAAAATGTTAAAGTACTAACTCAAATGAGGGCTCAATTTGCCTCTTGTTCAACTTAAGGTACAAGCATTAGACCATAAATTAAAAAGATGATTATAATTATCAAATGATATTATTTATCTAGTGGTTTAGCGTGAACCATTCTTTTTAGACATAACTCATCTA
Source organism: Carnegiea gigantea (assembly GCA_029747015.1). NCBI lineage: Eukaryota > Viridiplantae > Streptophyta > Magnoliopsida > Caryophyllales > Cactaceae > Carnegiea > Carnegiea gigantea. The sequence goes on from JAKOGI010001039.1 coordinate 215,731, forward strand.
ATTTCTAGCATAAACTATTTAATTTTAACAATTCTAATTTAAAACCTAATTGCATAGCATCATATTAGCCTGCAAGGCCTAAGATTAATTTGAGATAGCAAATTAAACTATTGTAATCAACATGAATAGACAACAGTATTAAGATGCATAATAGGTTACGATCAAGGATAAACTTAAAATTATGCAATTAAAGAGACAAAAATAGCCCCAAAAGAAATTAGCAAAATAATATCGTTATCAAAGATGCATCTTAATCCTACAAGAGTATTTTAGCCGACCATAGTTAACAAAAAACACCATTTATATTGATATATTTCACTTCCTACGCCCAAACTTTGGTACTCAATTATACAAAATGATGTAGTTAAGCACAACCTCTCAAATTTGACTCACAGATGAGATGAAAAGAGAAGAGAAAAATAGCTAACAAAGCTTATTTTTCATCTAGACTCATCAACCCAAATGATTTTGTCGTACAAAAGACTCTCTAAAAATTTGAAGACAGAAGATGAGAGAGTGGAAGAATCAATGGATGCTTGGATGAGTGAGTGAGTGAATCAGTGAATTGCTCTAAGCCATGACCCCTTTTATAATGGAAATTCACCTCCTCTTAGTGCCCAAAAATTAATGAAGAATTAATTTTTAATTAATTAAGAATTAATTTTTAATTAATTTTTCGGTGTCATATTGCATGAGAAAAGGTTAGTCTTAAGTTAAAAATTGATCAAGATTAATTAACTTTGGCTAGGTTAGATTAAGCTTGCTCACAAGTAGAAAAAAAAGAAAAGAAAATTGGGCTATTAGGGAACAAGAGGGGAAGAGGGAGATCCACTGGGCCGTGGCTAGTGTAGGCCCAATCGGAAGAGCAAGAGAAGAAGGAGGGAGGCGTTGGGGGTTAGGGTAATGCGAACAGTCACAGACTGTAAAGAAGGGAGAAGAGGAGAGGCCAAAGCAAGCTACTCTAACTGGACTGCGAAGGAGAGAAGATAGGGCCAACTTGGGTTGGGCGAAAAGAGGAGAGATGCTTAGTCTTGATAGACATTAAGCCGCACAATATGAGGACAACAGGCCCAATCGTGAAAAGGGGCTGAGTCGATTGCCGGACACAGTGAGAACAAGCCCATTTCGGGCTCAACTGCCTCTTTTGCTCATTTTCCCTTTTTCTGCTGTTTTATTTTCATGTGAAAATCATATAAAAAAGGTATTATTTAATTACAAAAATAAATTCCAAAGACTTAAAAGTAGATAAAATGCAAGATAAAATTACATATAAAATATGAATTATGAGAACACTCAACATTCGAGACAAATAGCTCGACACTAGACATGTTGCTCACCTCAGGACTAACAACGTCAAGCTTACGAAGTTGTTGAATAGTTCTTGGGGAGTAAGGGTGGAAAATCCATTGTCCTTTAGGACAGTGTTGGAATCAAGCCACTTGTTATGCTAGCTCCAAATCTAACCTAAGAAAAGAAATAAATGTGACTAACCATAATTAATTAAAATAATACTCACTAATCCTAATCTAAATATAATTAATTGACTAATCAAAAAAATGCAATTAACACATTCAACATAAAACATCATTTTAACTCACAAAAAGCTAATAATGCATCTAATTTAACTAGAAAGGCATGAAATCCACTGGCTAATAGAGGGCATAGAAAATGAAATACCTCAAAAGCTCAAAAATTGAAGCTCAAAATCCAACAATGGAGGTTGGTCTCTATTGTTGGACCAAGTGGATGGAATTCGTGGCTTGACTTCCCCTTATTCATCCTACGATACCCTAATAAGTACTAATCTAACCCATAATGAACCAAAAACTTGATATTCGAAAATGGGTTTATGCCTTAAGTTGAAATGGGAAGGGAAGAGCATGAAATTTGAAGGTTGAGAGATGGAAGAGAGAGACTAGGGTTAAATAGAGTGAGAAAAACATGATTACCAAGTAATAAGGCAAGATTGAACCAAAATTTGCCATTCAAAGCATAAACTTAAGTAAAAAACATATCACGAAATTAGATGGAGGCACTTGTAGAACAAATTTGCAAGAAAATGCAAATAGAGTCATTAAAATAAGAGCTTTAATTAACTTGAAAGAGTATTTGACAGCCTACAAGAAATCAGCTATCCAAAAACCGACCTAAAAACCTAATTTAAGACCATACTTAAAAACTTAGATTAGAACCCTACGTAAACCTAGCTGATTGCCTAAATTGGGGAAGGAGATTTATATAAGTCTCGAGTCAGCGAACTTTGGACAGTCGTGCCATGTGGCATGGAATACTATGTCAAGTTTCTACATTTCAGCACAAGAACAGAGCAGGACAGCTTTGGCACAGGTGTGCACGTGGCACTAGTATCCTGTGCAAATTTCTACTTTCTACTTCTTCGTTTTTCGTGCAATTGACCCGAGCTTACTTCATCTTTATCCTGAGTCATCCGCTAGGGTTAACTCGGGTTCACTTGTCCAACTTTCAGCATACTTTGCCGTCATTATCTATGATTTGAGTAGTTGTCTTTGTTACCTATAAAACAAACAAAACACTAATAAGAAACGTAATTTAATAATTATTATAAGCCAAATTGAGTTATAATGAGGTATAAAATTCTTGCATATTGAGCTCGAGCAAATACCCCCACACTAAGACTCTGTCATCCTCAAGTCAAAGAAAACAAAACTACCAAAGCCTAACTCACTTTGTAGGATTCACGGTTGTATGCAACAAGCCCTTTAAATAAACCCCTTGGTTACCCCGAGTAGATGAGTGATGTCTCGTGATTATTTACACAAGATGTACCCACAAAATCTTTGAAATATATTTGAATTTTTCAAAAGCATAGCATATATACAAGGTAAAGGAGAAAATATGTGCATATCTAAGTTTATTCTATAACCCTAACAACCTCGCTCTTAAGTCATATACAAGCAAAATGTACAATCAATAGGCACTTAGGTGATGAATGCACCCATCTTGTTTTTCACCACACACAACACAATAATAAGATATGTACACCTTAGTGCTTTGTGCAAAGTATATTGGGTTTTAATGCTAGCTTAAAATTGGGCGAAAAGGCCATCTTTATTCTCTCTCCTGTTTCCTTATGAGTGGGTCATCAGGAGAAACAACTTAGCATATATTCAACCCCAAATAGAGGTATTCAAGTTAAGCTCTCTTTCACTTTCTTATTTTTCATTTTTTAAAAATTTTTCAAAGGGGAAGCTAGAAGTCAAATAACCAAGTAGACTATTCTCAAACCCAAGTTTCAATAAACTAATACCAAAAGTCAATGTTTAAGTGCACAACTCATAATATCGTATGTGTAAGATGTTATTATGAAAGCCCAAAATTACCCATAGACAAGTGTTTTATCATGCGTATTCTAATTATATACAAGCTTGGAACTAAGCCATTAGAGATTTAAAAAACCAATAAAAACGGCACAAAAGTTCCCAAAGCCTAGGGAAAAAAACTATACAATTTTTTTAAAAAAAGCACAAAAATATATGCAAATGCATATATTACTTCCCCACCCACACAACTAAATCTCATAATATACCCATTAGGAACCAAACAGTCATAATCAATGACAAAACACACAATATCCACAAAAGGGCCTCTAATACTACATATACACAAAACCAAATGACCATAGAAAAGAAGAATGAGATATATACAAAACAAAAATAAGAAGGAAAAAAGATGACTCACAACTATCAACACGATATGCATATATACAAAAACCAAAAACACAATCACATAACCACAAGGAAAAACACGCAACCACCGACAACAAATATATACAAAACCAAAAACACCACCAACAACAAAAAATGAAAAAAAATATACGCAAAACACACCTTCAATCGACTCAACAACATCCCTTGTTTCACCTTAAAATTGATCACCAACAAAATCACAACCTGATATCTATAACTAAACAAAAAGAAAGGAAGAAAGGATCAAAAGGAAAAGAGTTACAATGATTATACCAGGTTGAGCACCGATTATACCCAAACTATATCTCTCGAAAATGGTGCTACGGGAGGCTCAAGAAGCATCAACGACTCCTCTCATTCAAAAGCAAGTCACTCCACTCGAATGTCGTCAAAGCTCTTAAAAGCTTATCATATACCAAATACATGCATCTAAGAAGAACGAATGTAAGAAAACACCAAATAGACCACATCTATAATTGTTAGTGCTCCTACGAATTTATCATATGCCTTAGAAAAATCAAAACAGTGATCCAAATAAGTTCTCTGCATGATTTTTCTAGGCAAGTCCCCTAGTAAGTATGAAAAAAGTCAAGAGAGATATTGTAACCTCTGAAGGTACCTAGGGACCAAATAACATCAAGCACATTCCCTATATGCGCATCAAACAAGTGGTTTACATGGTTGAAATCGACGTTAACATCATTCTCACAAAGGAGTCAAGAGGCCTCAAAACGTCACGCTTAGGGGAATGAGTAGGTGGTGAATAAGGGAAGCGGAGATACAGTCAAGAGGGTTAGGGAATATAAATTCAATAAGTTCAATATAAGGAAAAGAAACCTCATGCACGAGCATCTTGCATGAATCCTCTAAAGGGGTCTCTTCAACTACACACTCCTTATAATCAATATTACCATCATACCATTCATCACACTCATGATCATGCACACTAGCATCATGTTCACATTCCTCACTCTTCTCAGGCTCTCCTATAGATATTAGAGGAAAGGGGGTTGGGGATAATCAGGACATCCTCGAGAGTATCCATAAAATGCTAGTCTCAAGGGGAGATGCACATAAAAAAGAAGTTCAAGAGATGTCACTCTTACTCTCAAGGTCACATTCATGAGTATCAACTTAGAATTCGGAGCTCAAAGGGGAAAAAGACCTAAAATCACCCAACAAACAACCATTGGGTGGGGAAGGTCCTACATTGAGGTCAGCCTCATGTAACATAGGTACAATGCTAAACCAACTCTAAGAATTGGTCTGTTAGTGTACTTGTCATGTTCTCCATGAACTCTCTATAGTTTTTTTTATTCCTTGTTGAAGTTACTTAAATCTAGAGTCCATAGAAATAATATGAGAACAAAAGTTAATATGATTGGATTGAGGTGGACGGGAACAAGATTCCATGAATTGTTCCCTACAATATGATCTTACATGAAAAGTACATGGATTATGGAAAGACATCCCAGAGGGACAACATATAACCTCCTTAAACTTATATGTATGACAAATAAATCATTCATGAATATCCCAAGCTTCATCCACACCTTTGGAAAGAAAATCCGAATACTCCAAAAGAATGTCGGTTTCATAATTCACACCAACATGAACGACACCCAAGATTTTACATTTCCTATATGAATAACTATAATGAGCACATTAAGTAAGATAAGCATTTAAATGATCCCACCAATTGTAAAACAATTCTTGCTCATATTGGATAAAATGAAAAATTGCCACTTTTTTTTTTAAAAAAAAAAAGATTTTCCAATTTTCAGGGACTTTCGGTTTTTTGGACACAAATGACTAACCTAATGCACAAACTTCAATAGGTTAAACATGAAAGAGTTACAAAAACATAAGAGACCTAAGGTCACACCACTATCTGCAGCAACAATGTCATTTTGTTGAGTAGCTTTTAGGGACTAGGGAGTAAGGGTGAAAAATATGTCGTCACCTGGGACATTGTTGAAATCACGTCACTTGTTATTTTAACCCCAAATCTAACCTAAGAAAAGGAAAAAAATGTGACTATATGATTAATTAAACTAATTACTCACTAATTCTAATCTAAATATAGTTAATTAAGCTAATCTAAAACAAAATACAATTAAAACTATCAGCAATAAGCATCATTATAATTAGCAAAATGCTAACAAAGGATCCAATTTAACATGGAAAGTATGAAATCCACTAGCTAAGAAGAGAGAGAGAAAATATAATACCTCAAAAAAGCTTAAAAATTCGATAATGGAGGTTGACCTCCATTCTTAGAGCAAGTGGAAGAAATTTGTTGCTTGACTTGTACTTATTCTCACCAATCTACCCTAATAAGTACTAATCTAACCCATAATTCGAATTGAAATGGGAAGAGAGGAGCATGAAATTTGAAGGTCGAGAGAAGGGAGAAAGAGATTGGAGTTAAGGAGAGTGAGAAAAACATAACTACCAACCAATAAGGCAAGATTAACACCAAAATCGGCTATTTAAAGCATGAACCTAAGCAACGAAATAAATCATGAAATTAGAGGGAGAAACTTATAGAACAAAGCCAAACTTGTAAGAAAGTAGAGCAAGAATGCGAATACAACCATTAAAACCTATTTTAAGAACCTATTGAAAAACCTATTTTAAGACTCTAGCTAATTACACAAATAGGGGAAGGAAATTTATGCAGGACTTGAGTCTACAAACTTGGCACGTGTAGACCGTGTCAAGTTTCTAGATTTTAGCACAAGAACTAAGCAAGCATGCAGCCTATGCCAAATTTATGCTTTTGTCTTCTTCTTTGTTTTTCTAACAGTTGGCTTTTCTAGTAGTTGGCTCCGGCTTGCTTCATGGTTATCTTGGGCTATCTACTAGGGTTAACCTAGGGTAACTTGTCTAACTTTCAGTACACTTTGCACATATTATTCACCACTTAAGTAACTTTCTTTATTAATGATGAAACAAATGATACAGTAATAATAAACCTAATTTAACAATTGTTATGAGCTAAATCAAGGTATAATAAGGTATAACATTCACCCAAATGAACCATGCATGGTAACCACCATTTTATTAGAGGCAAAAAGAATGTTATCGCCACTTAGGTTGAGCAACAAAGTGTTAATAAGAATTCTCCTAATATTAGGAACATGATACACATTTTCCAATTCAAGAGACTTACGAGAAGAAAAATCCAACTTCATTCGGCCTACTCCTAAAATAGATGCAATATGTCCTAAAACATTCACAGAAGCACTAGAGTCCATCCACCAATCATTAGACACACATATGGTAAATAATGCAGGGTTAGTACTAATAACCCATATTAATTAATTTAGACACGGTGGAAAATGTATAAATAATAAGAATCTCTAATGTGCATAATGCAAATATCACTTCAAGTCTATATAAGATAAATGTGACAACAACTTTAATAGGCAAAAGGTAATAGCACAAATTATGCTAGTCAAAGTAGTCAAACAAATGGATAATGGCCATTATATATGAATAACTCGCAGCTATCAAATTAGGCTCCACAAATTATTGAATAAGGGCTATCATGCAGTTGAATAGAAATCTTATAAATGTTAATGAATGAGCCAACTTGGGAACAAGAATAAGTCAAGCTGACTCTACAAATATGCTTGCTAGGTCAATGTTGATTTTGAAATTTGCGACTCTGGGATACCTACTACTTTATAGAAATAATTTTTTGGGGACCACGTTTTCAAAATGTAATTTCAAATACCTAGTATTCTAGGTAAACTAATGTGTAGAGGTTGATATTCTATGAGAAAATTATCTTTACGGGCTTTTTCTTTCAAATTTGACCCAAGACTTTCTAAATTTTATATTTATAATCCATGATAGGGTTGAAAGTGCAAATACTAAAATTTTTACTGTTTTTAGGAAAATATGCTTCTATTAATGTTTAACTTCTTATAATTACTTTACTGGTACTAGTTGTCGTAATCTACTACTTATATCATAAATAGTATATTTTCTATGATTATAGGCCCATCATGTTGAGCAATACAACAAAGCTTAAATATAGAGGTTTGGCCATTACCTACACTTGGTCGGCATTGGGCCGTGACATTTCTCTAGCTTCCAATTTACATAGATTACTAATCTCAACCATACGTTTCTTAAATCAGGTACAACACAAATTCATTTAGTTTTCTACCTTACAGCGTACTCACTAATCAAGTTTTTATATTTTTAAGGATAGCGGAGCTTTAATCAAGAAATTATAACATTTAAGAACGTTTGATTAAATGACGTTCCCTACTAAAAGATGTCTTTTATTGAAAGATTAAAAATGGAAATGTTTCAATGGAAAGACTTAAAGAGGGATTTAAACTACTAAAATCATTAGAGATGCTTACCTGTAGAGAAATAGAGAATCCTGACTTCTTATTTGCTCAAGTATACTCAAATGACCGTGTCCCTTCATAACACTTAACGTCTCTTTTATAGAGAAGATGGAATAGATAGGATGCCTTCATGGCTACAGTACACATGTTGTTACAAGATACTGTCACAATGCTATAGTAGATTTCATTATTTTCTAAACTTCACACTTAACAAGATAAAACACAATCGTGTAACAACTTTTCAGAGTACTTAATGTTGACAAGACTAGTCATCCATGTTATGGTTCTGCATGTCTTCATCTCCATTAATGTCTTGAAGTCCATTATTATGTAGATAATCATCAAAATCTTCTTCAAGTTTAAGATGCTCTATATCCCTTTTTTAAAGTAAATCATGTAGATACCACTTTCTTTTTTTTTTTGATAGGAATTTTTCAGCTCCGGCATCAAAGAGATAATCAAAGATATCTTCTAAAGTAGCCCCTTCTACTTTCATATACTTCCTAAAATCGGTAAGATAAATGAAAGTGGTGATTTTACAATGCATTAGTTTCTTCCCTCATTCAATCATTGCCTACATTTGATGATGAAGGTTGAAAAGCTCTTGGTAAAGCAGAAACACTGATTACTTCTTATTGCTCTTGAAACCATTCTTGTAGTTGCTCATCAATATCATTGAGATCAATTAATTGAACAAGATAGTGAGCTAGTTTAGCCTTTCCATTTTCATACTCAATCAATGCGCAATGTACCTCAATATGCAAAGTTCTATTGTCTAGGACTCTTGTTTGACCATTAGGAGATGTGAGAATCCAATGGATTCTTTTAAACATAAACTTTTAAAACTTAGGCAGACTCAAAATGAATGGGTACTTTAGATCAGTTATCTCTTCCCTTCATATTCTCTTGTCTGCTTCCATATTTTGTTCATGGCGTTGATTTTATGTGTTGATTTGATGAATTTCTTATCGTGTAATTAACTGCCTACTAATGGTTTATGAAATTGACCTATGATTTGAGTCCCCAAGCCTTGTTCTTTTAATTCTCAAGAAGTGATCTTTTTGGGTGCTTGTTAGTTTACGAAATTAGGAATGACATTGAAAGTGAGGAAAGTTTATCTCTATTATATTCTCAATATTAATGCTTGGGTGAGCATATACAATAACTTCTTGTGAAAAAGCTCTACACTGGGAGGATATTAAACAATTTGAAACCAATGGGGAAAGAATAATAAGATTAGACTTTGCTTTAATTGTACATTTAGTCTTTTCCAGTTCTATTTATAGTTAGAACTAGACATGATCAAGTTGATGGTCGAGTCGAGTTGAAAGTCTAGTCATAAGGGCCGACAAATGGGATTTTCTTGACCCTAACCCTTCCCGACCCTCATGCGGGTCGTCATACCTCTTGCCCTCACCCTAACCCTATGGGTACTCTCAGATCATCGGGTCAGACCAGACCCTGTAATTTTCTCAATATAGAAAATGAGATTTTTCATTAAGTTTTCTTTTTATTACAAAGCTCAACATTGAAAATCCTATAAAACAAAATGCCAAAAGATAATATAATGTTTAATGAAATCTATGATAATACAAATATTCTAATGTGTAATTTAGTGATTAAAATGATTAGTTCATTAAAATGACAACTCCAAGCATCAGAAAGAGAGCATTAGAAGGTTACAAGCTAAAGAAATTTGAGGGATGAAGGCTAAGAGTAGACAAGAAAGTACAAAGTGAAAAGGTTTTGAACAAATAAATTCCAAAGTATCTCATTTTGACTTTAAATTTTGATCTGAAATTTTAATTATTTTAAAAAAGTGAGGGTCAGTAGGTTGGGTCAAACGGTCAAAAGCTCTACCTAAACCCAACCCTCATCATAGTTGGGTACCCTTAGTTTCAAAGTCGAGGCAGGTCGGAGATCCAAAAAAAAAAAAAAAGAAAAGAAACCGACCTTTACCCTCATTTCTGAGGGCCAAGTTGAGGTAGGTTGAACAGGGCCCTAATCTGTTGATCATGACCGGTTAGAACAATGTTAAACTTAAGGCTCCCAACAAGTGTTCGATAAATTCCCTAAGTCAACTTCGCTTTATCTTAAGGCTGATGCATTTCTTTCTTAAAGTTTGATGCTACTTAATTTACTGCATTGTTGTAAGTAAAGATAAGATATACATTCATTACATTATTAAAGAGCATGACATGAAGGAGAGGCTATGATTATCGGATTTGTGGTTCTAGCTCTCTAAAAAATAGATAACCAAATATTAGTCTTCTCATTTCTTTATGCTGCTAGTAAGTGGATCCATGTTTTTGGATTATGCAAGAATTAGTCAACACAAATAGGCAAAATAGCAGCCAATCCAAGGAGCATGACAACTGGGACTATGAAAAGGATAGTGATAAGGAGTTGAAAGAAGTTGCGATTGTAGGTAGGCGACTTTCTACAACATTCTTGCATGATTGATTGAATAAATGTACATGACTTTTGATGTTAAATTTCTTTCATCAATTTTCAAACTTTTTCTTAATCTAGACTTGATTAGGGAGTATATTGAAGAGAGAATACTAGTTTGACGCAATTAGAATTAAGTATCATGAATAATTTAAGTTGTATAAGCCTCAATAATTGGTTGTGGAGTTTGTTGAAGAGCTTCCCACTGGAATTTTGGTTTAAGGCATGGCTTTTCAAGGAACCCTAAATCGTCAAATAAAAGGATCTTACAAAAGGGCTGTGTGTTTCCTTTCAAAAAAAAGCTTTTGTTTTCAATATCAATTTGTTCCTACTTCCCTTTTTTAGGCTAGTTCTCATATAAATTGGAATTTTTGACAACGTTGTCATATTCTTAATTTAAATTCTAATGTGTTGCTTTCAATGTTTTTTAGATTTTGACCAAATGTGATGTGCAACAAGATGGAACAACAAATAGGAATTGTTGAAGCAAAAGGCTTGATACTTTTGGAATTTAACATGCAATTAGCTTTCTTCTTGTTTCAAGTTAATTAATATCTATAACTCATTATATATTTGAACGCATCTTGTATTTTGTATATTTCACAAACAGGCAATAGGAATATTTGTCAACTTTGAATGAAGAGAAGAAAGTGTTTAATTTCCTAACATAATTGTACCTTTCAGCTTTTTTGAAATTTCTTCAGTTCTGCACGCATGCTCACGCACACACACACACGTACACGTATGTGTGTGTGTGTACATATAACTTCAATTTGTAATAACAAATTATATTGTACAAATATATAAATGTCATATTTATATTCGAAAAGATCTTCTGGCAAAAAATTAGTGAAGTGCTAGTGAGGATATCAAATTTAGTTGCAAATAAGCGAGCTTGCAATACATATAACTATGGGGATGTGTGGCTCTGGTAGTGTGCAAAGGCAAGTAGTCTCCATTAGATGTGTGGGAAATTGTCCACACATGTAAGCATGGAAGCTAAACCTTTCACCACACATATAAGCGTGTAGTGTATGCCTGTCCGCCATGCTTATCAATCATGCTGAAATTTTCCCCACTGTCTTCGTTTACACGATTAGCTTAAGCGCGGCGAGCATTCTTTGCCATGCCTGTATGCGTGGGAAAGGGCAATTTCAACCGTAGATACTTGCTGCTTTTCTTGTAGGGCATCCCATGTTCCCAAGCTTTTAGGATGTGTTCACCTAGAGGTATTCAACTTGTTGGGAATCAAACAACACCAACTTTAGATCTATTAGGGAATAAGATCACTCGTTGAACCATTTTTTTTGAACATAGGAAATTATTTTTGCTTGAACATTATAATGACACCTTAAGTAATTCATTTGTAACTCTAAAAGGCTATGACTCTGTATTATTAGATAGGCAGAAGATAACAAACTAAAGCGTCATGTACTTTTTGTATGTAATTCTAAAATATCCGTAAGACTATACTAGACGGAGAAATCCATACTACAAGAGTAATGATATTTCATTTTGGATTTCTTCCTCTTTTGGTAGGAGTTATACTTTGATGATCACCATTGGCAAGTTCACGAGTTAAACTCTTTGCCACAGAATTCTTTTATCCATACATATATATAAATATATATATATATATATATATATATATATATATATATATATATATATATATATATATATATATATATATATATTCAGTAGACAAAGAAAACTGGTTAAACCATAATTGCCAAGGCAGGAGTCGCCCTTACGGTTGCATATTTGATAAATTCTTTTTTAATAAATCAAGCATTCCTTTGTAATCATTTCGTATAAGAAAAGGCTTTGGGGCTAAAAAAATTAAGAACTTTTCAATTTCTCTTATGATTATAAGGATTTCTTTTTTCATCATCGGATAGTTGCATTCTGTTTTATTAAAACTTTCACTATAGTATTTGCATAGCTTTTCTCCTTCATTTTCTGAGCATTGCACTCTCGTGCTCATTATTGACATCTATCTCAAAAATTAAATCATCTTCTTTATTAGGCAAATTAAGAATATGAAGATTTTTGCACAACTTTTTGAAGTTTTAAACAATCTTTGAATCAATAGGAGTCCATGTCTAACTTCTTTCTTGAGCTTTTGTTGTAATGGTTTTCTCAATTTAGCTAAATCTTTAATAATTCTGAAGCATAGGTCAGACATCTTCGAAACTTTTGTAATTGCTTTCTATCTTTAATCTTCTCAGAAAAATTTATAAAATGTGCTTTGTAGAATGATTTGTCCAACTTTTATTTTTGGACTTAAAAATTTTATTTCGTGCTCAGCATAAATGCACTTGTTCTTACCAAGGATAATAGTATGATCAATAAATCTTTGGGTGATAGATAGAATGCCATCTTTATGTTGCTCTATGGCCTTAGAAAATATGAGTGTATCATCGATGTAAACTAAATAACAGTAATTGGGATCTTTGAAGATGTTATCCATTCTTCTTTGGACTATTTGAGGCACATTTTTAATATCAATTGACATCCCTATCCACTCATAATTTCCTTGAGGGACACTAAAAGAAGGAAAATGAATGCTTTCCTCATCCATTTTATATGTCAATATCTGCTTTTGCAATCCATTTTTGAGAAGTGGCTCCTGGAATTCTATTGAAGAGAACTATTTTGTATGAACATAATAATCGTCAAAGATATTATTATCATTAAGCTTTTTGTGATTGATTACCATTCGAGCTTTTTCTCTTTTTTCGTTAGCATGATTTCTTACCATGAAAGCAGGACTAGTGTGAGGATCTATTCTTGATTAACCCTTTATCCAAAAGTTCTTTGATTTACTTATCAAAGTCTTGGATGTCTTGATGTGCATAAACCATTTGTTTAACTTGAATAATAGTGTTGGGATTTAACAAAGTGATTTTTTCATATTTCTTATGTTTGTCTCAAAATTTTAGAGGATTATCAAAGTAGAGTTCTTTGCATAATTCTTAATAAACTCTAGTAGTGAGATTATCAGTACGACTTCACGTTGTGGAGGGATTATCGTCTCGCCACGTTGGCTTTGTGTAAACTCAATCTATAGGAACTGAGTAAGCATTTATTGTAAACATGATTTAATTTATTGTGAATATGATTTGGTTTATGATTTCAAAATTGCATTGTTCACGAAATTCGATTTAAATTAGTTAATGTTAAGTTCTTCTCCAATTTTATTGATTTCAATTTCAACCACCAATTTTTCATATTTTTTTTTATCAATTTTCTTCTAATTTCTCTTAAAGGAACGACATCCATATCTTCTAATCTGATTAGATTAATCTATTTCTATATTTTTTCTTCTTCTAACTAGGTATTATTTGTCTCTTCATTGTCGTCAGAACCATTGTTTCCACGATCTTGTTCAATTCTTTTGGATTTTGTCCTTCATCAAATATATTTTGCAACTACTCAAGATTATACAACCTATATTCTATCTTCTTTCTCTTTTCTTTCTCTTCCTTTTCTGAGGATTTTTCAATTTCTTTTTCAATTTTTTTATCTTACAAAGGAAATGATTTTTTATTGGATTTTGGAAAGGATATTATTTTGTAATGGAGTATTAACACCTAAATATAATTTATCGCTATGTCTAACTTCATTAATTAAAGAAAGATAGATTACAATCAATTGCTTCTTTACCTCGAGAACTTCGATCTTAATTTGAGCTAATTTCCTCTTAACTCTAAAACTACAT